>CM042409.1:21233682-21556182 GCA_023634145.1 Thymallus thymallus | reverse complement strand
ACCATGTCTCTGTTACTAACAAAAACAGTCAAGGTTTTAGAGGGGAATGTAAGGGGACTCATTTTGTACAGGAGACAGTGACATCATCCACAGGAGACGGACACTGATAAGAGCTCTGAGTAATTCTCTGTGCAGCAAAGGGAAGACTGTGGCCTGACATGTCTGATTGTGTGTTTAGTGTGGTCAGGGAAATAGGTTGGCACTATATACTGTACAGTTGAAGTCGGAGGTTTACATTGAAGTCATTAAAACTCATTTTTCAACCACTCCATAGATTTCACGTTAACAAACTATAGTTTTGGCAAGTCGGTTAGGACATCTACTTTGTGCAAGACACAAGTAATTCTTCCAAAAATCGTTTACAGACAGATTATTTCACTTATAATTCACTATATCACAATTCCAGTGGGTCAGAGGTTTATATACACTAAGTTGACTGTGCCTTTAAACAGCTTGGAAAATTTCAGAAAATGGTGTCATGGTTTTAGAAGCTTCGGATAGGCTAATTGACATCATTTGAGTAAATTGGAGGTGTACCTGTGGATGTATTTCAAGGCCTAACTTCAAACTCAGTGCCTCTTTGCTCGACATCATGGGAAAATCAAAAGAAATCAGCCAAGACCTCTGAAAAATAATTGTAGACCTCCACAAGTCTGGTTCATCCTTGGGAGCAATTTCCAAACACCTGAAGGTACCACGTTCATCTACGCAAGTATAAACACCACGGGACCATGCAGCCGTCATACTGCTCAGGAAGGAGACGCGTTCTGTCTCCTAGAGAACGTACTTTGGTGCGAAAAGTGCAAATCAATCCCAGAACAACAGCAACGGACCTTGTGAAGATGCTGGAGGAAACAGGTACAAAAGTGCCTATATCCACAGTAAAACGAGTCCTATATCGACATAACCTGAAAGGCCGCTCAGCAAGGAAGAAGACACTGCTCCAAAACCACCATAAAAAAGCCAGACTACGGTTTGCAACTGCACATGGGGACAAAGATCGTACTTTCTGGAGAAATGTCCTCTGGTCTGATGAAACAAAAATAGAACTGTTTGGCCATAATGACCATCGTTATGTTTGGAGGAAAAAGGGGGAGGCTTGCAAGCCAAAGAACACCATCCCAACCGTGAAGCATGGGGGTGGCAGCATCATGTTGTGGGGGTGCTTTGCTGCAGGAGGGACTGGTGCACTTCACAAAATAGATGGCATCATGAGGAAGGAAAATTACGTGGATATATTGAAGCAAGATCTCAAGACATCAGCCAGGAGTTTAAAGCTTGGTCAGAAATGGGTCTTCCAAATGGACAATGACCCCAAGCATACTTCCAAAGTTGTGGCAAAATGGCTTAAGGGCAACAACATCAAGGTATTGGAGTGGCCATCACAAAGCCCTGACCTCAATCCTATAGAAAGTTTGTGTGCAGAACTGAAAAAGCGTATGCGAGCAAGGAGGCCTACAAACCAGTTCTGTCAGGAGGAATGGGCCAAAATTCACCCAACTTATTGTGGGAAGCTTGTGGAAGGCTACCCGAAACGTTTGACCCAAGTTAAACAATTTAAAGGCAATGCTACCAAATTCTAATTGAATGTATGTAAACTTCTGACCCATTGGGAATTTGATGAAAGAAATAAAAGCTGAAATAAATAATTCTCTACTATTATTCTGACATTCCACATTCTTAAGATAAAGTGGTGATCATAAATGACCTAAAACAGGGAATTTTTACTAGGATTAAATGTCAGGAATTGTGAAAAAAGGAGTTTAAATGTATTTGGCTAAGGTGTATGTAAACTTCCGACTTCAACTGTATAGACTTCTATTAAACTGGAGTAGATGATACATACACTCCTGATGCAAAATACAAACACACATGCATGGACACACACACACACACACCTGTTGCCATCCACCTGTTCATCCCCTCACCTGTAGAAATGTGAAGTTTCTCCAATGTTCCATCATGGTTATCTCCAGGTTGCCCATGACGATCTCACAGCCGCTGTACATCTCCTTCATCAGTGTGTACTGCGTCTGTGAACTTCCTGTCACGCTCAGTGCATTCTGGGTACCAGAGCATATCACTGGGGGGAAAGAAAGGCAAACAATTGTTCTTCAGTTTTAAGAATTTCACTTCAAAACTCTAGCCTTGTTGTTGTCAGTACTGATGCATTTTGTGTAGTTTTGATGTAACACCAGCTCACAATATACATTTAAACTCTGACTAATACATACTGTAAAAAATAATAATTCATTTGTTTGTGCTCATTTCTCATACTTTTTAGCTGTGCATGCTAACGGTCCGAATGGATACATGTGATGATGTGAAATAGGCTGAGGCCAGTGCTACATTCAATACACTGACTGACTGTCTCTGGGGCGGACATACTGGGCCTTGTTTATTGTGGAATGTAGGAGTCCAGCCCTTTTCCCTTTTCGGAGAGACTGTTTTGCTATTCAAATCTCAGCCAGATGTCCAACGAGAGAGAGAGAGAGAAAGTGAAAGAGGGAGGAAGAGAGGCTAACTCTGGATAATAACATGTTTGTTTGTTTTTTTATTTCCAGTTGCTTTTCGATGAATATGTTTCCCTATATATCAATAGGTTATTTATTCACAGATAGATAGGTAGCTAAGAACAAGCTATACTCTGTTGGATTTGATGGGACGTTGAACTTCACACAGACCTGCTTGTGACTACCCTAAAGAGATAGATAGAACATGTTGTCTGGTTCATGTGCTCTCACATGTTGTCTATCTGCTGTGTTCTTGTGCTCTCACAACGGTCTGAAATACATGTTCAGCACTAAATCCGGAGACTCTGGGGAGTCAAAGACATGAGCACCGAGCGTGGTAACTTGTACTAGTTCATTAGATTCACACAGGGAATAACAACAGTAATCTGGCATTTTGAATCTGGAGAGTAGCGTATGGCGTGTGATAACAGTCCAATGAGCAGCCATCATAAAGCAGAGATAGCAGCTACTTTATTGTGTTTGTGAAGGAGAGAGAGAGAGCGAGGGTCACAGGTGCCAGTCTAGAGAAATTAAACACACACACTTGGACATCGATCCCAGTCAGACAGAGTACACTGACACTACCTGGGTAGAGGGTCTACGAACATTCCTGAACACTACACTCTTAGAAAAAAGGGTTCCAAAAGGGTTATTCGGTTGTCCCCATAGGAGAACCCTTTTAAGTTCCATGTAGAACCCTCTGTTTTAGGTTTTAGATAGCACATTTTTTTCTAAGAATGTAGCTACCGTAGCAGCATGCTACATTGGACCAGTGCTCTTCTACCCGGCCCTGGACACTCAAAAGGTTGCACATTTTGCTCTAGCCCAGCACTTGCATGTGTGGAATCTGCCATTGTGAGGTTGTGTGAGTGTAATAAACAAGGATCAGAAATCCTTATATAGCGAATCACCAGCTAGATTCAGGTGGTAGAAGTTACAACACAAGCATTCTCCTCCCCTGTCAGTCAAGCAGGTGTACTGTAGGAGTTCTGTTCAGCTCAAATTGGGCCATGGACTTTGTGCAGTGTACACACATTTGGTCATTGGAATTGTAATTATCATTAGATTGTAATTATGTTCTTATGTGTACATTGCCCAATGCGAACCATCTTATCACTACCCCACCTAGGTTAAGCACTGGGAGCAGCCTGAGCTGGGTCACTGCTATCAGTGGATGGCTTAAAGCTGTTGACACTCAACCAGTTCAATTGCCTGTTGAGAAATAGCCCTGTGCACCTGCACATGTACACCCAGGGAAACACACTCACGAAAGTGTACAATCACCACACAAACACTAATGTGTATGCAAGCACAATAATTGTACAAAAATAAATTAAGAATCCATGAATGCCAGGACATCAGATGCTGCTCACGTTATCTACCTCCACAGTGTTCCTGCATACGGTTTGACATTGTTTGTATAGAATTGTACACTTTCGTGTTCTATATTATATATTGTATTACCTTTATTGTATTATATTTTTTATCGACTATTGTGCTCTTGTCATTTTCTACCTATTTGTATTACTTTATGAATCTACTTTGTATATTGATAGTTTTGCTACTGTATATTGTATACCACGGTTATGACAAAACATATAATATATAATAGCAATAAGGCACCTTGGGGGTTTGTGGTATATGACCAGGGCTGTTCTTGAGCATGACGCTACGCAGAGTGCCTGGATACATTCCTTAGCGTTGGTATATTGGCCATCTATCATAAACCCCAGAGGTGCCTCATTACGATTCTAAACTGGTTAACAATGTAATTAGAGCAGTAAAAATACATGTTTTGTCATACCCGTGGTATACGGTCTGATATATCACGGCTATCAGCCAATCAGCATTCAGAGCTCAAACCACTCAGTTTATAATGATAGTTTTGCTACTTTACATGTATTCTGCACTGTTGAGGAAGAGCTACAAGTAAGCATTTC
Source organism: Thymallus thymallus (assembly GCA_023634145.1). Classification (NCBI taxonomy): domain Eukaryota; kingdom Metazoa; phylum Chordata; class Actinopteri; order Salmoniformes; family Salmonidae; genus Thymallus; species Thymallus thymallus. Next base: position 21,551,729 of record CM042409.1, on the reverse strand, counting down.
ACTGTACCGTTACATCCGCTGTATTCTATGCATGTGACAAATAAACTTTGATTTGATTTGAAAAAGAACACACATACTTACACAAAATGTTCCATCACAGAAACGGACATTAACACACACACACACGCACACAGACAAGCAGAGCAACATGCATGTGCAAATATTGTTGCTGGAGAAGTGAATAATCTGAGGGCTGAGTAGGAGTAGGTGGGTTTACCCAGTCAAAGAGGTACTTTCAGTATTTGCAGAGAGAGAGGGAGAGGCAGAGGGGTGAAAGAGGTCACAGAAAACTCTCTCACAGAAACACACATACACACACACACACACACACACAATGTTATTATAGTAAACGAAAACGAGAACTAATCATAAAAAAACTATTTAGTAAACTGAAAAACTAAAACTGTACTGAAACTATTATCTTTGACTCCAAAAAAACTAATAGGGGTTTCAAGCTTCTGAATCTGCCTGGTCACATTGAGATTGACTATATCATTTTAGACTCAGCTGATATTGAAAACGAGCAGCACCGGTAAGGTTAAAGCAACCGACCGTAGACGAAAGTCGAGGAAGTGGAAGTGCATCTGTGACAGTCGAAAGTCGGACACTAATGTGGTTTTCCAACAGCAATGCTAAGATCAACATGGCAGTGTTGCCATTGTTTACAAAAGGCTTCCATTATAATGCTGAAATTAACACTTATAAGACACATATCACACTCACAAAAAAATCACAATATAATATTATGTATGTACACTGTACAATCAATTAGTGAGAGAGAGCCACAAATATCAAATGTATTTGTATACAGTGCATTTGGAAAGTATTCAGACCCCTTGACTTTTTCCACATTTTGTTACGTTACAGTCTTATTCTAAAATGTATTATTTCCTCTGTTGCATATGCAGTCAAGGCTAGATAGTGGTGTCATTGTCCATTTCCATAGACAGTAACCTAACACACTAGAAAACATTGCTCAGTCCTGGATCAGGTTTAGTCGTAATTTTCATTCAGCTGTTTCCAAGGTTTCCACACTCAAAAAGTGGAGAGGAAAGAAAAGGGAATGGAAGAAAAGAAAGAATGTCGGTAGGAGGAGATAAACTATTTCTATGAAGCGATAGAATCGGTGGATGAGGTAAACAGAAACTTGGCTCAGGACGCCAACAGATTACCGCATACCTTAGAGGTCTATTCTCACATACACACCTCATTGAGATGTGTATTCAGCACACACACACTGACACACAAACACAGAGCAGAAGTATCAACCAATTGATATTGTAATAATGCTTACTTTTACTGTGATAAATGAAAAGAGTAAATGAACAGTTTAATTCCAAAGCGCTATACATCCCATTTTCAGAAATGTTGGTAAATTAGCTTTTTAGGTTTAAAGAATTTACCAAATAGATTATTGTGTTAGATGGTTCGCTAGATGGTAGATCGCTAGATGGTTTCATTTCAGAGAGACAAGCAATCTCATTTTGTTCCAAAACAAGATATATCCGCCTCACTCTCTGAGAAAAATAGTAGCACTGTCAAGTGAGACAAATAATTACATTTTTAATAAAGAACTGTACAAATGATACATTTGATATCAATATTTAAATATATCCAGTACCAGTCAGAAGTTTGGACACACCTACTCATTCCATGGTTTCGTCTTTGTTTTACTATTTTACAATGTAGAATAAAAGTGAAGACATCAAAACTATGAAATAACACATATGGAATCATGTAGTAACCAAAAAAGTGTTAAATAAATCAGTATATTTTAAATGTTAGATTCTTCAAAGAAGCCACCCTTTGCCTTGATGACAGCTTTGCACACTCTTGGCATTATCTCAACCAGCTTCATGAGATAGTCACCTGGAATGCATTTCAATTAACAGGTGCACCTTGTGGAATTTATTTCCTTCTTAATGTGTTTGAGCCAATCAGTTGTGTTGTGACAAGGTAGGGCAAAGAACAGCTCAATTAAGCAAAGAGCAAAGGTCAGTCAATCCGGAAAATCTCAAGAGCTTTGAAAGTTTCTTCAAGTGCAGTTGCAAAAACCATCAAGTGCTATGATGAAACTGGCTCTCATCAGGACCGCTACAGGAAAGGAAGACCAAGAGTTACCTCTGCTGCAGAGGATAAGTTCATTAGAGTTACCAGCCTCAGAAATTTCAGTACAAATAAATGCTTCACAAAGTTCAAGTAACAGACACATCTCAACATCAACTGTTCCGAGGAGACTGCGTGAATCAGGCCTTCATGGTCGAATTGCTGCAATGGACATCAGACCAGTGGAAATCTGTCCTTTGGTCTGATAAATCCAAATGTGTGATTTTTGGTTCCAACCGCGTGCCTTTGTGAGACGCAGAGTAGGTAAACGGATGATCTCTGCATGTGTGGTTCCCACCATGAAGCATGGAGGAAGAGGTGTGATGGTGCTTTGCTGGTGACACTGTCTGTGATGTATTTAGAATTCAAGGCACACTTAACCAGCATGGCTACCACAGCATTCTGCAGCGATACGCCATCCCATCTGGTTTGCGCCTAGTGGGACTTTCATTTGTTTTTCAACAGGACAATAACCCAACACACCTCCAGGCTGTGTAAGGGCTATTTGGCCAAGAAGGAGAGTAATGGGGTGCTCAACCCAATTGACATGGTTTGGGATGAGTTGGACCATAGAGTGAAAGAAAAGCATCCAACAAGTGCTCAGCATATGTGGGAAATCCTTCAAGACTGTTGGAAAAGCATTCCAGGTGAAGCTGGTTGAGATAATTCCAAGAGTGTGCAAAGCTGTCATCAAGGCAAAGGGTGGCTGCTTTGAAGAATCTCAAATATAACATGCATTTTGATTTGTTTAACACTTTTTTGGTTAGTGTACGATTCCATGTGTATTAGTTTAGAGTGTAGAAAATAGTAAAAATAAAGAAAAACCCTTGAATGAGTAGGTGTGTCCAAACATTTGACTGGTATATATACAGTACCAGTCATATTACTGTATTTATACATATACAATATCTGGGCTCTGGTTGAAAGTAGTGCACTATATAGGGAATAGGGTGCCATAGGGATGAGGTCTAAGTCTAACCAAACACTATAGCATGAGGCTAGATTTATGATGGGTTGAATTTCTATGTTAAATTTACAGGATACGAACATTCCATTCCAGCTAAACAATGGATATACACTGAGTATACCAAACATTAGGAACACCTTCCTAATATTGAGTTGCATCCCCCTTTTCACCCTAACAACCTCAATTCGTTGGGGCATGGACTCTACAAGGTGTCGAAAGCGTTCCACAGGGATGCTGGCCCATGTTGACTCCAATGGTTCCCACAGTTGTGTCAAGTTGGCAGGATGACCTTTGAGTGTTGGACCATTCTTGTTACACATGGGAAACTGTTGAGAGTGAAAAACCCAGCAGCTTTGCAGTTCTTGACATAAACCGGTGCGCCTGGCACCTAATACCATGCCCCGTTTAAAGGCACTTAAATCTTTTGTCTTGCACATTCACCCTCTGTATGGCACACATACACAATCCATGTCTAAATTGTCTCAAGGCTTAAAAATCCTTCCCTTCATCTACACTGATTGAAGTGGATTTAACAAGTGACATCAATAAGGGATTATAGCTTTCACCTGGATTCACCTCATCAGTCTGTCATTGAAAGAGCAGGTGTTGTTAATATTTTGTATACTCACATACTTCCGCCCTAATCTAAAATCTATGAATAAAACAACTGAGAACTGATACACATATTAAAGTACCCATACAAATTAATTTTTCTGGTGAAAAAACACAGATGTGAAACATTTGTGGATATAGTGTTTTGGAAATAAACTCTTGAAATATTCACTGTAAGGGGTACAACATCCTCATGTGTCACCAACAGGTGAGACTACGTTGTTACCTGTGAGGTGTTTCAATTGTGTATACTGTGCAATTACAAATAATAATAATAATATTATAATTGTATTAATAATAATAAAATCAAAGCTATTAAAACATATTGAAACCAATTAAATCAGAAAAAGTGATTGAGTGCAATTAACTTCAGCATTCAACATCCACTGGTTTATGCTGTTCCTCTACAGTGGCCATGCACTGCACCAGTCCTGGAGACCAATATATGAAAATAACCTAGCTTTCCTACCTCTCTATTTCACAGACCTGTATCCAACATCTGCAGTATTAAACCTGATGATCTGGTAAATGGGTTGTTTTTATTAACCAAAAAACAATGCACATCTTTCAATGGTTGGGTCATACAAGTTCCTGGGAGTCCATATGGATAACAGGCTGGAATGGGCTGCTAACACTGGGGCTCTGTACAAAAAGGGCCAGAGCCGAGTCTACTTTCTGAGAAGGCTCAGGTCCTTCAACGTGTGCAGTAAACTACTGCATACCTTCTACCAGTCTGTGGTGGTAGAAGGTTTTTTGCAGTGGTGTGCTGGGGCGCCAACATAAAGGCTGGTGATGCTTCTTGGGTAAATAAGCTGATCAGGAAGGCTAGCTCTGTTCTTGGGATTAGCCTGGACACTCTAGAGGAGGTGGCGGAGAGACGGATCCTGGCCAAACTGCTGGCCATCATGGACAACGTCACCCACTCTGTGCATGCCATGGTTATGACGCAGAGGAGTATTAGACTATTTAATGCCTCACCGGGGTGCTGTGCCGTCTGCAACATAGACCTGGAACTGTTGGGGTGTTAGGACCTAGTTTAACAATTATGCATCCATCTGTGAGTAACTCTGGTCTGTAATCACTCATTCACTCAGGACTTATTTATTCATTCAGGTCTGTATATACATATTCATGTACAGTTATATCATATCACTTGCAATATTGTAAGTCATTCTTGGACTGAACTTACGTAGTCATTCACTCAGAAATGCATATTAGTATCCTGTCAGTTGTATCTTTTTTCATTGCTTTTAGTATATTGAATGTGCAATACGTGCATTTATCTGTAATTAACCCCTGCGCACTAAGGACTGTATTTAAGGGAATTACTATTATTACATCATACACACATTTAGCTATTTAAGTATCTCTTCCTGTCATTTACCTGTACAGTTAATTTAACCATGCAAAATATTCACTTACCTGTTCATTTAACCAGACTGTATATTAAGTAATCTATTATTACCCTCACTTATAACATACACACATTTAGCTATTTAAGTATCTCTCTGCCATCGACCTGTATAGTATAGTTAACCATGCAAATACTCCTTATTTATCTATATCAACTTGCATTATTTTTTATCATTTTTCTTTTCACCTATCACTCACTGTAACAATGTATAGTGTACATATTCAGCCATTCACCCATACTATGCAATTTCTTTTTATAGCTTTTTGCACTCCAGACTTCTTGTATTTCTATACTTTTTCATACTGCCGCTCTATGTATCATGTATCGTGTATCTGTCTTTTGTGTATTTCGTTCTGGCATTTTGCACCTGCCCTGTGTTTTTTCGTAGCTGCTTGACAAAGAAATTTCCCCTCGGGGATCAATAAAGTATCTATCAATCAAAGGTGTGCATGCATCATAATTTCATTAAGGTATGTCATAAGGAATCTTTATCAGAAATCCCTCAATCATCAATAATTGAAAACAACGTGTCACATAACAAGAATGATTTGATGCGGAGAAATATGCCACACCACACACACTGTACGCATACACACACAGTTCCAGGTGATAGAAAAACAAGCTTGAAGCGATTGAGGAAAATCCAAGCTTCAGAGATGCCTGAGAAAGTGCTGTGATTGGTAAATTTTTATGGCATGGCTGTTATCGTTATCTCCGACTCCTGATACGAGTTCATGGCACACGGTGCTTAATAGAGCCTTGTAATCTAGAGTTTAGTGCCACATCTTCAACGGCTAAGAAAACAAACCACTGCCTGACCACGGTCACGTATAGGACAAATAATCAACCAATCAATCAATCAATCAAATTGAAATTATATTTCATTACATTTTATTTCGATAAATTTTAGGTCAGGAGCAAAACTGTATTCACACCGTAGCTGCAATATATGACCAGCTGTCCCTCAATAAATAAAGTGTGAGCCATTTAACTACTTATAATAATTGGGGCCCATGCAGACAACTCTGGTCCATTGTGTAATAAACCATTTATTAACTAAATATGGATCCATACATCATTTACCAGCAATTAATTAATTGTTTACCACATATTTACAACATTTGCCATATTGTTAACCACATATTGATGAGGAGTTACAGATCTCTAGAGAATACATTGAAATAGGTGTAGGCCTAGTGTGCTAGCAGAGGAAATAAAGTACTAATTTGATGCAGATCAAAATCTACATTCATTCTATTTCCTCAGTTCCGTGACATGTATGAGTCTATTATCCTTCACTGACGCTAGAGGCTCAGTCTGACTATCAACTGCCTCCTGAGCTGACTTTGTGTTCCTCCTGCACTGCACCACCTTATTTACATAAAGCCAGATGACATCAGTACAGAGCCAGTGTAGCCAGTGTTCACGGTTGTTTGTGATTCAAAATCACAACACCTCACTCTAACATAGAGGCTATACAATCATACCTTACTCACTGTGAAAACACCGCACAGATTTGACAAGTTTCCAGGAACTATTGTTAATGAATAGCTATACATTTGTTGTACTCTTGAAGTAAAGAGGTGCAAAGTGAGAAAGACAGAAAGACAAAAATAGCCATAGTTTTCTTAGACATTTCTAGGGAGGAGCTGTTTTTGCTTAACAGCATAGCGAGCGAAAACATACAAAAGAAACTCAGACAATTGACGCAAACACATAAGCACACTGTGTTCTGAAAGACGGCTGACGCACAGCAAACAGGTTCTGCACATATGAAACTGGTTTTCCTATATGGTCAGAATGACAGGACTGATTTAGGACAAGAGATGCACCATTTACTATTTTATGTACACAACACTGAGGATTGGTTGCTGCTAAAAATAAAATAAAAAAACTACAGCAGGTAGCTTGTTTGTGAATTAACATAGTGAGAAAAACATATAGGACATGTGGGGTCCGTAAATAAGAATTTGTTCTTAACTGACTTGCCTAGTTAAATAAATAAAATAAAATAAATGGGCTCTAACATCATTTCATAGGCAACTTTCTTTGGGTATACATTTTTGGGTTAATTCAAATTAAAAACATAATGGCTCATAAAGTCGGGGGATTAGGAAATCATTTGAAAGACAGTGTAGCCTACTCAATTTGTTGGCGAGCGCAATACAGACACGGAACCTACCTTCTTGGGTTTGAGCGCAGGTAAACTGGAGCCATGGTAGCGCGACGCACAGGGCGAGCACCTGCCGGAAACCTGTCATCCTCATTCGGACAGTAGACACGATTTATCAAACATTACGAGCGCGGAGATGTACAATATCGACTAAACTCGACTATTTCCGACTGCTCAGGAATTGTTAGGCTAAAAAAAATCCTTTGAATAAAAGTAAAAAATGTAAAAAAGGCCTCTCCGGGTGAAGTCTTCGAATGTATCCCCTGCTATGTACAGTATCTCAAAGAGAAGAACAGCTAAAGTAAGTCAATTTAAAGTCGACTGAAGAGTCCTCAAACTTTTTCTTCGAAGCAGAAGGCTACTCAGCAGAGTCCAATTGATTAATACATTCCTTTAATTTACAGAAAAACGATAATAGTATTGACAAACGTATACGTTATGAATAGGTTAAAGGCGAGTGTAAATCGGTTTGGCACAGAGTTTACAATCGTTCAACCTCCGATGTGTAAAATCATGACTAGTCACTGATTGGACCACATACTGGTCGTTGAACCAATCAGAGGCAGATGCGCCTTCTGTAGGCTGTCGGCATAAATCAAGTCTACAAAGTAGCACTTGCCACAAATTGATTATTATTGAACCATCTTTCGGAGTAAATAAAGCTCCTTTTTCATCATGCCTTTTTTACATTTGCCTATTGGTCATGCTAGTACTGTAAATACATCAAGATCATTTTCGTATCATATTTCTGATTTCTGAGATATATTTTGATATCCCTCCATAATTCTATAACTAAATTATTTGAAGAAATAACATGTAGACAATCTTGTAGCCCTACGAGTTAAATATGATGAACCACACAATAAACTCAACATCATTTGGGCTTTCTGGCTTCTCGCAGGGAGTCTTTATCCTGGCTAATGTAAGCCCACCATTGATAAATGGCTGCTTGTTGAAAGTTACATTGCGCCGCTGTTCCCCATGAAGGGCTGTATTGTACCTCGGTATCGTGGACTGGTTAATCAGTCTTTCTTTGAAGGGTGCTGGACCAGAGAGCTATCACAATGACCGCATTGTCAACGGGTCAAATTGACTTCTCAACCCTTACAAGTGCACGCACAGAGGGGGCAAACATTCTTGCATTCTCTTGTCTGCGTCACTGAAACAAAGTATCACATTTTATATCCAAATTCTCAGCGTGAAAGTACATCAATATTCGGGCATGAATTCAACTATTCCATTTTGGTATTCTGTGACGGACAGTAGGCTAATGAACTGATGATGTTATCCTAGTAGTGGAGCAGGAACTGTATATGAATACCGTTATCATAGTGGTTATTGATTGAATTTTTTTTTGACATGTATTTAGACTTCTCACTCTTTCACTCACACACACGCACACGCACACGCACACACAGACACAGACACAGACACAGACACAGACAGACAGACAGACAGACAGACAGACAGACAGACAGACAGACAGACAGACAGACAGACAGACAGACAGACAGACAGACAGACAGACAGACAGACAGACAGACAGACAGACAGACAAATACGCACACACACAGACAAAGGGGTACACAGCTTGAATTGAGGCAAATTTCTGGTCTGGCAAGACAAAGAACAACATAATCTCTTCTCTTTAGTCACTTGAGCTTTTATGCAAACACGGTCTGTCTGAGTGGGTGAGCCAGCTAAACAACTGCTCTACTGAAACTGGCTCTGCCTGTAGCTCCAGTCTGTGTGTGCGTGTGCGCCTGAGTCTGTGATTGAACAGACAGGCACTGATTACAGTTTTTCCTCAATCGTGTAACAGCATTTTTGGGATCTGTATTGATACTTATCAACAGCGGAACAGCAATGACCAAATACTCAAATACATTTACCGATCTTCGGCTCATATTCTTGCCTGAGTTGCGTATCTTAGACCCCCTTTTGCAAAATTCACTGTTAAGTGTTTTGTTCATAGAATATTAACACATTATTTTCATCGGAAGTGAATTTGTGTTCACTGTTTCCAACAAATCAATAAATACTACTGCACAAAATTCTAAATCATCCCATCAGTGTCATACAATGTAGGGAAAGATCTAGTCAATGTCTAATTTCTATAATTTTTACAATATTGCGAACATGCAAAAATGCAGAGAATTAAGTTAGGTTACATCTCAGTAACAAGTCATCATCTCCAACTTTGTGACTTTCCATTATAGAGCTGCGCTTTGGTGTGGATTGAGGCCTATACATTCATATCAGTTGTGTTCCTTCATTGTGTTCATCTTTCCTTATTTCTATTGTGGATTGTGTTTCTGTATGTTATGGAAAGTCATCAAAACTTTGAGCAAACCAGACAATGTATTTTATACATGGAATTTGATTGTGATGATACCGATGAATAAATCCTGCCTACAATGTGCTCATTTTTTATTTGACTTTTTATGAGGAATACAATTGGATTTTTATCAAATAGTTTGGTGAAATATGCATAAAGGGAGAGTAATTGCCCCTAATTCTGCACCTTTGCATAGATATACAGTCGTGGCCAATAGTTTTGAGAATGACACAAGTATTGGTCTCCACAAAGTTTGCTGCCTCAGTGTTGATGATGGCAATTTGCATATACTCCAGAATGTCATGAAGAGTGATCAGATGAATTGCAATTAATTGCAAAGTCCCTCTTTGCCATGAAATTGAACTTAATCCCCAAAAAACATTTCCACTGCATTTCAGCCCTGCCACAAAAGGACCAGCTGCCATCATGTCACTGATTGTCTCGTTAACACAGGTAAGAGTGTTGACGAGGACAAGGCTGGAGATCATCATTGTTCTTCCTCTGTCAACCATGGTTACCTGCAAGGAAACACGTGCCGTCATCATTGCTTTGCACAAAATGGGCTTCACAGGCAAGGATATTGCTGCTAGTAAGATTGCACCTAAATCAATCATTTATCGGATCATCAAGAACTTCAAGGAGAGAGGTTCAATTGTTGTGAAGTGGGCATCAGGGCGCCCAAGAAAGTCCAGCAAGCGCCAGGACCGTCTCCTAAAGTCGATTCAGATGCGGGATCGGGGCACCACCAGTGCAGAGCTAGCTCAGGAATGGCAGCAGGCAGGTGTGAGTGCATCTGCACGCACAGTGAGGCGAAGACTTTTGGAGGATGGCCTAGTGTCAAAAAGGGCAGCAAAGAAGCCACTTCTCTCCAAGAAAAACATCAGGGACAGACTGATATTCTGCAAAAGGTACAGGGATTGGACTGCTGAGGACTGGGGTAAAGTCATTTTCTCTGATGAATCCCCTTTCCGATTGTTTGGGCCATCCGGAAAACACCTTGTCCGGAGAAGACAAGGTGAGCGCTACCATCAGTCCTGTGTCATGCCAACAGTAAAGCATCCTCAGACCATTCATGTGTGGGGTTGCTTCTCAGCCAAGGGAGTTGGCTCACTCACAATTTTGCCTAAGAACACAGCCATGAATAATGGTACCAACACATCCTCCGAGAGCAACTTCTCCCAACCATCCAAGAACAGTTTGGTGACGACCAATGCCTTTTCCAGCATGATGGAGCACCTTGCCATAAGGCAAAAGTGATAACTAAGTGGCTCGGGGAACAAAACATCGACATTTTGGGTCCATGGCCAGGAAACTCCCCAGACCTTAATCCCATTGAGAACTTGTGGTCGATCCTCAAGAGGCAGGTGGACAAACAAAAACCCACAACTTCTGACAAACTCCAAGCATTGATTATGCAAGAATGGCCTGCCATCAGTCAGGATGTGGCCAAGAAGTTAATTGACAGCATGCCAGGGCGGATTGCAGAGGTCTAGAAAAAGAAGGGTCAACACTGCAAATATTGACTCTTTGCATAAACTGAATGTCATAAGTCTTTGACACTTATGGAATACTTGTAATTATACTTCAGTGTACCATAGTAACTACTGTAAATAGCCCACACTACTACCTCATCCCCATATTCTATTTATTTTTGTTATTTTCACAAATCTTGCACTCCAGTATATCTATTTGCACATCATAATTTGCACATCCTTCATTCCTGTGTTAATGATGATAATCTGTAATTTATTTCACCACTATGGTCTATTTATTGTCCTACCTCCTAACCTTACTACATTTTGCACTACATTTTGCACTCTGTATTTAGATTTTCTATTGTGTTTTTGACTATGTTTGTTTACTGTGTAACTCTGTGTTGTTTTTGTCGCACTGCTTTGCTTTGTCTTGGCCAGGTCGCAGTTGCAAATGAGAACTTGTTCTCAACTGACCTACCTGGTTAAATAAAGGTGAAATAAAATAAAAAAAACTGACATAAAGATCTATGAACACTGAAGCAGCAAACTTTGTGGAGACCAATACTTGTTTCTCAAAACGTTTGACCACGACTGTACTTCCAATTTTGATCATCATGATTTAGTGAAAGCCAAGAAAATGTATTGATCTACTGGCATTTTTAAAAGACAGACTAACTTTCTGTTTTGTGTGCTTGGACTCAAGAGATACATTTGGTTGTCTTCATCTTTTTGCAGGCAGTTGTGTTCTTTTTATGAATGTATTTAAAATTTTGACGGCATAATATAGTTTTGATGAATGTATTCATTTTTTGAGAAGGAAACTACATTTTTTATGTGCATTCACTGTTTTGCAAAAGGCCACAAGATTTCTTGTTGACAACATTGTTCCAAGAAATGTACGCGATTGAGAAAAACAACACTGAACATATTTTGGGCTGAATCACATGTACGTTAGCATGTGACAAACATAGCCTAGTTTTTGTAACTGAATGCCCGAAAGACCGCGAAATGTTCCTATTTGTGTCCATGCCACATGTATAGATCGACTCTTGTTATGCAATTCTATCAGGAAGTTATTTTCAAAGATCCTATCATTTCGAAAAGGACCTATTGTTTTGTCTTGGTTAACAGTGAGGTATGGGGTCAAATACAATAAACAAAGACGACAGTTAAAGAAAGCATGCAGGGGTTGATTTACAATATCTTTATGCAGCTACTCAAGAAATAACTTCATGTTAGGCCAGGCAATGAATCATTTAAGAGACAAATGGCAATAACGTTTTTGTAATGCATTAGCCAGTGAGACATGTGCTGGTAAAGACTGACCTCTTCTGGCCAACATGAAGAAATAACTTCAATGATTGTCTGACTCTAGGTTAGATGTAATGGAGCACTCCATGTCTATAGACAACATCGTCTGAATGTTGATTGTATCTCATGTCACCCCGTCTGTCAGAGCCTGTCAGGTCATACAGAAAACTGATTTATTTTTGACACAGCAGGTTTTTCCTTTGTTTTATAACATCACTCTACAGCCTTACAGGGTAGGATGTCCATGACACCCCTGAGATTGGGGTGTCATGGAGCAGACCGTTATGTGTAATAATAATTTCACATTATTACACATAACTTAATTTCTGAACTTATTTGTTTTGGTTTCTTTGTATGTATGGATTACTTGGGTTGTTACCAACATCTGGTGAAAATTTCATGTCAATAGCACCTTTGGAAATTTATTAACTGAGAAAAATGGTGACGTGTTCAATACAAACACCAAAAATGAACCAACCACTATCTTCAAACTCATGAACCCAAAGGAACACAGAGAACGGAAAACCCTAGTTAATTTATTTTGGAAAATACAATATTTTCATATGAGAAGGTATACGGAGCGATCGTGGAGTGACATCCTTTTTATTTCAATGAGATGTTCTCACGAAGCATTCAAATAAACAAGGAGAGTGAAAACAAACTACTAACAAAAGCAAGGTGACTTACGTGAGTTCTGCAAACATGCAGACAAACACAAACAATGACCCACACAAACGTGTGGGGTTGAGCAACTTCAATAGAATCCCCAATCAGAGACAACGTCTCACAGCTGTCTCCAATTGGGGATTCAACACAAAATGAAAAACACACAGATCTAGAGATCTAGATCTGTCAGGCTCTGACCATGGCCAAAAGGTACTCCCTATGGCCAGAGCCTGACAGTACCCCCCCTCTAAGGCGCAGACTCCCGGCCGCGACAATCACAAAAAAATACAACAAAAATAAATAAATGACATGGGAGGTGTGAGGAGGGACAATCCACCTCGGTGGCGGCTCAGGCCCCGGCGAAGTGGACAACTTCCTCCCTGACATGAGTCCGATGACCAGTCCCGGACTGGGACCTGGCATGGCGAACGGTTCCGGCCATGGAGCGGTACAGACGACCGGGTTCCGGGTTGCTGACCTTCACTGGAGTTTCCGGGCTACGGACCTTCACTGTAGGCTCAGGACTACGGACCTTCGCTGGAGGTTCTGGGTTGCTGATCTTCACTGGAGGTTCTGGGTTGCGGACCTTCGCTGGAGGCTCCGTGCTGCGGGCCTTTGCTGGAGGTTCCGGGCTGCGGACCTTCGCTGGAGGTTCTGGGTTGCTGACCTTCACTGGAGGTTCTGGGTTGCGGATCTTCGCTGGAGGTTCTGGGTTGCTGACCTTCACTGGAGGTTCTAGGTTGCTGACCTTCACTGGAGTTCCCGGGCTGGGGGAACGCACCACTGTGCTGGTGCGAGGAGCTGGGACGGGCTGTACCTGGCTGGGGACACGCACCGTTGGGCTGGTGCGTTGAGCTGGCATGGGTCGCACCGGGCTGGGGACATGCACCATTGGGCTGGTGCGAGGAGCAGGAAAGGACCGTACCGGGCTGGGGGAACGCACCACTGGTCTGGTGCGAGGGGTAAGCACGGACCGTACCGGTCTGGGGGAACGCAGCACTGGTCTGGTGCGAGAAGCAGGAACGGCACGTACCGGGCTGGGAGAACGCACCACTGGTCTGGTGCGAGGAGCAGGCACGGACCGTACCGGGCTGGGGGAACGCACCACTGTGCTGGTGCGAGGAGCTGGGACTGGCTGTACCTGGCTGGGGACACGCACCGTTGGGCTGGTGCGTTGAGCTGGCATGGGTCGCACCGGGCTGGGGACACGCACCATTGGGCTGGTGCGCGGAGCAGGTCGCGGGCCGTACCGGGCTGTTGGTGCGCACCGATGGTGTGGTGCGCTGAGTCGGTCTCTTTCGTCTCCGACTCCGGACCGGCGCTGGAGGCACCGGACTGGGAACTGGCGCTGGAGCACGACTGTTCCTGTCGTCCCTTCTCCACCGCCAATCCCCTTCCTGTGAGGGTTCCTCCGGGAACCCCCACGAGTGAGGGAACAGAAGCACATCGTCGTCGTCTTCCTCCGACTCCTCTCTGTACTCCTGCTCCCATGGCTGTAGGGGCTCCTCCTGGAACCCCCACGAGTGCAGTGGTTGGGGCTCTTCTCCTTCGATCCCCGACCACCCCCATAGCCCCCCCAAAAAATCAGTTTGGGGGGTTTTCTGGGCTCCAGGCTGGTCCTTTGCCTTTCTGGCCCGTCGATTTTCCCCCTGACGACGGCGCCGCTGCTCCGGACCCCAGCCTTCCTCCACTGAACGATAATGGGAGTATTCCTCCTTGGTAATACCGAGGAGGATATCTCCCAATATCAGACCCCGCTGCATACCAGGGTGGTGGGTCATTCTGTCACGATGCGGAGTCAAGGGACGATATACGGAGCGATCGTGGAGTGACATCCTTTTTATTTCAATGAGATGTTCTCACGAAGCATTCAAATAAACAAGGAGAGTGAAAACAAACTACTAACAAAAGCAAGGTGACTTACGTGAGTTCTGCAAACATGCAGACAAACACAAACAATGACCCACACAAACGTGGGGTTGAGCAACTTAAATAGAATCCCCAATCTAGATCTGTCAGGCTCTGACCATGGCCAAAAGGTACTCCCTATGGCCAGAGCCTGACAATGGGGAGCGTCACTGCACAGCTATTTTCAGGTCTCTCCAGAGATGTTCGATCGGGTTCAAGTCCGGGCTCTGGCTGGGCCACTAAAGGACATTCAGAGACTTGTCCAGAAGACACTCTTGCGTTGTCTTGGCTGTGTGCTTAGGGGTGTTGTCCTGTTGGAAGGTAAACCTTCACCCCAGTCTGAGTGCTCTGGAGCAGGTTTTCATCATAGGTCTCTCTGTACTTTGCTCCATTCATCTTTCCCTCGATCCTGACTAGTCTCACAGTCCCTGCTGCTGAAAATCATCCCCACAGCATGATGTTGCCACCACCAAACCTCACCGTAGGGATGGTGCCAGGTTTCCTCAAGACGTGACGCTTGGCATTTAGGCATAAGAGTTCAATCTTGGTTTCATCAGACCAAAGAATCTTGTTTCTCATGGTCTGAGAGTCCTTTAGGTGCCTTTTGGCAAATTCCAAGAGTGTGCCTTTTACTGAGGAGTGGCTTCTGCCTTGCCACTCTACCATAAAGGCCTGATTGGTGGAGTGCTGCAGAGATGGTTGTCCTTCTGGAAGGTTCTCCCATCTCAACAGAGGAACTCTGGAGCTCTGTCAGAGTGACCAATGGGTCCCTGACCAAGGCCCTTCTCCCGATTGGCCGGGGGGCCAGCTCTAGGAAGAGTCTTGGTGGTTCCAAACCTCTTCCATTTAAGAATGATGGAGGCCACTGTGTTCTTGGGGACCTTCAATGCTGCATACATTTTTTGGTACCCTTCCCCAGATCTGTGCCTCGACACAATCTTGTCTCGGAGCTCTACGGACAATTACTTCGACCTCATGGCTTTTGCTCTGACATGCACTGTCCACTGTGGGACCTTTATATAGACAGGTGTGTGCCTTTCCAAATCATGTCAAATCAATTTAATTTACCACAGGTCGACTCCAATCAAGTTGTAGAAACATCTCAAGGATGATCAATGAAAACAGGATGAACCTGAGCTCAATTTTGAGTCTCATAGCAAAGGGTCTGAATACTTATGTAAATAAGGTATTTCTGGTTTGTATTTTTTATACATTTACCAATTTCTCTAAAAACCTGTTTTCACTTTTTCATTATGGGGTATTGTGTGTAGATTGATGAGGATTGTTTTATTTAATTAATTTTATAATAAGGCTGTAACGTAACAACATTTTGAAAAAGTCAAGGGGTCTGAATACTTCCCGAATGCACTGTACAATTTATTGTTGGGTTCAGATTTCTCACCTTGAAAATATTGTTAATCATCAGTTATGCTAAACACATGAGGAGGGACATAGTCTGGTATATACATCAGCAGTTAAAGGTTATCTGTGGGAGCTAGATGGTTTTGGAATGTATTGAATAGAGGAGAGGCAAACACATGATTGCTGTCGCTGAAACAGGTGGAGAGCTTTGGATTAGGCATCAAGGGGGTTGAGGTCAGGTCAGGTCACCTTAAGAGATGAGATGGAACAGTTTATTACCCACATCACTTAACTTCCTGTCAAGCAATTAAAGATCTAATGTTTAGAGAGAGGGAGTTCACTAGATTGGAGTATAAATAACTTGTGCAGCTGTCTGACCCATTGGGTGAATAAACTTGGTTTAAGCTTTACTAGTCATCTAACAATATACTGTATGTAACCGGTCAAAAGTTTTAGAACACCTACTCATTCAAGGGTTTTTCTTTATTTTTCCTATTTTCTACATTTTTAATTGAAATGCATTGTGAAGCTGGTTAAGAGAATGCCAAGAGTGTGCAAAGCTGTCATCAAGGCAAAGGGCGGCTATTTGAAGAATCTCAAATATATATATTTTTTTTATTTAACACTTTTTGGTTACTACAGTCGTGGCCAAAAGTTTTGAGAATGACACAAGTATTAGTCTCCACAAAGTTTGCTGCCTCAGTGTTGATGATGGCAATTTGCATATACTCCAGAATGTCATGAAGAGTGATAAGATGAATTGCAAAGTCCCTCTTTGCAATGAAAAATAACTTAATCCCCCCAAAACATTTCCACTGCATTTCAGCCCTGCCATAAAAGGACCAGCTGCCATCATGTCACTGATTGTCTCGTTAACACAGGTGAGAGTGTTGACGAGGACAAGGCTGGAGATCACTCTGTCATGCTGATTGAGTCAGAATAACAGACTGGAAGCTTTAAAAGGAGGGGGAAACATGTGACGTCATCATTGCTTTGCACAAAAAGGGCTTCACAGGCAAGGATATTGCTGCTGGTAAGATTGCACCTAAATCAACCAAGCTCGCTCAGGAATGGCAGCAGGCAGGTGTGAGTGCATCTGCACACAAATTGAGGCAAAGACTTTTGGAGGATGGCCTGGTGTCAAGGGCAGCAAAGATGCCACTTTGGGAATTGGACTGCTGAGGACTGGGGTAGAGTCATTTTCTCTGATGAATCCCCTTTATTATTGTTTGGGCCATCCGGAAAACACCTTGTCCGGAGAAGACAAGGTGAGCGCTACCATCAGTCCTGTGTCATGCCAACAGTAAAGCATCCTGAGACCATTCATGTGTGGGGTTGCTTCTCAGCCAAGGGAGTGGGCTCACACATTTTTGCCTAAGAACACAGCCATGAATAAAGAATGGTACCAACACATCCTCCGAGAGCAACTTCTCCCAACCATCCAAGAACAGTTTGGTGACGACCAGAAGGGTCAACACTGAAAATACAGTGATGAGATCTGGAGGCCCATTGTGAGGCCCATTTTTCTTAAGGTATTTGTGACCAACAGAAGCATACCTGTATTCCCAGTCATGTGAAATCCATAGATTAGAGCCTAATGCATTTATTTCAATTGACTGATTTCCTTATATGAAATGTAACTCAGCAAAATCTATGAAATTGTTGCATGTTGCATTTATATTTTTGATTTAGTATAGTTAGCTGACTATATACAGCTGAAAACACTGCAACTATTTCCATGAGACAGAGAGCAATCATTCGAGCTTCACCGCTGATGTGCACGCCTGTACCAACCAAGTTATCATTACATGACTTGCTAATTTGAGAGCTATTCCCCAAATTACACAGCATCAAACATCGACAACGCCAAACATATATCTACTGTTTACTTATTTCACTCACCTCAACATTATCGCTTTTCAAAGTGCAAGGACGTGTCTGAATCCGTATCACCAACAAACATAGATACAGCCTCTTTCACAGTGAAGTCATGTTTACCAAATTGACACAGATATTATTAGGGAAAACAAGGCAGTTCGCGGCTGCTGTAGTCATTTAAAGAAAGACCATCGAGGGCCACTATGGGGTTTAAAGGGAATATTAATTCAGCACCACAACTTCATGTGGCTATGGCCCTAGGTCAGTTGAAAGGAGATAATTGCTGAAGCTTTTAGAAGACTCACAACTGCCCTCAACCGACACAAAGAATGTAACTGCATCGTTACCCATCAGCAATGGACTTATGGGATGCTGGCGGAATGTTTAAGGCGGGCACTTTGGCGACACCAGGTCCGCGGGTCGACTGTCCCGTTATCACCATACATCAACACATCAGCCTTAACTGGCGTCTAGCCTATATATACACACAGTACCTCCGGATCTCTATTCTACTGATAGTCTGACTGGCGGCCAGACGTCGGCGCTTGCTGTTCTATAGCTTCGCGAAAGTTAGTTGGATAGTTTTCTAAATGTTCGGATTTTCAATGAAAGCCAAGACTGGGGTCTTCCTAGTCTTTCTCGCTGTTTTTGTTTATGTTGCAATACAGGAAGGCGAAGCCGAGCAAAATGTTGTGGAAGAGTTATTGGTGGAAACCTTGGTGAGTTCTGTCTTTCTCTAACGTAGGCTATGGAGCGATAGGAAAGTGTCGACTCTTGCACGAACCGAATGCCATTCATTGCAACATTCAGACCAAATTGAAACAATGTATCCGTTTTTGATTGTTATCATTGCCTATGTATCGTTTATTTTATGTAATAAAACGATGCATTCGTATTAATTTGGAATTCACCTATCTCACACTTTTTTTGTACCCCCCCCCCATAAGGTGAAACCCGAAACTTGCTCTATAACGTCAGAAATGGGAGACACGTTACATATCCACTATACGGTAAGAAACAATCAGTGGAAATTAAAGGCCTGAATAACATTTACAATTTCAAAGGTATAGGCACCGCTCTGTTTCACTTCAGACTTAGCCTGCTTATTGAGAGAAATGTCCATTACATTTTTGGGAAAATATGAATGAAATCTGTTCAAAAGTGTGCTCTGCAATTTAAGTAGTTCTTATTCGTTGCACGTCAATACACTCGATCAGTCGATACGATGTTGTCTATGTTGCATGGTGTAAACCAACAAGTTACCGTTCTTCATTTGAGATTGGGTAATTCGTGAAGGTGGCATCAAATAGTCAGATAAACACTTTCTAGCTTGCATTAAACATAGTTTTGTATTCATATCTGGGATGGCAAGTAAACTGCAGTGTTTTACCCCATGTGGAGCACAAAAAAATGACACGTTTTTGCGTGCCAGACGTTCTACTCGGCAGTGCGATTTGGAGGTGCAACACGTCAGCACTCCTGCTTCGGCCGTCAGTAGGGCAGTAGTCCAACAGAAACTTGTCACTCATGAAGCGTCATGCTAGAGATTGACCATGGCCTCACCGAACATACAGCCACTCCTATAAAGACATTTGAACGTTTTTCACATTTTAATGTGACTTGCAGGGAATGCATCTTAACCTACTATTTAGATTATATTCACTGCTTGCATGCAAAATCCCTCTTTTAACATGCGCCTTCCATTCATATTGTTCCAATGCTCTGAACAGGGTAAACTGCTGGCTGATGGCAAGGTCATTGACTCATCATTGTCCCGGGACCCTCTTGTTGTTGAGCTGGGAAAGAGGACCGTTATCCCTGGTAAAATCACATTACTATTCAAATTGCCTGTATTAGACATTATATTGATCACACAAAATAACAGGAATACCCACTTATGTTTCAAACAGCAATATACCTTCATATTTAGCTCACACTAACAGTGCAGTGTTTTTGTTATTGCATCATTCACTGTGTATAGGTAACATGAAATACTGTATCTCCAACAGGTCTGGAACAGAGTTTGGTAGGAGTTTGTGAAGGGTAAGTAAACAGTCAAGGTCTGCGAATACAACGTTTTGAAAGGGATCTGTAGCCTACATTAATTTACTTAAGAGAACCACTTCCACTAGGAAATCTAAATTATATTATATGAACTAGGGTAACTAGTTTCAAATATAGATATTACCAGTATGTGAAGCAATCACAAAGATCATGTCTCAAATGACTTTGTTAAAATGACATGTCACTAAAATAGTAGTGGAATACATGCAAACCTATGAGAAAAGCCTTTTTCTGTCTTGTGTTCCTCCAGACAAAAAATCAAGACTACTATTCCACCACACCTTGCCTATGGAAAAAGAGGATACCCTCCAACTATCCCAGGTACTTAAAAAACACATGTGCATATACACACATACATACGCATACTGTACACATGCGTATGTACTATATATTGACTTTTTCCACATTTTGTTGTGTTACATGGTGGGATTAAAATGGATTTCACTATCATTGTTTTGTCAACGATCTACACAAAATACTCAATGTCAAAGAATAATTCTAAAATTCTAAAATCATGTTGATTACAAGAGTATTCAAACCCCCCGAGTCAATACATGTTAGAATCACATTTGGCAGCGATAACAGCTGTAAGAGATTTGCACACCTGGATTGTACAATATTTGCACTTTTATTATTTTAACATTTTAAAAAGTCCTGTCAAGTTGGTTGTTGATCATTGCTAGACAGCCATTTTAATGTCTTGCCATATATTTTCAAGCCAATTTGTTTAGCAGTTTTACTTTAGTGCCTTATTGCGAACAGGATTGATGTTTTGGAATATGTTTGTACTGTACAGGCTTCCCTTTCACTATGTAATTTAAGGAAAGGGAAAGGAGGATACTAGTCTGTTGTACAACTGAATGCATTCAACTGAAATGTGTCTTCCGCATTTAACCCAACCCCTATTTAGGTTGACATTGTGGAGTAACTACAATGTTGTTGATCCATCCTCAGTTTTCTTCTATCACAGCCATTAAACTCTGTAACTGTTTTAAAGTCATCATTGGCCTCATGGTGAAATCCCTGAGCAGTTTCCTTCCTCTCCGGCAATTGAGTTAGGAAGGATGCCTGTATCTTTGTATTGACTGGGTGTATTGATACACCACCCAAAATGTAATTAATAACTTCGCCATGCTCAAAGGGATATTCAATGTCTGCCTGGTCTTTGTGGTTGAAATTCACCGCTTGACAGAGGGACCTTACAGATAATTGTATGTGTGGGGTACAGAGATTAGGTTTTATTTTACCTGGTAAATTGACTGAGAACACATTCTCATTTACAGCAACGACCTGTGGAATAGTTACAGGGGGATGAATGAGCCAATTGGAAGCTGGGGATGATTAGGTGGCCATGATGGTATGAGGCCAGATTGGGAATTTAGCCAGGACACCGGGGTTAACCCCCCTACTCTTATGATAAGTGCCATGGGATCTTTAGTGACCACAGAGTCAGCACACCCGTTTAACGTCCCATCCAAAAGACAACACCTTACACAGCAATGTTCCCAATTACTGCCCTGGGGCATTGGGATATTTTGGGGGGGGCATGAGGAAAGAATTTCACTTCCAACAGCATCTGGTCTCCCATCTAGGGATCGACCAGGACCAACGCTGCTTAACTTCGAGGCAAGCCAGCAGTGGGATGCTGCTGGCCAGGTAGTCATTCAAAAGTCATGTTAAACACTATTATTGCACACATGCAACTTATTATGTGACTTGTAAAGCACATTTTTACTCCTGAACTTATTTAGGCTTGAATACTTATTGACTCAAGACATTTTTTATTCATTTGTAAACATTTCTAAAAACATAATTCCACTTTGACATTATGGGGTATTGTGTGTAGGCCAGTGATACAAAATCTAAATTTAATCAATTTTAAATCCAGGCTGTAACACAACAAAATGTGGAAAAAGTCTAGGGGTGTGAATATTTTCTGAAGGCACTGTACACACACACACACAAACACACATCCAGAGTTTTTGGCAGACAAATTCCCTGAAATCAAATCATATTTGTTAAAGGGGTGTGAATACTTTCTGAAGGCACTGTACACACACACACACACACACACACACACACACACACACACACACACACACACACGTACTGTACACACTCAATAATACAAAGAAACAAACACTAAATGAAATACAGTATTTAAATATCTCACCTTGATGACACTTCCCTGCCAGTCATATCAACTTGGAGCAACACGATGACGTGTGTCCCACTACGACTTGTCGGAAAAGCATACAGTTTATTAGGATACAGATTAAATACGTTCCAATAAATATTGAGGGTCTTATTATGGTGACATGATCATCAATGCTTGGCTGCCATTTGACAAATTCTAATAATCTTGCTCTTTTGTCCATAATAATCTCATCATGTAGGCTATACCCGCACTGTATCTGCGAGTCGTTGGCTAAAGCCCATGTGCAAATACCAGAGTGGGCACACCCGCTATATAAATAAAAGAAATGTTGTGAGAAAACCATCAGTAGAGTTGAAAATGCGATGGAAACCAATTTAACTTGTATTTATTATTTGGTACATGGGAATTTAACTGCAAATTGTATTTTTATGCGCAGTACATTATCACACACAGCCTTTTATCCCCAACAAGTCAATTTGATGGAAACACATTTCTGGTAGGAAATATTGTTTTTATGCATATTATAGAATATTCGTATGAACATCTGTTGCCAATTTGATGGAGACATAGCTACTGCCAGTTTAAAGTACTTTACAAGTGATATAAAACACCAAATATTAAATGGTATGCTGTAATACTGTATATAATTACAATATATGATTACATATTCACTGTTAGCAATTACTGTAATTTTATTACAATATAATATAACAAAGTGCTTTTTTGCTGTATATTTACTGCAGCATTCTGAAATTATGGTGCACTGTGGAAAAATAGAGGGAAAATAATCTTTATCTCATTAACATATCGCATTTGGACTATCACATTTGCATAAATATTCAGACCCTTTACTCAGTACTTTGTTGAAGCACCTGTGGCAGCGATTACAGCATAGAGTATTCTTGTGTATTATGCTTCAAGCTTGACACACCTGTATTTGGGGAGTTTCTGCCATTTTTCTCTGCAGATCCTCTCAAGCTCTGTCAGGTTAGATGGGGAGCGTTGCTGCACAGCTATTTTCAGGTCTCTTCAGAGATGTTCGATCGGGTTCAAGTCCTGGCTCTAGCTGGGCCACTCAAGGACATTCAGAGACTGGTCCCTAAACCACTCCTGTGTTGTCTTGGCTGTGTGCTTCGGTTCATTGTCTTGTTGGAAGGTGAACCTTCGCCCCAGTCTGTGGTCCTTAGTGCTCTGGAGCAGGTTTTCATCAAGGGTCTCTCTGTACTTTGCTCCGTTCATCTTTCTCTCGATCCTGACTAGTCTCCCAGTCCACATTTTTACTGCCGCCACCATGCTTCACCGTACGGATGGTGCCAGGTTTCCTCCAGACGTGACGCTTGGCATTCAGGTCAAAGAGTTCAACCTTGGTTTCATCAGACCAGAGAATCTAGTTTTTTTTAATGTTTAGAGTTCTTTAAGTGCCTTTTGGCAAACTCCAAGCGGGTTGTCATGTGCCTTTTACTGAGGAGTGGTTTCTGTCTGGCCACTCTACCATAAGGGCCTGATTAGTGGAGTGCTGCAGAGATGGTTGTCCTTCTGGAAGGTTCTCCCATCTCCACAGGGTAACTCTGGAGCTCTGTCGGTGTGACCATCGGATTCTTGGTTACCTCCCTGACCAAGAGAGGTGAGGAGGTGACCAAGTTTGATTGAGGCCACTGTGTTCTTGGGGACCTTCAATGCTGCAGATAATTTTTGCTACCGTTCCCCAGATCTGTGCCTCGACACAATCCTGTCTCTGAGCTCTATGGACAATCCCTTCGACCTCATGGCTTGGTTTTTGCTCTGACATGCACTGTCAACTGTGGGACCTTTATTTAGACCGGTGTGTGCCTTTCCAAATAATGTTCAATCAATTGAATTTACCACAGGTGGACTCCAATTAAGTTATAGAAACATCTCAAGGTTGATCAACGGAAATAGGATGCACCTGAGCTCAATTTTGAGTCTCATAGCAAAGGATCTGAATACTTATGTAAATAAGATATTTCTGTTTTTATTTTTTCTACATTTGCAAAAATGTCTAAACCTGTTTTCGCTTTGTCATTATGGGGTATTTTGTGTAGATTGAGGAAAAACATTTATTTAATCAATTTTAGAATAAGGCCGTAACATAACAAAATGTGGAAAAAGGTCAAGGGGTCTGAATACTTTCCGAATGCACTGTAAATATATTTTCCATAGATGAATAGTGTGAACTTTTAATTATATTTGGTGAAACCTACAGTCAAATTTTGGCACCAGTAGAGTAGCTATATAAACCCTGCCCCCTCCGCAAACACGCCTTCTCTAAAGTTGGTTACAATGCAGTACTTATTTAAATATCACGCTACAATTGGTGTATTAAAATAAGAGTTAAGGTGATGTCACCCTATCCCCTTAATAATCCCACCTCCTGAATCCAAGTGTTTGACATTGGGGCGGGCACCAGTAACTTCCTGATTAAACTTGATCAATGTAAAAGCAACAGTCATTTTTCATACTTGGTCATCATCCAAATATCATCAAATTTCACTTTAACTACAACAACATTTTCAGTAATGGTTACAGCAATGTTTTACTTGCTATGACTGTGATATGTTATGTTTTTTTTTTTGTTTTTTTTTCTCACCAACCTTAGTTTAACGCACTGACTGTACGTTGCTCTGGACAAGTGTCTGCTACATGACCTAAATGTAAAAATGAACACTTGCAAAGCAAACTGATGGGTATTATTTCTAATGAAGTCTGCCCTCACACTACTTGTAATTTGATCAAGTTTGGCCTTGTTTGGGGGCAGAGCTCATTAGAATAATACCCAGGAGTGTGCTTTGCAAGTGTTAATTTTTACATTTTGGTCATTTAGCAGACTATCTTTTTCCACAGCGATTTACAGTCCGTGCATTAAACTAAGGTAAAAAACAAGACAATATCACAGTCATAGCAAGTAAAAAGATTATGTTACCGTTCGCAAGAATGCTGTTGTAGTTAAGCAGGCTACTTGCACATTTATTTTAGTATGGTAAAAATACAAAATACATGTATTCTAATTAAACTGTTACAAAATACATGAATTGTAAAATAGGTATTGTAACTATTGAAATACCCAAATCAAATACATGTAACAGAAATACTGCCCATTGTTGGCACTAGCTGCCTGCACTGTAAATCTACAACAGTTTACTAATTACTGTGCTTCCAGTAATGCACTGTAAATTCTAGAAATACTGTAGTCAGGTGTTCTAGTAATATGCTGTAAATGTGCATTTTAGTAAAGGTCCTGTAAATATACAGAAATGTACTGGCTTCTGTGCTGCCAGTATTTTACTGTAAAACAGGACTTTTTTTTACAGTGCACACACACACACACACACACACACACACACACACACACAAACAAACAACACAACAACTTGACTCAGTTAGGGTTGCAAAATTCAGTGAATTTTTTCAAGATTCCCTGATTTTCCAGAAAGCTTCCCACCAGGATTTCAGGAAAACTTGGGAATTTGGGAAAGTTTACGGAATTTTGCAACCCTAGACCCAGTACTTGACCCTACGTCTCTCTTCTTCCCTCTGTCCTGTTAGCTGATGCTGCTTTAGAGTTTGAGGTGGAGGTGATGTCACTGATCCAGGCAACCCCATGGCAGAAGATGGTGAATGATGTCTTTCCCCTAGTGTGTCTGGGCCTGGTTCCCACTCTGCTGGGCATGGTGGGCCTCTACCTCTATAACAAGGCCAACGCCCAGCGGCCAGGCAAGAAGAAGGCCAAGAAGAAATAAAGGAAACTCACAGAACTATTGAAATAATAAAATGTAAAAACAAGGGAGTATTTATTTTGTTGTTATTATTGGATTAAATATTCCTATTTTTTTTATTTGATAGTTATTTTTTTGACACAAAAATGGAATAAGGAATAGCATTCTGCCAGCTTGACGTTCTATTTACTCTTAGTCAGTGTACAACTTGAACCCCTTTTGAAGTTCATGCATGAGTGATGCTGTTTGTGATTGATGTGTGCCTGTTAGTTTGTGTGTGTCTACAGTGTGTGCTGCACAACGTGTGACACCTCTTGACAGTGTGGCGCTTGCGTTGGGTGCCAGCAGTGGGTTGAACGGCGAGGTTGGGCTGTGACACCATCAGCAGGGGGCATGACGGCGTAGTAAGAGCCTGGGTCAGAGCTCCTCTCTCCCGCTCCAGCAGAACCTTGTTATAACGCTGCTAGAACCACTCCAGAACTGAATAGTCCAGCATGGCCTCAGCACACAGGCTTATAAATGAGAAGTTAGGTGGGAGTCATGAAGATCAGATCAGTGTGTGTAATACAGTATTACCCATGCCAGCTCCTAAGATGGAGGCTCCATAGCATTAGCTCTCATTGCTCTCCTCCTCAGAAGAAGGGCAGGACTTTCTCATGTTCTGTCTCCAGCTTACGACACATCTCAGCCAGACGTAGCACCCTCTCCCCCTTATCCACACCATCACACAGCACAGAATGAGGACAGGGTGTGAGTGAGAATGTATAGGAAGCGAGTCAGTCATTACACATACATAAGTGTGACTGTGTATTGTGTGCATGTGTGCTGTCTATGTATGCATGTCAGTCAAAGCATGTGTATGTTTGGCTTCTAAAACTAAACACACACACACACACACACACACACACTAACGTACATAAGGTACTGTATGGCCGCACAAGCACCACACGCTTCACTACTGTATGTGTCCAAATGCATAAACGTTCGCGCCTTAGTGATGATGCCCTGTAGTTTCTTGCGGAGGCATTGCTGTGCACTGTGGGGTTAGCGAGCTGACTCCTCTCGGCTGTGCACTGTGGGGTTAGCGAGCTGACTCCTCTCGGCTGTGTACTGTGGGGTTAGCGAGCTGACTCCTCTCGGCTGTGTACTGTGGGGTTAGCGAGCTGACTCCTCTCGGCTGTGTACTGTGGGGTTAGCGAGCTGACTCCTCTCGGCTGTGTACTGTGGGGTTAGCGAGCTGACTCCTCTCGGCTGTGTACTGTGGGGTTAGCGAGCTGACTCCTCTCGGCTGTGTACTGTGGGGTTAGCGAGCTGACTCCTCTCGGCTGTGTACTGTGGGGTTAGCGAGCTGACTCCTCTCGGCTGTGTACTGTGGGGTTAGCGAGCTGACTCCTTTCGGCTGTGTACTGTGGGGTTAGCGAGCTGACTCCTCTCGGCTACGCGGGCATAGCTCAACTAGGCCTTTAGTTAGCGAGCTTGCAGAGGGTCGTCGCTTCCCTAGCTGCTCTCGGTCCCCGTGCTGCCCCCTATTGAGCTTGAATAATTAAAATAATAATAATGTGCAAATATTGTACAATCCAGGTGTGCAAAGCTTTTAGAGACTTACGCAGAAAGACACCGTTGTAATCGCTGCCTAAGGTAATTCTAACATGTATTGCCTCAGGGATGTGAATACTTACTACTAGATATTTCTGTTATTTCATTTTCAATACATTTGCTAAAATTTCTAAAAACAAGTTTTTATTTTGTCATTATGGGGTATAATGTGTCACGTCCTGTGGTTGTTGCTGAGGGTTGCTAGCAATAGTGGATCATATTTCATTACAAGTTGTGTAATAATTTGTAGCCTATTTGAGTCATTATGGAACGCAGACCAAATGTGGCAGTTTAAACCTAGAACACGGTTCACGATGACTGGACCATTGTCATCACAGTTCCATCTTCTTTGAGGATTCAAGGTAGATGTATAGGACTATTGTTCAACCACTATTGTACAATTGCCCCAAAAGTGAACAACTGAATATGGCGACTTTCAGGGTGAATAAACCTTTTTTTTTAAGGCTGTGACTGCGAATATGGAGTTTCGAAAGATAATGTACCGTAACTCCCTACTTGAGTTTTGCATTGGGGACTAAAACAATCTGTGTTTTAACCACACACAGGCTCTACTAACTGCTATTTAGCTTCTTAATGATCATGCAAGTACTGCACAAGTAGGCTACCTATCTGTTCCACCTGCAGGTAGTCTTAACACCCCTCCTGAAAAAAGGACATGGACATCGGGTTTGAGGAATGGAATGCATAGTTCGAACATGTCGACCATCTTTTAGTGAACAACTTGATGTTTCCCCTGTCTATGAGGGGGAAGCGGCAACGGAGCAGTGGGAGCACTGAGTACCGGAGAAGCTACGTAGGCAGCAGAGTGATCAGCAGCAGTGTGATCAGCAGCTAAGTAAAACATTTTCGGGTTCCAGAAAATCCGGAACCGCAGCCACTATTTTTTTGGTAGGTCAATTCATAAATACTTTCCTAACCCTAAATATCCTACAAGATCAGTATTTTCTAATCTACTAAACAGAGGCAAATATTCGTATTTTGATGGCTTTCCACATTGATTCTTAATGCTCAGAACCCGTTCTCTCTATACATCCTAGTAAGGTTGTGGAGAAAATTCTAATTAAAGGTACACCATATTTAAAGGGATGGCTTTTGATAAATGTACTGAAAAATCTATTGAATGAAAACTCCATGAGAACATCTGTTGGGCAACAAGAGGGAGGGTTTTTGGCGGTTGAATAACATTTATTCAGTGTGCATAAGGGCCATGTGGTGGTTCTCTGTGACATCATTGTAGCAGTGCAGGGCCCGTTGACACTGACCACAGTCCCTCCACCGTCTCCTCTAACTGTATCCTCAACACATGCTTCTCCTCTATGTTCTAATAGGGAGGGACAGGAGATCACAGACCGGGCCCTGGTTACACAATATCTCCTCTAACAGCTGGTTCAAGGCTTGTTTTGATCTGTTGTTCATAATTATCCTAGACCAGTTGTGTGGGTCTGCAGACAGAGAGAGCGTAAATGAGAGGGCAAGAGGCATAGCCACAGGAAGAAGTTTGGGGGTGGGGGTGCTGCGATTTTTTTCACTGTAGGGGCATGCGCTACAGATGGCTATATCGGTCCGCTACTGTTTTTTGTTTATTAATACTTTTTTACAATTCCGATTTTCCCGCGGCTATGGCAAGAGGGCAACAAAAACTCTGATGCTGTCTGTCTGAGCCGGTCTCCTGCCCTGTTCTTGATGTCATCTCTGGTGC
This sequence comes from Thymallus thymallus, assembly GCA_023634145.1. Classification (NCBI taxonomy): domain Eukaryota; kingdom Metazoa; phylum Chordata; class Actinopteri; order Salmoniformes; family Salmonidae; genus Thymallus; species Thymallus thymallus. Next base: position 21,522,247 of record CM042409.1, on the reverse strand, counting down.
TCAGGTAGTCCCACCTCTGTATAGAACTGCTCCATGGCAAAGGTCACGTCCTCCAGGTAGGCACACTCCTGGTGGTGCAAGGACAGGATATTCTCCCTGGGAAACAGACACACACATTTACAATACATTTACACTACCGTTCAAAAGTTTGGGGTCACTTAGAAATTATAATGGGCCTCTGTACGCCTATGTAGAAATCCATAAAAAATCTGCCGTTTCCAGCTGCAATAGTCATTTACAACATTAACAATGTCTACACTGTCCATTCACATACAACACAGAGTATCCCTATCTAGTTAATATCAAAATTGCATGATTGGGGTTAGAAAAGCTTTTAAATACAATAGTTTAATGCAACATAATTCAGCTATATTAATTGTTGTAGAACTGTGTATAGTGTGTCTGTCATCTATTAGAGAACTGGATGGATAGGTCTCAACAGTAGCAGGCTTGAATACCAACAATGACGAGACAGCTTACAGGGAGGAGGTGAGGGCTCTGGGAGTGGTGCCAGGAAAACAACCTCTCACTCAACGTAAAAGAAACACAGGAGATGATCGTGGACTTCAGGAAACAGCAGAAGGTGCACCCCCCCTATCCACATCGATGGGACTGCAGTGGAGAAGGTTGAAGACTTCAAGTTCCTTGGCGTACACATCACTGATAAACTGAAATGGTCCACCCACACAAACAGTGAGGCGAAGAAGGCACAACAGAGCCTCTTCAACCTCAGGAGGCTAAAGAAATTTGGCTTAACACCTAAAACCCTCCCTCATCTCATACAGCGGGTGAAATAAGTATTGAACACGTCACCATTTTTCTCAGTAAATATATTTCCAAAGGTCCTATTGACATGAAAGGTTCACCAGATGTTGGTAACAACCCAAGTAATCGATACATACAAAGAAACCAAAACAAATAAGTTCAGATAATTAAGTTATGTGTAATAATGTGAAATGACACAGGGAAAAAGTATTGAACACATGAAGAAAGGGAGGTTCAAAAAGACATGGAAAGCCAAGACAACAGCTGAAAACTATCAGTATTTAAAAAGCAATCCAGCCCCCTGTCAGTGCAAATTAATATCAGCTGGTTCAGTCCCAACTGATGGCCTACAAAAAGGTCTCATTGCCAAGGTGTCACACAAGACACATCTCATGATGGGTAAAAGTAAAGAGCTGTCTCAAGACATTCGCAACCTAATTGTTGCAAAACATAATGATGGCATTGGTTATAGGCACATTTCTAAGCTTCTGAATGTTCCAGTGAGCACTGTTGGGGCCATAATACGGAAGTGGAAAGACAATCATTTCACCATAAATTTGCCTCGAAGGCCCGCAGCACGGAACCTCCAGCGAAGGTCTGCAGCCCGGAACCTCCAGTGAAGGTCAACAACTCGGAACCTCCAGCGAAGGTCCGCAGCCCTGAGCCTACAGCGAAGGTCCGCAGCCTGGAACCTCCAGCGAAGGTCCGCAGCCCGGAACCTCCAGCGAAGGTCATCAACTCGGAACCTCCAGCGAAGGTCCACAGCCCTGAGCCTACAGCGAAGGCCCGCAGCACGGAGCCTCTAGCGAAGGTCCGCAGCCCGGAACCGCCAGCGAAGGTCAGCAACACGGAACCTCCAACGAAGGTCAGCAACACGGAACCTCCAGCGAAGGTCAGCAACCCTGAGCCTACAGTGAAGGTCCACAACCCTGAGCCTACAGCGAAGGTACGCAACCCTGAGCCTACAGTGAAGGTCCGCAACCCTGAGCCTACAGCGAAGGTCCGCAGCCCGGAACCTCCAGCGAAGGTCAGCAACCAAAACCTCCAGCGAAGGTCAGCAACCCTGAGCCTACAGTGAAGGTCCGCTACCTTGAGCCTACAGTGAAGGTCCGCAGTCCTGAGCCTACAGCGAAGGCCCGCAGCACGGAACCTCCAGCGAAGGTCAGCAGTCCTGAACCTCCAGCGAAGGTCCGCAGCCCAGAGCCTACAGCGAAGGTCAGCAGCCTAGAACCTCCAGTGAAGGTCCGCAATCTAGAACCTCCAGTAAAGGTCAGCAACCCTGAACCTCCAGCGAAGGTCCGCAGCCCGGAACCTCCAGCGAGGGTCAGCAACACGGAACCTCCAGCGAAGGTCCGCAGCCCTGAGCCTACAGCGAAGGTCCGCAGCCCGGAACCTCCAGCGAAGGTCAGCAGCTCGGAGCCTCCAGCGAAGGTCAGCAACATAGAACCTCCAGCGAAGGTCCGCAGTCCGGAACCTCCAGCGAAGGTCAGCAACTCGGAACCTCCAGCGAAGGTCAGCAGCTCGGAGCCTCCAGCGAAGGTCAGCAACATAGAACCTCCAGCGAAGGTCCGCAGCCCAGAGCCTACAGCGAAGGTCAGCAGCCTAGAACCTCCAGTGAAGGTCCGCAATCTAGAACCTCCAGTAAAGGTCAGCAACCCTGAACCTCCAGCGAAGGTCCGCAGCCCGGAACCTCCAGCGAGGGTCAGCAACACGGAACCTCCAGCGAAGGTCCGCAGCCCTGAGCCTACAGCGAAGGTCCGCAGCCCGGAACCTCCAGCGAAGGTCAGCAGCTCGGAGCCTCCAGCGAAGGTCAGCAACATAGAACCTCCAGCGAAGGTCCGCAGTCCGGAACCTCCAGCGAGGGTCAGCAACACGGAACCTCCAGCAAAGGTCCACAGCCCTGAGCCTACAGCGAAGGGCCGCAGCCCGGAACTTCCAGCGAAGGTCAGCAGCTCGGAACCTCCAGTGTAGGTCCACAACCTAGAACCTACAGTGAAGGTCAGCAACCCTGAACCTCCAGCGAAGGTCCGCAGCCCGGAACCTCCAGCGAGGGTCAGCAACACGGAACCTACAGCAAAGGTCCGTAGCCCGGAACCTACAGCGAAGGTCCGCAGCCCGGAACCTCTAGCGAAGGTCAGCAGCTCGGAGCCTCCAGCGAAGGTTCGGAGCCCTGAGTCTACAGTGAAGGTCCGTAGCCCGGAACCTACAATGAAGGTCCGCAGCCCGAAACCTCCACCGGTGCCCAGTCTGGGGCCGGTCGTCTGCTTCACTCCAGTGCCAGAGCAGTCCGCACCACCGGTGCCCAGTCCGGGGCCGGTCGTCTGCTTCACTCCAGTGCCAGAGCAGTCCGCTCCACCGGTGCCCAGTCCGGGGCCGGTCGTCTGCTTCACTCAAGTGCCAAAGCAGTCCTACAGCGAAGGTCCGCAGCCCGGAACCGCCAGCGAAGGTCAGCAACACGGAACCTCCAACGAAGGTCAGCAACACGGAACCTCCAGCGAAGGTCAGCAACCCTGAGCCTACAGTGAAGGTCCACAACCCTGAGCCTACAGCGAAGGTACGCAACCCTGAGCCTACAGTGAAGGTCCGCAACCCTGAGCCTACAGCGAAGGTCCGCAGCCCGGAACCTCCAGCGAAGGTCAGCAACCAAAACCTCCAGCGAAGGTCAGCAACCCTGAGCCTACAGTGAAGGTCCGCTACCTTGAGCCTACAGTGAAGGTCCGCAGTCCTGAGCCTACAGCGAAGGCCCGCAGCACGGAACCTCCAGCGAAGGTCAGCAGTCCTGAACCTCCAGCGAAGGTCCGCAGCCCAGAGCCTACAGCGAAGGTCAGCAGCCTAGAACCTCCAGTGAAGGTCCGCAATCTAGAACCTCCAGTAAAGGTCAGCAACCCTGAACCTCCAGCGAAGGTCCGCAGCCCGGAACCTCCAGCGAGGGTCAGCAACACGGAACCTCCAGCGAAGGTCCGCAGCCCTGAGCCTACAGCGAAGGTCCGCAGCCCGGAACCTCCAGCGAAGGTCAGCAGCTCGGAGCCTCCAGCGAAGGTCAGCAACATAGAACCTCCAGCGAAGGTCCGCAGTCCGGAACCTCCAGCGAAGGTCAGCAACTCGGAACCTCCAGCGAAGGTCAGCAGCTCGGAGCCTCCAGCGAAGGTCAGCAACATAGAACCTCCAGCGAAGGTCCGCAGCCCAGAGCCTACAGCGAAGGTCAGCAGCCTAGAACCTCCAGTGAAGGTCCGCAATCTAGAACCTCCAGTAAAGGTCAGCAACCCTGAACCTCCAGCGAAGGTCCGCAGCCCGGAACCTCCAGCGAGGGTCAGCAACACGGAACCTCCAGCGAAGGTCCGCAGCCCTGAGCCTACAGCGAAGGTCCGCAGCCCGGAACCTCCAGCGAAGGTCAGCAGCTCGGAGCCTCCAGCGAAGGTCAGCAACATAGAACCTCCAGCGAAGGTCCGCAGTCCGGAACCTCCAGCGAGGGTCAGCAACACGGAACCTCCAGCAAAGGTCCACAGCCCTGAGCCTACAGCGAAGGGCCGCAGCCCGGAACTTCCAGCGAAGGTCAGCAGCTCGGAACCTCCAGTGTAGGTCCACAACCTAGAACCTACAGTGAAGGTCAGCAACCCTGAACCTCCAGCGAAGGTCCGCAGCCCGGAACCTCCAGCGAGGGTCAGCAACACGGAACCTACAGCAAAGGTCCGTAGCCCGGAACCTACAGCGAAGGTCCGCAGCCCGGAACCTCTAGCGAAGGTCAGCAGCTCGGAGCCTCCAGCGAAGGTTCGGAGCCCTGAGTCTACAGTGAAGGTCCGTAGCCCGGAACCTACAATGAAGGTCCGCAGCCCGAAACCTCCACCGGTGCCCAGTCTGGGGCCGGTCGTCTGCTTCACTCCAGTGCCAGAGCAGTCCGCACCACCGGTGCCCAGTCCGGGGCCGGTCGTCTGCTTCACTCCAGTGCCAGAGCAGTCCGCTCCACCGGTGCCCAGTCCGGGGCCGGTCGTCTGCTTCACTCAAGTGCCAAAGCAGTCCTACAGCGAAGGCCCGCAGCACGAAACCTCCAGCGAAGGTCAGCAGCACGGAACCTCCAGCGAAGGTCAGCCCGGAACCTCTAGCGAAGGTCAGCAGCTCGGAGCCTCCAGCGAAGGTTTGGAGCCCTGAGTCTACAGTGAAGGTCCGTAGCCCGGAACCTACAATGAAGGTCCGCAGCCCGAAACCTCCACCGGTGCCCAGTCTGGGGCCGGTCGTCTGCTTCACTCCAGTGCCAGAGCACCTTAAATGAAATTTGGGGCAAAAAGGCAAACTCCTACACATCCAAGTATATCTGACCAAATTATGAAAGACAAACATTGTAATTTTGAATTCCGTAAAGTGAGTGTGGAAAAGGTGAAAAAGTTATTGTTGTCTATATTGTTATGGCTTTACACCCCCTGCTATATTGTGGATCAAGAGTTACTTGTCTAACAGAACACAGAAGGTGTTCTTTATTGGAAGCTTCTCCAACAAACCCCAGGTAGAATCAGGAATTCCCCAGGTCAGCTGTAAAGCCAGTGTGTCTATGTATGCGGATGATCCAACACTATACAAGTCAGCTACCACAGCAACTGAAATGACAGCAACACTTAACAAAGAGCTGCAGTTAGTTTCAGAATAGGTGGCAAGGAATACGTTAGTCCTAAATATTTCAAAAACTAAACGCATTGTATTTGGTACAAATCATTCACTAAACCATGAAGCTCAACTAAATCTTGTAACGAATAATGTGGAATTTGAGCAAGAGGAGACTAAACTGGTCAAAACAAATGGATACAGCTAGGATGGAGAGAAGTCTGTCTATTATGAAGCGCTGCTCTCCATTCTTAACAGCACTATCAGGTTCTACAGGCCCAAGTTTTGTCTCACCTGGACTACTGTTCAGTCGTGTGGTCAGGTGCCACAAAGAGGGACTTAGGAAAATTGCAATTGGCTCAGAACAGGGCAGCACGGCTGGACCTCGGATGTACACAGAGAGCTAACATTAATAATATGCATGTCAATCTCTCCTGGCTCAAAGTGGAGGAGAGATTGACTTCATCCCTACTTGTATTTGTGAGAGGTATTGAATGTTGAACGCAATGAGCTGTCTGTTTAAACGACTAGCACACAGCTTAGACACCCATGCATACCTCACAAGACATGCCACCAGAGATCTCTTCACAGTCCCCAAGTCCAGAACAATCTATGGGAGGTGCACAGTACTACATAGAGCCATGACTACATGGAACTCTATTACACATCAAGTAACTCAAGCCAGCAGTTAATTTTTTTTAACTGATAAAATACATCTTATGGAACTGTTAGGGTTTGTGATAGGAACCCAAACGCAGACCGGGCAACGTAAGTATTTAATGTGATATTTATTGAAGAATGATAATTGGGAAATGTTGATGAGGATGTGGTTGAATAGGAAGTTGGTTTGGTAAGCTGGTGACTGAGTATCCAGGCAGGTGGCAGATAAGTGGTCCGGGTGGCGTGATAGTTCGAATCCGTATCCCAGGTGAGTGGAGGAAGAGGTGAGCAGAGTGCAGCGGGATGATGAGTATTTCCAGGCAGGTATTCCTAAACAGAGTGCAGACGGGGTTACTGAACAGGTAATAACACGGCGAAGCAAAAATAAACAACTGGTACTAATTTAGGAATCAGATGGCTGGTACGCAGAGTACACATACTATTGTGACTTAACGATCCGGCGGGGACTGGATGTCAGGTCGTCTCTTAAATAGTGATGACCGCAGATCTGGAACAGGTGCGTAGTGATCAGGAAGAACATGACAGGCTCAGGATGTAGGTGGCCCCGCCCACTCATCTGTAACCAGATGAACGTCCCAAATTAAAATCCTTATTTGTTTTAAATGTTTTGACATGCCAACATCATCTACTCTAAGACCTAGGTCATTCACAGTGATTTAAAGGCTAATAAGAGTAGCCTACTACTTGGGGAACACAAGTATATATAAATTATATACAAAGGACAATTGGGCTGGCGGGTACAATATCATATTACACAAGGACCTTAAGGGACATACACACACTTATAATTCTAACAGCTTTTTTGTTAGTAGAGTATTTAGTTGTCTTAAAATATAGTTCAATTTATTTTTGTAAGGTAAGAGAATGTGGTGTTTTGTTTGTAAATGTACATTCGTGAATATGAAATTTGGTCAGAAGAATAATGAAATTAATTACATAAAATTGTCTGAACTTATTTCTATCGTAGGTAAAGAATCCAAGCATTATATCTCTCCACAATTGTGTAAAATAGTATAAATTATAAATCTATTGATGTCTTGCCACAGTTTCCTTACATTAATACAATGTCAAAAAAGATGCAACACTGTTTCTGTGTGGTCATTACAAAAGGTACAATTTGAGTTTATGTTTTTCTTAAACTTCTTCATAGAGTGGTTGGCAATAATTTTTAAAGAAACTTCCTTATTTTTGTTAACAAGTAGGTATGTGTGTGGCAACATCCAAACTTGTTTCCAACAGATATTATCCATAAAACTGTTCCATTAAGGCATGACATAAGGTATAGATACAACATCCTGCTGAAACAAGGCTCGTATAGCTCTATTGTTGTTGAATGGACCAAAAGAGAAACAAATCTTTCCTACTGATGAGTCAACAGGGTAAATGGAAGGTATGTTCTGAGGGTCTTGACACGTTCCTGAACAATAAAGCAACACCTGAGAGAATGGCACCTAAAACAATTGCTAAATCTTTAGGTGTTACAGGGATCTTGTAAAGTGATAAGAAATCCTTATAACTAAGTGAAAAACCCTCTGCATTTACAAGTTGGCTCGCCAATAGGATATTATTTCGGAACCAATATTCTAAAAACAATATTATAATTGCAAACCAACATGTAGTTAAGGCCACCAAAAGTAGAGAAGACATTATGAGGAATAAAATTCAGCTTTGTTTATTAGGACTCTTGGTGGCCTTAATAGATAGATAGATAGATAGATAGATAGATAGATAGATAGATAGATAGATAGATAGATAGATAGATAGATAGATAGATAGATAGATAGATAGATAGATAGATAGATAGATAGATAGATAGATAGATAGATAGATAGATAGATAGATAGATAGATAGATAGATAGATAGATAGATAGATAGATAGATAGATAGATAGATAGATAGATAGATAGATAGATAGATAGATACTTTATTTATCCCCGAGGGGGAAATTTCTTTGTCAAGCAGCTACAACAACAAAACACAGGGCAGGTAACAAAATGCCACAAACAAAGCTATAAAAAGACATTGCATAGTATGGGTGGTTGGCTGAATATGTACACTATACATTGGTGGATGTTGGATGGTTAACTATACTATACAGGTCGATGGCAGAGAAATACTTCAGTAGCTAAAAATGCATATGATATGAGCGAGGGTAATAATAGTTTACTTAATAGACAGACTGGCTAAATGAACAGGTAAGTGAATATTTTGCATGGTTAAATTAGCTGTACAGGTAAATATACAGTTATATTTACAGATAAGTGAATACTTGCATGGTTCCACAAATTGTACAGGTAAATGACAGGAAGAGATACTTAAATAGCTAAATGTGTGTATGATATAATTTGGGGTAATAATAGTAATTCCCTTAAAATACAGTCCTTAGTGTGCAGGGTTTAATTACAGACAACTGCACGTATTGCACATTCGATATACTAAAAGCAATGAGAAAAGGTGCAACTGACAGGATACTAATATGCATTCCTGAGTGAATGCCTACGTAAGTTAGGTCCAAGAATTACTAGCAATATTGCACGTGATATGATAAACAACTGTACAGGAGTATGTATATACAGACCTGAATGAATAAATAGGTCCTGAGTGAATGAGTGATGACGGACCAGAGTTACTCACGGATGGATGCATAATTGTTTAACTAGGTCCTAGCACCCCAACAGTTCCAGATCTATGTTGCCGATGGCACGGCACCCCGGTGAGACATTATATGGTCTAATAGCCGCCGGCAGGAAGGACCTCCTGTAGCGCTCTCTGGCACACCGTGGTGGGATCAGTCTGTGACTGAAGGTGCTCCTCTGCGTCATAACCATGGCGTGCAGAGGGTGGGTGACGTTGTCCATGATGGCCAGCAGTTTGGCCAGGATCCGTCTCTCCGCCACCTCCTCTAGAATGTCAAGGCTCATCCCCAGGACAGAGCTAGCCTTCCTGATCAGCTTATTTACCCGAGAAGCATCACCGGCTTTAATGTTTCCTCCCCAGCACACCACTGCAAAAAAGATAGCACTGGCCACCACAGACTGGTAGAAGGTATGCAGTAGTTTACTGCACACGTTGAAGGACCTGAGCCTCCTCAGAAAGTAGAGTCGGCTCTGGCCCTTTTTGTACAGGGCCCCGGTGTTACCAGCCCATTCCAACCTGTTGTCCATATGGACTCCCAGGAACTTGTATGACCCAACCATTTCCACATCCATCCCCTATAGAGCACCATATGTTAGCCTAGAGATACCTTCGGCCTTGTTTATTAGGACTCTTCCTTTTAAAGATAGAGCACCATATGTTAGCCTAGAGATACCTTCAGCCTTGGTTATTAGGACTCTTCCTTTTAAAGATAAGTCCCTCTGTAGCCATTGATTAAGCTTATTCTGGAATTTTTATAAGAGGTTTAAGCCTCTAGACTTTTGACCCTTAGTAATGGTTAGTAATATGTAAGTTGGTTATGCCTAAATATGTAAATATAAGTTCTTCTTTCACTGGAATACCATACTATTGTGTTACATAATCTTTGACAGCCATGAGTTCACATTTATTAATTTTAAGATATAGACCAGATGCTTTGGAAAAGGATTGTATCACATTGATTGATATGGGAATTTGATTAGCTTCTTTCAGAAAAAGGGTAGTATCGTCAGCCAGCTGGCTTCAGGGGTGTTTCTGGCCAATCTGGCACCCTAGGCGAGATCTAAAAAAGATTGTTAAAAAAGGAGAGTCATGAGAACAGCAGTCAGAACGGCAGTCAGAAAGTTTTCAATGGATAAACTGTCAACTGTCACCACCATCTCCAGTCAGCCATATCATTTCACTGATAACGAATAATTGTTTTATTTTTTTATTTCACCTTTATTTAATCAGGTAGGCCAGTTGAGAACAAGTTCTCATTTACAACTGCGACCTGGCCAAGACAAAGCAAAGCAGTGCGACAAAAAACAACACAGAGTTACACATGGGAAATAAACAAACGTACAGTCAATAACACAATAGAGAATCTATATACAGAGTGTGCAAATGTAGTGCAAAATGCAGTAAAGTTTGGAAGGTAGGACAATAAATAGGCCATAGTGGCGAAATAAGTTACAAATTAGAATTAACACTGGAGTGATAGATGTGCAAATGATGATGTGCAAATAGAGATACTGGAGTGCAAAATGAGCAAAAATAATAAATATGGGGATGAGGTAGTAGGGTGGGCTATTTACAGAAGGGCTATATACAGGTGCAGTGATCGGTAAGCTGCTCTGACAGCTGATGCTTACGGGAAATATTGTAGTTGGGGATGGAAATTTCAGAATTTTTGGTGTCCTTCCTGAGCCAGGATTCAGACACAGCTAGGACATCAGGGTTGGCGGAGTGTGCTAAAGCAGTGAATAAATCAAACTTAGGGAGGAGGCTTCTGATGTTAACATGCAAGAAACCAAGGTTTTTACGGTTACATAAGTCAACAAATGAGAGCGCCTGGGAAATAGTTGTAGTGCTGGGGGCTACAGGACCTGGGTTTACCTCTACATCACCAGAGGAACAGAGGAGGAGTAGGATAAGGGTACGTCTAAATGCTTTAAGAACTGGTCGTCTAGTGCGTTGGGTACAGAGAATAAAAGGAGCAGATTTCTGGGCATGGTGGAATAGTACAGTAATGTACAGACAAGGGTATGGTAGGATGTGAGTTCAGTGGAGGTAAACCTAGGCGTTGGGTAATGATGAGAGAGGTTGCATCTCTGGAGACACCAGTTAAGCCAGGTGAGGTCTCTGCATATGTGGGGGTTGGGACAAAGGAGCTATCTGAGATATGTTGAGTGGGACTTGGGGCTCTACAGTGAAATAAAACAATAATAGCTAACCTAAACAGCAGCAGACAAGGCATATTGAAATAATAAAGAGACATAAAACAAACACAGTTAATCAAGAGAGCTAAGACAACGACGGGTAATGGCGATGAATGGACAAAGAGGGTCAGATAGAGAAATTGTTGTGCTACACACAGGACCTAAGGCCTAGCAGATAAACAGAATGAAGTACCATGTAACGGAACAGTCCAACAGGCATCAGCTGTGTAGCCGAGTAATCATAAGATCCGATGAGCAGCAAAGAGGTGAGCCAGGGAGCAGTTCAGTGGGCGAGCGGGAGGCACAGCGTTCTGAGTGCTAGCAGGCCGGGGCTAGCAGATGGATCTTCGGCGACGTCGCAGAGGAAAAGCCTGTTGAGACCACGTCGGACAATTACGTCGGCAGACCAGTCGTGGTGGCTCGGCGGTGCTCCGTGTCGACAGTAGAATGTCCAGGCAGGTTGACAAAGATACTGTAGCCCGGGAGATTAGCTAGTACACGTCGGCTGGCCGGGAGATGGGCCTAGCTCGAGGCTAGCTCAAGGTAGCATATGGACAATGGTGTTAGCCAAAACAACAGCCGCAGCAGCCACTCGATTGCAGCTAGCTAGCCTAGTTTGCCTATGCCTAAAAACAACCCTGGCTGGCTTTTAATAATGTATTTACCAGGTATGGAAATACCCTGTACAGGACTATTATTTAAAGAATTTGTAAGAAGTTGGGTGATTAATAAAAACAGATACGGAGAGATAGGACAACCTTGCCTAATTCCTCTCTTTAACTCAAATCTAGGTGAGGTGCCATGTTTCAGTTTGATAGAGCTGTTACCATTTGTATAGAGTCTTAATAGCCTTACAGAACAAATCCCCAAAGCCAAATTTCTCAAGGGAGTGGAAGAGGAACTGATGCTCTACTGTGTCAAATGCTTTATAAAAATGTAAATGCTATCCTCGTTTATTAGATCAGAGTAGTCAATTATGTCTAATACTAGTCTCATATTGTTAGAAATATGTATGTTCCTCATAAAGCCAGACTGTGTTTCATCAATGATTGCATCCAGGACTTCTTTAATTATTTTTGCAAGTAATAAGGCTAATATCTTATAGTCACTATTAAGAAGACAAATTGGAGGCCAGTTATCGATGAGCAGCACTTATTTTTTAGGCTTAGGTATCAGTGTTATTAACCCCTGACTCATTCTAGGAGGGAGAACATTATTTTTAATACTCTCTAAAGACTTCAAGTAGGAAGAGAGCTACTTGTTCAGAAAATAATTTGTAAAATTCTGACGTAATTCCATCAATACCTTGGGATTTATTGTTCTTTAGATGTTTGATAGACTCAATAATCTCTTCAACTTTGATGGGTTCATCACACTGTTTAGATTCTGTATCACTGATAGAGTGAACATTATTCAGTGAGTCAAAAAACATATATGTGGATTCCTGAGAGTACGTAGAGTGTTGAATATTTTTAAGTTTTTGTTCAATATTTTTAGGCCTATGATCCAAAGAACAGAATTGGAAGGTTACAACAGAAGTTTGGAGATTTTCCTCTGTTTAAATTAGAAACCACAATAGGTTATTCAGTAAACGTATAAAGTGGCATAGGATAGCAACAGAATAGAGGTCAGAGCAGTCAGTAAAAGCCCAACAGTCAGCGCAGTCAGTGAAGCCCATGAGAAGATAATAATATGCCTTTATAGGGTACACTTAGACACACACTAGCTATAATATAAGAATGACTAGAACAGTTTAATAAAATAGTGTCTGTATTGTGCTATGGTTTCAACAGATTTCAACATGCACTAAGCATTATGGGGGCATGCCTGTTTATCTTTGCACCATCGCTATGGGTTCGCCACTATTGTTTCATTGTTTCATATCGTGAAGGTTTTATTACCAACGGAAGAGTGTTTTTATATCTTGAAGGTTTAACTGCCAACAGGAAGAGGATGTAGACAAACCATAATTGAAAGGTTTTGAAACAATAGTGAAAGAGGTGTTAATCATTCTGCCCATGGGGGAAGGACTATGTATGCTATGTAACCACAAAATTGTATAAAAAGAGCGAGATGAGTCTGGGAAGATCAGTGTCTCCGGAGGCTCCTCAGCTATGTTATTCGCGTAATATGTTACTTTTCCAAACTATGAGAGTGCTTTACTTTTAAGAGAAAGAGGGAAGATTTTCCACAACAAGAGCTATACAATTTCCTGTAAAAATTGCTACAGTATTTAGCGATTAATTTTTGGTCATCTGTAATAACACCATCAATGTTTAACTTATGGATAGTGTTATTGGTAGAGTGAAATTTCTCAAGTCAAAAGAACAAGGATGAATTCTGTTCTCCCTCCTCTAATAAAGGCTCGTTCTGCTTTTAACTATATTTATTATCCTGTTTATTTTGTAACTCAATCAGTTCCATCTTCTCCTCCCCCGAGAGGCCGGCTGGGGAACTCTAAGAAAGGGAAGTTATCTTAATGATCACCTTTTCCTCCTCAGCTATTTAGTAACGAGCTATTTAGTTGCCAGTAGGATGCTCTACCAAGGTTAGCATCAGGGGGAAATATTTTGATATCAATGTAAATGGCCCTATGGTCTGTGAGGGGAGTAGTACAAATATTTGTAGTAACACACTCACTATCAATACATTTGGATATAAGCCAACAATCTATTCTGGGCTGTTTGGAACCTGTTTTGTTACTCCAAGTGAACCATCTGTCGGACGGAAACCTCTCTCTCCATATATCAGTAAGATCAAACTATTCCATAAAAAGTAAGCCAAATTCTGACTGGTTTGCCTACCTGGGGGCCATCTATCAGATGAATTATCTATAGTAATGTTAAAGTCCCTCCTATCAATAATAACAAATTGGGAAATGTAGATAACCAATGAAGTATATGTTTCTCTATAGATTCAAGCACCTCATAATTTCACGTTTGGTGTTGTACCTGTAGAAGTTTACAGTAATAAGCATAATGTCATTGTTACTGATCACAAGACAGATAAAGTGTCCAAAGGGGTCACATTCCGAGTGTAGAATATTACCACCAAAGGTATTTTTCATTGTAGTGACCCCAGCAGAGCCTTCAGATCAATAGGAAAGCCACATATCGTTGCCCCACTGTGACCTCCAGAAGTTGGTATCAGCAATTAAGTGAGACACTTGAAAAAAAAAATATGTTCGAAATTGTTTAGCAAATAAAAATAAGGCTTTGCGCTTCACATTGTTTCGTAACCAATGAAACGTGAGATGGGACCCCGCCCCGTTCTGTGTGCATGGAGACATTTCTCATTGTCCAGGACAGACAGGAAAATATGGACGTATGTTGTTTCACTCTAACTGACACATTTAAATTATGTGCAATTAATTAAACAGAAGGTCTGGACCCCCGAAGCGACAGTCAATTTGTAACATCATAGATCAACAGCGAAATGTCGTTTGTGATACAACGAAAAAATGCTTGTATACTGCGCATTCATGGAAATGCATCGTGGGAAATTACGGACTACTACTGGCGAAGATACCGTATGACCCCCATATCCTTCCACAATTGTTTATTTTGTTGAACTAAAATAAGTCAATAGTTGATTAATTTGATAATAAGATAATAACAAATATGAGTGCTTTCCGTGCTGGAGCACTGAGGTATAATAAGTGCTGGAGAGATCTAGTTCGTTCGGTCCATGTTGCTGGGGATCGGAGGTGTCCGGTGCGAGAGGAGCAGGTTGATGTAGCCAGGGCCAGAGTGGTGCAGAAGATGTCGCATGCTGATGAAGTGAAGGATGTAGAGGAGGGTGGATTAAGGGTGAGGGATTCTGAGAGGATCCCTGTGAAGAGTAGATCTGTGCCAGAAGGGATAGGCAGAGTGTTTCAGTGAGGTGGCTTCTTAGCGTACTGCAGAGATGGAACGTAAATCACATAAAATAGATGTTGTGGTGGAGCTGCAGAGAAGTACTTGGGTAAACGAGATTTGACTATAGAAGAGTTACAGGGCGTGTTGGTGGCAGTCTTGTCCTCTCAGGTCGTTCGCCTGGAGTAGGATGTGTTAGGGTGAAGTTGCGCAATTAGGTGGTGGGTTTTAATGAGTGTAGGGTTAGTTTGTAGGTTAATAAAAAAAAAATATGTATTTTTATTTTTCCCTTTTCCCATTTGTATCACAATGTTTAATGTATGTATAGTTCAGTTGGGGTGCTAATGCAAGATATTGGATGTCAACAGCCGTTAAACTCCACCGAAGAAGAAGAACAAATCGTTCGGTCGTTACCCCTACTTCTGCCCCCCTTAAAAAAACACTTCTGGTCCCCTTTCCAGCCTTTGTTCAACATGGTGATTACTTTGCTAAGTTGTCCGTTTTTGAAAAACAACTCACATTTTTGTCAAATGTACAGTTCCCCTCTAGTGACATCCAATCAGTTTATGTTCTGAAGTGTAAAAACAACTTGATGAATGTATGCAATCAACTAACGTTTTTGCACAACTGTGGACCAACTAGCTAACGTTAGCTACCAGATTGCCAACTAGCTACCCACATGTTCTGGCAAAGATCACTGCACTGCTAGGAAACGCTCAGGCAGGAAATGTAAACATGAACTCATTTTATGTAGGCTGAATATTGCTCAAGTTGAGGAAACTGAACTTGAGGCTGCAAGAGAGAGTCAGTACATTGCAGGTTTGTTGTTTTTCTGCACTCTAGGTTTGTGTGTAAAGAAATAGTCTATACTGAGATTACTGACATAGCACTTAAGTGAAATTGGAGTATCTAATTGACTGAAATTAACCTGCACACACAGTGGGGTCCCCAGGACTGGAGTTGAGAAACCCTTGTGAATAATTTGACAGTGAGCCTCTGTGCTCATGTTTAATGTGCTCATGTTTGTGCCTTTGTTTAGACTAAGAAGAGAAGGAACTGCGGTCGTGCCAAGAAGGGCTGTGGGCATGTGCAGCCCATCCGCTGCACCAACTGTGCTCGCTGTGTGCCCAAGGACTAGGCCATCAAAAAGTTTGTCATCAGGAACATTGTTGAGGCTGCTGCTGTCAGGGACATCTCCGAGGCTAGCGTGTTTGAATGGAAGTAGATTGGTCTGCATTGAATGACACTGCACTGGAGCATCTGTCTTGTTTGATTAGCTCCACCAGATCAGTGGTTTATTACACTTCATACTCAAACATCCTTTCCTCTGTGCAGCCTACGTTTTGCCCAAGCTCTATGTGAAGCTGCACTACTGCGTGAGCTGTGCCATCCACAGTAAGGTGGTCAGGAACCACTTCAGAGGCCAGGAAGGACCGTACACCACCACCCCGCTTCAGGCCCAGTGTGAGTACTCAAGCACCAAGCCCTTCCATGACTATTAACTCTGCCACTAACTGGTTATCAGGAGTGTCAAATGTATTCCATGGAGGGTTGAGTGTGTTCTGGTTTTTGTTATTTCCTTTCAATTTGTCCAATTAAGACCTAGACAACCAGGTGAGGAGAGTTCCTAAATAATCAATGACCTTAGGGCTCTATTCAATCAGATCCGCATAGCAATTGTTTTGGCAGTGTTGAGGTGAAACCGCGTTAGAGCTGTCAAATCGACAAGCGGCTCCTGGAATTATACCTAAAGTGGACCTTTCCATTGGCTGCACAGAGTCGCATTAAGATAAATTTCATATAGCCTTGTTTACATTTCAAACACTGGAATGTGAGATGTAATCTACACCTTGATTAGGTTGATTATTTCGTTTAATAATTTTAATAATTTTATTGATTTATTTATACACACACCTACTCATTCCAGGGTTTTTCTTTATTTCCACTATTTTCTACATTGTATAGTACTAGTGAAGACATCAAAACTGTGAAATAACACATATGGAATCATGTAGTAACCAAAAAAGTGTTAAAATATATTTTATATTTGAGATTCTTCAACAAGTAGTTGCCTTGATGACAGCTTTGCACTCTTGGCATTCTCTCAACCAGCTTCATGAGAGAGTCACCTGGAACGCATTTCAATTAACAGGTGTACTACATAAATTGGTTTAATTTTTTATTTACAAGTTAATTAAATGGGAACAAAGGAAAAACACACACACAGTACCGGTTATTGAAAGTCATTTTCGAAGATACTTTACTCAGGACAGCTAATCAGCCGTACCAGTGATTGTCCGGGAGGTGAGTTTTTCTTCTCCACCTCGTGTTGCAATTCAGAGTTCAAACCACTTTAAACGCGCAGCTGCAGCCTTACATTTTTCTGGTCTAAATGTTAATATCTTTACCAATCCTTTATACGGTCTACTCCAAAAGGGGCGGTTCCGTCAGGTTGACACACTCTCTGACCTCACTTGGGGCGTGACTACATACTGTGCAAAGTTTATTGAAAACAATTACCTCTTTTAGCTTCTTAAATCACATCCCTCTCTCGTACATGTAGTGGGTATACTTTCCAAGTTACAGTATTTCCTTCATAACATTTTTTATGACATCACAAAATAACAAATTGACATTAGTGTTTTATAGATCACCTCTGACCATTCCCTATGTTCTACGTTAGAAATATTGTTCCAGTATTCGCTTTTGAACATGTTAGTTTCAACGTGAAAATGTATCTTGAGACAAAGCGCATTCCTTTGGTGAATTTGGAGAGTGAGAGCCTGAATGTTATCCTTTAATTGACACCTGTTAATTGAAATGCATTCCAGGTGACTACCTTATGAAGCTGGTTGAGATAATGCCAAGAGTGTGTAAAGCTGTCAATGGCAAAGGGTGGCTACTTTGAAGAATCTCAAATGTAAAATATACATGATTCATATGTGTTATTTCATAGTTTTGATGTCTAAAAATAAATAAAAACCCTGGAATGAGTAGGTGTGTCAACTTTTGACTGGTACTGTATATATATTGCCTACACATTCTCGTTCTGAACTTCTAACACGAGTGCTCACCGATTTCACAGTTCCAACGCATTTACACCTCAGACACCGCCAAAACATCAGCTATGCGGGTGTCTGCTATCGCGGGTTAATGCTTGATCTGCTTGAATCTAGGCCTTAATCAATTAAGTACAAGGGAGGAGCGAAAACCCGCAGACATTGACCTCCATGGGATGAGTTTGACACCTGTGGCCTGGACAAAGCCTTATGTCTGGGATATCTGCATGCATTAAGAGAATCCTCAACTAAATCCAGAAGCTGACATTGCCATTCCTGTTTTTCCTCTAACGTTGCCTGTTATTGCATGGTGTGATTGTGGACTACTGTTCTGATGGCATATGTTATCTTCTTACAGGGTGGTCCACCCATAGCTCCTCCAAAGCCCATGTAAAACAGATTGATTTTAAGATATTTTTCACTTGCAACAAAATCAAAATACATCTTTATCAATATCTGAGTCATATTTATCAATGTAGGAAACATCAGCCAGTCAAGTCAAGTTTATTTATTTATTTATTTGGAATAGACTCTCCTTCAATACAGTACAAAACTTACAGTAGTTTTTAATCTTGATTACACAAATACTTAATTACATTATGGTACATGTAAAAAGGCTCTGCAGTAGATAAAGCGAATCCACACCATACACAGGGGCAGGAGGAGAAAAGGTAAAAGAATAGATAGTCAAGTCAAAGGGAGCACAAACACAGTGCAATAGAGAAACCTTGAAAAGGAAAACATTCAAACAAGGGCAAAATGCAACCACAAGAGCACATCAGTAATAAAATGTTTTCTCTGAAGCTGGGGTGGCTGTTAAGGAGAAATCCAAAATAAGCTTGAGTCATTTGTCCAAGACTATTTGGGGAAAGCTGAGTAAGGAAAGTGTTGCAAACAGCATTGTTACCTCATGCACCAGGTTTTAAAAGCATAACTGCAATCCAGTGTAGTACACCAAATAATCAAATCCAGGATTACCTTTTCAGGGATTTTCTGCTGATCTTCTGGTCAAAATGGATCCCATGTGAAAGAAACTGCACTGGTCACAGCCAGGGCAAGTATGAGATACATCGTGTCCAATTATCCTTGTTCAGTTAGGTTAACTGAATTTGCCTTTTCACACCATTACCAAAGCCCAGACATATCTATCAATTCAGTTAAGCTCTTTAATATAGCTCTGTTCAAAAATTGTACATGCCATTTGGTTTACAGAACAAAGATGTTTTTGCGTCATAATTCACAGATCTGAGTCAAGTCCCAGGCACATTTTAAATTGAAGCTAAAACTGTGAGATGAGTCAATTACAAGCTACAGAGTTTTGCCATCAGCCTGATTTGTGGAATAAGTCAATGAGGGAGTTCTATTACGCTGGCCCGTGTGTATCGTCCAGAAACGTACATCTCTTTTCCATGAAATAAATGTTTGAATTTTCAAACTAGTTAATTGGGAAGGCAGTTAAAACGTTTTTGGCACGTGAATCCTACTAGTTACTTTACATGCTTAATTATGTCACTTTTGTTTTGAGCCGTCGGACAGGGCGGGACACCTGGCTCATGCCCGAGAGCAGCCCCCTACACGGGTGCAATTAATCAAACCCCCTCATTGTCACTGGGAGAATCTCAACTGCATCCTTATAACCCTTTGGATGAGAGAGCCAGAGGTCCCTCCACTCTGACCTTCACCTCCAATGGAGGACGGTAGGCGTATGCAATTGAGATTCTCTCATAGTCTGCATTTACACAGGCAGCCCGATTCTGATCTTTTGATTGGGCTGCCTGTGCAGCTAGCTGTCGGATTGGTGACTGATGTGAAATGGCAAGAACTAACACTGATAATTAAAAACAAAAAATACAAATGTATCTCTAACCATGTTTCCATCCAGTTCTTATGTGAGTAAAGTCATAACGTATAAAGAAAAATCACGACAGCTGTGATGGAAACAAGTTTCGGTACAATTTTATAAATGGCGACAGATAATTTGTTCGTTTTTGTAGGTAAAATTACATTTTTTATTCAACCTTTATTTAAATGGTGAGAAAATGGCGGTGTAAAAGCCTTTATGCGAAAACATGGATATCAACATCATTTCGAAATTAACTTGGGTGTCACGTGATAACGTTTGTGGTTCTCCCACTACGACTCAGGAAACCATGCAGTTTATTAGGCTACAGATGAACTTCACAGGGTGGTGAAAGTGCACAGTATGAGCTTGATGCTCCTTTCCAATAAATGTTGAGGGTCTTATTCTGGTGACATAATGATCGATGCTTGTAGAATAACCTACCTGCAGAGCCTACCCGCACTGTATCCGCAAGCTGTTGGCTAGAGCGCATGTGCTAAGATCAGAGTAGGCACATTTGCTATTTAACAGTTTATGATAAAACTATCGGTAGAGTTAAATGCGATGGAAACACATTGGATATCTGATTTTTATTCGGTACATGAAAACTTAAGCGAAAAAGTACATTGTGCACTACGTCATCACGCACTGATTTTTATCTGCAACAAGTCAGTTTGGTGGAAACGCACCACTGGCGGGAAAATTCAAATTTTCTTCATGCTAATTTTTGAATATTCACAAATCTGTCACCAATTTGATGGAAATCTAGCTTATGACATCAATTTTTGTTACCGTTTATTGAGCTTTCAAGACCCATGGCCAAGCGTTCTGTCCTCATCTATGATGTAGCCAACATCAAACAGTGTGAACCTCAGGGGGGCAAAGGCACAATAGCAAGATTTACACACAGAAACATATCTGAAGAGACACCTAAATCTGCTCTTTCAAGAACTGCCGAATTTCCACGTCAATTCAATAATCTAATCATTTCGGATTACATTAGAAATATAATTTCTCTACTTTGAACAGTAATTACATTACCGTTCATAAGGCATTACGTTTAGAACAGCATTACAGATGACGTTTAATGCAACGGATTAAGTGCAAATATGCCCTGCAATTCAGTACAATTTCAGAGCTATGTAATTGTTTTAGAAGATTGTGTATTTTCTGACATTGGGATGAGGCATTTTCTTGTATACAGTCCACTTCAAAGCAGATATTATTATTTTTTTTAAGATTAATTAAATATTAAATGACGTGAAGATACAGGGCTACCAAAACCAACTTAAAAACGTTCAAATGAACCACCAAAAAATAAAAACATCACCAAACCCATACTCCCCACAGAGGCAATTATAATTTGAGGTAAAGAGTTTTGACATTTATTAAAAAAATAAATCCCACAGCCACAGCAGATTTTCCTGTCTCATACTTCATGTGTCATGAGTAGGGCCAGGAGTTTTGCTTGACCATAGGGAAACGCTGAGCCCTAATCAAGAACTATGAATCCTACAGGCTTCCAAGTTCAGTCACTGTGAAGACTAAGATGTTGGGTAAAAGACTAGGACCACAACTGCCCAAATTACTTATTTTAATTCACAATTGTGTATTCATCACGTTCCTTTGATCAAAGCATTGTTAAGTCAAAGTTGACTGAAGGGATCTGAATGCTTCATGATTCCAAGGAAAATGTTACCCAACGTCAGTGCTCTCTAAAAAAACAACAATTATAAGTCTGAGTATCATTGATCGAAAATAAGCATTTCAAAGTCACTTCTGAAGAATCACGTTCTCAATCTTAACCACCGACGACTGTTGTCAACACCACACACACACTACACTCATTCATGCCTTAGCAGCAGGTGACAATCATGCACATGTACTTATCAAATAAAGAATATTTGAAAACCTTTCCTATATGCATGAAGTGCTTCTCTTTTTTAAATTTGTCTTCGTCTCTTTCCTTTTGGGACGATGTTTTACAATTTATATCAACATTAGGCCACTTAAGAAATGAGTGACTGCAAATTAAAATGTGTGATTAGTACAGGTCAATTTAGAATTCAGCTTGGGTATTTAGCAGGGCCAGCTGGGATATTTCATGTAACGTCAAAGATGCATTTCTCCATCCATAAAGAGATGTTTGCAAGAATTGTCAGCGAGGTCAACGTCATGAAAGGCACAATACAATGAATATACAACAATTGTTTTAGGTCTCAAATAAATAATATTGTTTTGGTTTGTTTCATAGTAAGCAACACAGTGGGATATCAGAGACCTTCTAAAATTGCCAAAAATCTTATCTCCACTCTTTGTTGAAGTCAACTCCAAAACAGTGGCAGTGGCTCTCTTGTAGAGTGAGTTTTAAAAAATGTTTTATTTCTTTCAACACACTGCACAGAGAAATGTGCAGGCCATAAATAACTTATTCTATAAAATAGTTTAATATAATATCTCAGTGCAACAAAAGCAATCAAATGAAACAAAATAAACATACTGTACCCCATTCTACCCCACAACATTCACACTGATAAAAGCCTTCAACTCTGTCTCTCATTTAACTTACTAAACTTCCAAAAGAACAAACACACACACACACACACACAAACAAACAAATTGGAAAGTGCACTCATTTGAGGCCAACCCCTCAAATCCTTCTTACCATTTGACTTGGACTCCTGGGTCTGGCCTGCACTGCAACTCTTATTAAAATACATTAACTATACACCAAATACACAATCTTACACAACACTGTCTGCCACACCCCTAGGGAGTAAGTGTGTTAGGGAATGGAATGGATTTTTTAAAAAGTGCTTTTCAAATAGGGCTTTGTTGAACGGGCAAATTCCTAGGAAGCCTAATGGCATCTAAAGAAGACTACTGATTTGTCTGACTACAGCTGCAAGCGCAACAAAGGGAACATTGATGACTTTGTTTTCTTGCATTATAGATCTTACTTAATCTTGATTAAAGTGCAGTAGTGGAAAACTTTGTTAGATATAAATCACATTGTCTAGCTAGTAGCATCACTGTTTTGTGTGCCCAATGTTTTTACCCGGATAAGAGAGGAAAGGTAGACCAACCCCACCAGAGAAAGGCACTTCTGAGGATAGAAAAGTGCATTTAATCTTTATCTTAGCATTTTCTAGTAAGAATTCATACATTTTGAAAAGTGTATTCAGAGTGGTGATGATTCTCCCTTTTCTTTTTGTTTTTGTGATGCAATTGAGCAATTCTAATGTGCCTATTTGAAGTTGAGGTTTATGTGATATCAGTATCAATGCCTGTGTACAAATCATTTACAAAAAGCTGTTTTTCTACTCTACCCCCTCTTGTGATGCAGTGCAGACCAAACCCAAGCAGGCCCTTCTCTCAGAGTAAAAACAGCCCTAAGTACAGAGGCCTGTCCAGCCAGCCTCAGCCTGGCAGGTGCTCTCCGCGGACAATGTGGGAGGAGAACTCATAGCGGTCCTGGCTGCGGTGGCCACAGATGTTGCACTCGAAGGGCTGGCGGAAGCCGTGGCAGCCCATGTGGATGGTGAACATGACGTGGTCCAGGAAGAGCACACGGCAGTGCTCACAGCGGAAGGAGCGCACTGTGTGCCCCTCTCCGTCCACCACCCGAAACGCCTGCCTGGAGGTGGGGGAGCCTGGGGCCAGGGCAGAGGGTGGAGGGACAGCAGGGTGGCCACCCTCCTCCCTGTCCCTCTCGCCATCCCTGTCTTTGGCATGGCTTGGGCTGTCCATGCCCCTGTGGTGCAGTAGGGGCGGAGGGGGAGGGTGGTGGTTGGAGTGGAGGTGGTGGAGGTTGTGGTGATTGTTGTTGTGGAGCGGCAGGGCAGGGGCCACACTGCTAAACACTTCGTCTGGCATGCTCTCTGTGTCCGTGGAATCCTGGCAACCGTTGCTAGGTGACGGGCCGTGGCTGCGGCCAGAGGGCAGGTCCTCGTGGCCCTCTGCAGCCTCCCTGCCCCCAACACCCGTGTTCCCTAGGCCGGCCCCAGTGCAGTCCAGCCTCGGCCCCAGTGTAGCCATGGGGGTGTGAGCCGAGCTGATGACCGGCCGGAGCTCCGACAGGCAGGAGGGGTGAGGGAGAGGCAACCGTAGGGGTCGGAGGCCTTCAGATCCACCACCACTTCCACCTCCTTGTCCCCCCAGGTACCCTCCTCCCAGGCCGGTGTAGTGTGGCTGCTCCAGACCACCGTGGTGCGCATCCCCGTCCTTGTCGGTGCTGAGCTCGTAAGGCGTGTCAGCCAGACTGAGGCGCATGTGCTTCTGTCCTGCAGGGCAGATAAAAGCCATGGAATCACATTGTACCACAACTCATAGAGAGGAACTAGTGATGTGCAGGTCGTCATTATTTTTAAACTGACACCTGATCAGTATGAATGATCTTGTACACTTTGTGTTACCTGTGTGTGTGTGTGTGTTTGTGAGAGCAGTGTCTTTGCTCACCTCCCCATAAACAAATTCCAATTAAGTGCTTACCTACAAATTTCTGTGGTGTGGATCTCTTGCGTTTGGTGATGCTGTGGGCCAGCCGATCGATGAACGCCATCTTGTCTGAGGAAGGTTGCAGCAGGTTGTCGGGCATGAACTCCAGGTCCCTCAGCTCCTCTTCTAGAAAAGACATGATCACAGCATAGATAGAAGCAGTGACGTGCAGTGTGGGAGTATGTGTGTACGTTATTTCTCCACTACCTTGAGTGTGAGCGCTGGCTGGCTGCTGTGTCTCCAGGCTCTGTAGGTAGCTGTGGCAGCGTTCGCGGTGCTCTTCCAGGGTGCTCTGCTGCTTGTAGCTGCGGCCACAGTAACTACACTTATAGGGCTTCCCCACTGTGGGAGACGACACTGGGGACAGACGGGGGGACAAAGTCAACGTACCGAACTCGGTCTGTGTGTGTATTTTGCTCAGGAACGGACATGCTCAACTCGGACCCTGTTTTCCTCACCCAAGTGTATGTGTACAGTATGTGTATCCCTCTCACCCGAGTGAGTGCGGAGGTGGCCTGTGAGAGCGTCCCGTCTGCGGCATGCGTAGCTGCAGAAGGGGCATTTAAAGGGTTTCTCCCCCGAGTGCAGCTTAATGTGACGCAGCAGGTTCCCCTTCTGGGTGAAAGAGGCCCCACATTGATTACACTGGAATGGGCGCTCACCTGGAGGAGGCACGTACCAGTTTACACACCCGACCCCGTACAAACCAAATGACAAATTAATCACTCCCAGTCACGTGCCCAAATTACATTGTCAACCTGGTTTTGAGGTAGATCTGCTCAACAAACTAACCTCATCTTTTTGTATAAAGGACTAATCAATCAATCACTCAATCAATTGATCAGTCACCTGTGTGGCTGCGTTTGTGCACCATGAGGACGTTGGGCCCGATGCAGATCATCCCACAGATGTCACACTTGAGTTTCCCATTGGGCAGCCGGATGGCACCTCCTGGTGACATGGGCTCTGGACTGGCCAGCTCCCTGTAGCCCCCTCCTCCGGCTTCTCCTCCCTGCTCAGAACTCCCCTCCTCCACCCTGTCCCCTCGCTCGTCCTCTGGCCCCGTGCCGCGGCCCGCCTCCTCATCACTGTACAGCTCCACTTTGATGGAGTTGGCTGGAGAGAGACATGGGTTTATACCAGGAGAGGGACATATGATGAGAGTAGAGACACCGATGTGCTTGCTGAAGTAAAATAAAAACATCTGAGCCACAAAGCCAACTACCATACTCTCCCTTGGGAATAATACAATTTAGTACTTCTACTACAACAACAAAGGAATTGACAAATTGGAACTGACCACTAAGAGAGCGGCTGGGGGAAGTGTGCTGACTGTTGGGGGTGCTCACTGTGGGGCCTCCCAGGGCCCCTGAAAACTCCCTCTCCATCGAAGAGTCTCCACTGCCTGCAGTCCACATACACAACATTATGTAGGCCTACTGACAGTCCATTCAGGCATCTTGATAATGTCACAACCATAAGGTCAGTAAGTCAGCTAATACAAAGGACTGTCCATGCCCTGCCCTCCGTTGACTTACCTGACATGTAGGGACGGCCATTGCAGTCGTCATCCATTCTAACACCAGCTAACTGAAGGAAAAACAAACCGGTAGAGGAGAGCCTCCTTAAATCATCATACTTTGTACACACACACACACACACACACACACACACACAACTACACAGTTCCAGGAAATGCATAGTAGCTGAAAATTCATGAAGTGCAACTGACCCTCATTGAGCCAAGTCCAGCAAATTCAGCGGACGGGTAACAAATTGAGTTAGAAAACCATGATGCATCTGCAACTGTCATTCTGAAGATTAAGATGCCTAATTTATGGCTTAATTTCTAATACATTTTACATTTCCACCAGAATTTCCCAAATTCTCTTTGAATAAAACAAAATATGTTCTTGTTGTTTGTCCATAAATCATATACTAGAAGTTTAAATTAAACTATAATATTTATGTAAAAACAGTGTCTGGACATTTCTCATTACATATCACTTTTTCCAGCAAAGAGCAACCCCACCACTTAAAGGAGGATATCCCCCATTTTTACGTGTACCTGTTTTAGCACATACCTATACTGGTGTTTGAGATCCCAAAACAGTATATTTAGATACTTTATAGGCATATCATGTTATTCCATTTGCCTATAGGATCCAATTTAGAAATAAATCTAAAATACCTTAAACCACATATCCACATCCTAATACACCAATATTACCTGTAAAGACCTGGAAGAAATTATTTTTTCAATAAAATTGACTATGCTTAAGTGTACTTTTGAAAATACACTTACTGTATAATTACAGTAATTATACTTATGCTAAAATAAGGGGTATTTTAGTTGGTTGTATTAAGACAAGTGATTTTAGTATTATGCAAGTAATTTGGGATTATCAAATGACACGGTTTGATGTTTTGGGTTACTGAATCTCTAATAGAGCCCAGTACAGTTTTTCAATGGCAAACTATCATCACAGAAACATGCAGTATCATCTCCAAAACCTGTTTAATCATTACCGTAATGCACCAATATTTATATAGAGAAATATTAGAGATAATAAACCGTATACTTTAATAATGCGGTCTTAATCTGCCTTTTGTTCTTTATCCGAATGTGTACATAAAAATAACATCTATACACAAGTAATTATACTTGTTTTCAGTGTTGTTTAACTGAGGCCTTTGCATTAGGTGAGCAATGTAAAAAAAATATTAGAAATGTATTTTGGACTGTTGCAGTAGTTGTGGAGATTTGTGATAAAATGCATAATATCTGATTAATAAACAACAATAATTATGAAGAGGATTCGTGAGAATCGACCATGAAATTGAGTGAGAGGCAATGGCCTTTTGTGAACACTTAGCTATCAAGTCCTTCGAGACCATGGACTAAGCCCATGAGGTCTGTGGTTTAAGGATAGTTGGTTGGTAGAGGGAAATACCACAGTAACAGAATGATGCTAACTAGCTAGCCATCTGACTAATGTCAAAGATCATGACATCTAACCAAAGATGATCTGTGCTAATGTAATACAGGTTACAACCCCCACCAAAAGTGTGAGCATATAGCTAGCTAGCTACATTAGCTCTAGGGCAATTACATGATAACATAATGACGGTTTCTTCAAGTAAATGTGTTTTAGAAACATGTTCAGTGGAAATTGTTAAAAAAATAGTCTGTGCATAGAGTTGCGTGGTTTGTTTAACTTTTTTGTTGTTTGGCATACATTTTAAAGTGTATGCATCCTTATGCTACTGTGGAATTGCCCTAGAGCAACTAGGTAGATTGCAATACAAGCAAATAATGCTACCAACTAAGTGCATAAAAATTCCAAGACTAACTGGGCAAAATCAAGAGAAATGTGGGTACATTTTACTGATGTACAGAAGAAAGTCACCAAATACACAGTCAATGTGTATGAAAATGTTTAGCTAGCTAAATTACTTGTTTACAGTGTGACAAAGCCTAAATACATGTATAGATACATTGGTCATGCAAGTTGTTTTAATCACCAAACAAACCAACTGACCATCTTCTTGCTAGGTACATAGATTTTGGTGGGGGTTGTAACGTTAGGGCAGATATTTTTTGGTTAGCACAAATTAAATGTTAGCTCGCTACAGTAGTTATCATGATCCTTGACGTTAGTCGGATGGCTAAGCTACTTAGTCAGCTAGCTTGTTTGCACATGCTATCTACCTGAACTCAGCAAGTCAGCCACTAGCTAGCTAGCTATGCTAAAGTTAGCCAAAGATACTGGTAACTAACCCTTCTATCTTTGAGTTAGCTGTCTGGCCAGCCTGGCAACTGACAAGCTAACTATTAGCCAATTGCTTTTAAGTAACGTTAGCTACCCGAGTCAAAGGCAGACAGTGACAGTTGGATATAACATCAACAAAATAGTAAGGCACATAAAATAGTACTACTAACGATGCTTAGCTTATTAATTATATCGATTGCAAACATTGTAGATGCAAGTGTTTAATCTCAATGCCACGTCTTGTTTAGCATGTCTGGCTAGCGAGATACATGAATAATGCCTGTTTCTTGAGCGGTTGCTATGGTACCCACCGCCCAGAAAAATGCGCTAGGCTAGACAGCTAATCAGTTGGCTAGCATCTCTGGCTGATGGCATCGTCTTCTACCAACTTTACATTAAAAGCACTTCAACAAACTAACCTCTATATAAAAAAACATCTATACAAGCATTTAAAAAATATATTCCTTACCTGTCACGATAGGCCTCGATTTTGGGTTTTTATGTTTCTGGTTCTCTGCTTGTTTTCTCTTGCGACGAGAGCATCTCCCGGCACTCGGGTCGTCACTAGTTACCACAGCCACAAAGTCATAAACCCCGCCCATTTCTACAATTTATCTTCTTAAAATGTGATTTCAAACCTAACCTTAACCACACTGCAAACCTCACGCCTAACCTTACATTAAGACCAAAAATATAATTGTTGCTTTCATGAATTTTTACATAGAGACAATTTTGACTTTGTGGTTGTGCTATCTAGTGGAACCCAGTACTCGGCAGCATTTACCTTGAGTGCTAAACAATTTCCGGTCCGCTTCCAACTCCCATTGACTCTCATCAACAAAATGATGAGTTTGAAGGCTCAAATACCGCAATCTCTCTCAAATTACACACTTGTGGCACACTAGGCTACATGTTGTCACATACATAGTCCATCTTTTTCATTCAAATTAAAAAGTTTATAGCCAGGAAAAACTGTCTTTCTTTCATGCACTAATTTGTTGCACCCACTTGCCAATTGCCCTTTTCACCATAATTTTATTTTCACTAAACTTGCTGTAGGGATAGACAAGCCCTGTACTCTCCAAGAGAGAATTGTATATAAACTACAGCCCATGAGAAGTATAATTTATGTTCCTTGTATATTTTGATGTGTGGATTGATGAAAATTAAGTGGTTGGGATGAAGTGTAGTAAAATTGATTGAATTATACAATCTCAATCATAAAACTGCAAAATACAATTGGGAACAATCCCGGGAATGTCTAATAATGAAAATTGACGTTGATTAACCATTTGTACTGACCTGGGTGAAACGCCAACAAACACGTAATTATTTGTATTCCCAAAACTATAAACTTGGCGGTGGTATGTAGCAATGTTACAGACACAGTATAGAAAACGTCCAGAGGGTGGCACTGCTGTTGTACAGTGTGTGTGGACAGTTGAAGTCGAAAGTTTACATATACCGTAGCCAAATACATTTAAACTAAGTTTTTCACAATTCCTGACATTTAATCCTATTAAAAAAATCCCTGTCTTTGGTCAGTTAGGATCACCACTTTATTTTAAGAATGTGAAATGTCAGAATAAAAGTAGAGAGAATGATTTATTTCAGCTTTTATTTATTTCATCACATTCCCAGTGGGTCAGAAGTTTACATACATTGAATTAGTATTTGGTAGCATTGCCTTTTAATTGTTTAACTTGGGTCAAACGTTTTGGGTAGCCTTCCACAAGCTTCCCACAATAAGTTGGGTGAATTTTGGCCCATTCCTCATGACAGAACTAGTGTATCTGAGTCAGGTTTGTAGGCCTCCTTGTTTGCACATGCTTTTTCAGTTCTGCAAATTTGAGGTCAGGGCTTTGTGATGGCCACTTCGTTGTCCTTAAGCCATTTTGCCACAACTTTGGAAGTATGCTTGGGGGTCATTGTCCATTTGGAAGACCCATTTGCGACCTTCCTGAATGATGTCTTGAGATGTTGCTTCACTATATCCACATAATTTCCCTTCCTCATGATGCCATCTATTTTGTGAAGTGCACCAGTCCCTCCTGCAGCAAAGCACCCCCACAACATGATGCTGCCACCCCCGTGCTTCACGGTTGAGATGGTGTTCTTCGGCTTGCAAGCCTCCCCTTTTTCCTCCAAGCATAACAATGGTCATTATGGCCAAACAGTTCTATTTTTGTTTCATCAGACCAGAGGACATTTCTCCAAAAACTATGATCTTTGTTCCCATGTGCAGTTGCAAACCGTAGTCTGGCTTTTTTATGGCGGTTTTGGAGCAGTGGCTTCTTCCTTGCTGAGCGGCCTTTCAGGTTATGTCGATATAGGACTCGTTTTTACTGTGGATATAGATACTTTTGTACTTGTTTCCTCCATCATCTTCACAAGGTCCTTTACTGTTGTTCTGGAATTGATTTGCACTTTTCGCCTCAAAGTACGTTCATCTCTAGGAGACAGAACGCATCTCCTTCCTGAGCGGTATGATGGCTAATTTGCTCCCAAGAATGAACCAGACTTGTGGAGGTCTACAATTGTTTTTCAGAGGTCTTGGCTGATTTATTTTGTTTTTCCCATGATGTTGAGCAAAGAGGCACTGAGTTTGAAGGTAGGCCTTGAAATACATCCACAGGTACACCTCCAATTGACTCAAATGATGTCAATTAGCCTATCAGAAGCTTCTAAAGCCATGACATCATTTTCTGGAATTTTCCAATCTGTTTAAAGGCACAGTCAACTTAGTGTATGTAAACTTCTGGCCCACTGGAATTGTAATATATTGAATTATAAGTGAAATAATCTGTCTGTGAACAATTGTTGGAAGAATGACTTGTGTCATGCACAAAGTAGATGTCCTAACCGACTTGTCAAAACTATAGTTTGTTAACATGAAATCTGTGGAGTGGTTGAAAAATGAGTTTTAACGATTTCAACTGTATGTGTGTTTCTGTGTCCTTCACAAGAGAAAGAGTGATTGCAAGGTACATCCAGATAAGCCCATGTAGAGACTGTGAAATCAGAATAGGCTGGCTTTAATTTAACTGCATAAGTCAGTTGGAACATGTGTCATTCTGCTGCCTCTTGATGCGTCTCATATATGTATAGACACCCACAGTCAAATAGAGGGACAGGGTGAAGTTTTAGGTCCAGGGTATGGTCACATGGTCAATAAAAGAGGTGCATTTTAGGAAATGTACAGTTGGCCTACTACACACAACAACTTACCCATCACCCCTATCTGCCCCTTTGTCAATGGAACTACGTCAATTCACTCCCCAACTTCCTTAGTCAGACCGTTATGTCTTCAGCTAAAGAGAGAAAGCGAGAGAGGGAGAGAGGGAGAGAGAGAGAGACTGAGCTGTATGGGTTAGCTGCGTGTGCTGTGAGATCTCAGGATGACAGTGATCTATCCCCAGAACAGTACCTTTCAGTAAAATAGTAACTATAGGAGAACAGAGAGAGCACGCACCCATACACCTCTACGGGGATGCAGTGGAGAGGGTCAAACGTTTCAGATTCCTTGGCGTGCACATCACTGAGGACCTGAAATGATCCCTCCACACTGACACCAGGCGCAACAGTGCCTCTTCAATCTCAGGTGGCTGAAGAAATTCAGCTTGGCCCCCAAGACCCTCACAAACTTCTACAGATGCACCATCGAGAACATTCTGTCGGGCTGTATCACCGCCTGGTATGGCAACTGCACCACCCACAACCCGAAGGACTCTCCAGGGGCACACTGCCTGCCCTCCAGGACATCTACTGCACCCGGTGTCATGGAAGGCCAAGAAGAACATCACGGACAGCCACCCGATTACTACACAAAACCTATTTGTGCTGTAGTAACTATGTAGAGATGTAGGAATTGTGTAGTAAATGTACAATTTATGCACTACTTAAGATGCACTACGCAAGTACAGTTCTGTAGTGTTCAGTAGAGAAACAGTAGTGTTTCTAGTAGTAATCAGGTAGAGATTGTATTACTTGATGTTGGTAGTAAATTAGTTGCCAAAACACTACAGGCAAACTACACCGACTTTTCAGTAGCGAGCAGTAGCGTTTTTCAGCTTGTGGCTGCACTTCATGGCCGCAGAAGAAGACAAAAGTTGGTTGTTGTTAGCTAGCTACTGTTTGACAATCCCAAATATAATCATCTTCCATCCTTCCATCCTGTCTTTTATACCCCTTAGGCTGATACCATCTGTACTTTCAACTTTCCTTTATGTTTTATGAATACTTCCATGTCATTGTTTAGCAATTTACTATATATAATTTTTTACCACATCAAAAAGATTGCTAGGCAAAACGGTCATTGTCATAGAGATGTTTTGTGTTTAGCCTATTAGCTTGCTAGCCTCATTAAAATGTAGCTATGTAGTCTATGTCTTCGTCATGCTAGCTAATAAGTATGTGTTTGTATGCAAATGTACAGTATTTTCATATTAGTATACTTACCCATTCTACTTACCTCTTTTAACCTGTTGCCAAGGAGGCCCTCAACATAAGACTGGAGGACATTGTTGGTAAGATTAACTCTGTTAGGAGATAATTGCTAATGGCTAAAGTAATAATTTGTTTTCTCTTGTGCTTGTCTTTATTTTCTAAACGGTTATGTGGTGGAGAAATGTGGCTGCAACAAAAAAGAGGATCTGAAGATGAATGAAGACAAGGCCTAAAATGGAGTAAACGTGTTGTAGTTAATGAATTTAATAAATGTAATTCATTTAGTTTTAATAAATGAATTGTGTAGCAATGTGGAGGTTTTAAGTAGCGATTTGAGTAGGAAATATGTAGTGTTCACCAGTAGTGAAACGTCCCAATTCATCACTCATAACTACTTAAATTAGTATATAAAACACTACTTATTTACTAAATCAAATGAAAATCAAAGTGTATTTGTCACATGCGCTGAATACAACAGGTGTAGACCTTACAGTGAAATGCTTACTTACAAGCCCTAACCAACAGTGCAGTTTAAGTAGAAAATAAGTATTATGTAAACAAGAGAGGTAAAGATATAAAAAACAGTAAAGTGACAGTAAAAAATATATATACACAGGTGGTATATAGATGTAGTATATAGAGGTGGTACCGGTACAGAGTCAATGTGCAGGGGCACCGGTTAGTCAGGCTACACATCTCAATAGCAATCATGTAATAAAACCAGAAGGTTTTGTGTAAATCTTGTGTAGTAGTGATGAGTAGTAATTCAGTAGTACTTTTTCATGAGGTACGGCCTGTTCACCCTGCTACTAACTAGCAGGCGGAGACAATATAGCTCCAGGCCATCTGACTGTTAAAGAGTCATCTCTAGCTGGCCTCCTCCAAGAACCCTGCCCTGAACCTTAGAGACTGCTGCCCTATGTACACAGAGTCATTGAACAGTCATAAAATCTTATTTTAATCCTAACCTTAACCCTAACCACACTACTAACCCTGACCTTAAATTAAGACCTAAAAGACTATTTAGACTTTGCAGCTGGTCTATCTAAGGGGAAAGACTCATGACAATAAACGTCAACCTGCCATTGAACACTGGTCACTTTAATAATTATTACATAATGTTTATTGTCCTGAAATTGTTTCTGTAGTTAGGAAGAGATAAGATTATCATTCCTGCAACATTATTCTGTTTAAATGTCATCTCCAGAAAATGTAACTAATTGATTACTCACTTTATATGTACATACTCTATTCTCAACATAGCTCATCCTATGTAACGACTGCTGTACATACCTTTTACTACATACAGTATCAGTCAAAAGTTTGGACACACCTACTCAAATCAAGGGTTCTACCTACATGTACATATTACCTCAATTACCTTAACTAACCGGTGCCCCCTGTATACAGCCCCAGTACTGTTATTTTACTGCTGCTCTTTAATTATTTGTTATTTGTTATTTTTTTACCTAACAAGGGCTTGTAAGTAAGCATTTCACTGTAAGGTCTACACCAATTGTATTTGGCGAATGTGACAAATAACATTTACTTTGATATACACTACCGTTCAAAAGTTTGGGGTCACTTAAAAATGTCCTTGTTTTTTAAAGAAAAGCACATTTTCTGTCCATTAAAATAACATCAAATTGATCAGAAATACAGTGTAGACATTGTTAATGTTGTAAATGACTATTGCAGCTGGAAACGGCTGATTTTTTATGGAATATCTACATAGGCGTACAGAGGCCCATTATCAGCAACCATCACTCCTGTGTTCCAATGACACGTTGTGTTAGCTAATCTAAGTTTATCATTTTAAAAGGCTAATTGATCATTAGAAAACCCTTTTGCAATTATGTTAGCACAGCTGAAAACTGATGTGCTGATTAAAGAAGCAATAAAACCACCTCAGGAGACTGAAAAGATTTGCCATGGGTCCTCAGATCTACAAAAGGTTCTACAGCTGCAACATCAAGAGCATCCTGACTGGCTGCATCACTGCCTGGTACGGCAACTGCTCGGCCTCTGACCGCAAGGCACTACAGAGGGTAGTGCGTATGGCCCAGTACATCACTGGGGCCAAGCTTCCTGCCATCCAGGAACTCTATACCAGGCAGTGTCAGAGGAAGGCCCTAAAAATGTTCATAGACTCCAGCCACCCAAGTCATAGACTGTTCTCTCTGCTACCACATGGCAAATGGTACCAGAGCGCAAAGTCTAGGTCCAAAAGGCTTCTCAACAGCTTTTACCCCCAAGCTATAAGACTCCTGAATAGCTAATCAAATGGCTACCCTCTCTTTAACGCTGCTGCTACTCTCTGTTTACCATCTATGCATAGTCACTTTAACTCTACATATACATATCACCTAAACTAGCCAGACTAACCGGTGCCCCTGCACATTGACTCTGTACCGGTACCACCTGTATATACCACCTGTGTGTATATATATTTTACAGTTTTTTTTATTTCTTTACTTATCTATTGTTTACATAATACTTATTTTTTACTTAAACTGCACTGTTAGTTAGGGCTTGTAAGTAAGCATTTCACTGTAAGGTCTACAACTGTTGTATTTGGCCCACGTGACAAATAAACTTTGATTTGATTTGACTACTCCCTTCACAGAACAGCGCAAACGGGCTCTAACCAGAATAAAAAGAGGAGTGGGAGGCCCCGGTGCTCAACTGAGCAAGAGGACAAGTACATTAGAGTGTCTAGTTTTCAACTGGCAGCAAAACACCAGTCTCAACGTCAACAGTGAAGAGGCGACTCTGGGATGCTGGCCTTCTAGGCAGAGTTGCAAAGAAAAGGCCATATCTTCCTCTGTCCCGTGTCTGTGTTCTTTTTCTGTGCCCATCTTAAACTTTTATTTTTATTGGCCAGTCTGAGATATGGCTTTTTCTTTGCAACTAGACACTGTAATGTACTTGTCCTCTGCATTGCTTGCTTTTTGGGGTTTTAGGCTGGGTTCTGTATAAGCACTTTGTGACAACTGCAGATGTAAAAAGGGCTTTATAAATAAATTTGATTGATAGTATATATTATGGTAATTAATGTAGTGTTTTTGCTGAATGTAGTATTTACTGTAGTGTTTTTGCAGACAATACTGTAGTATTTACTATAGTGTTTCTGTTTTATTATCTTTGACATAGAAGTGGAGTCTTTCTCCTTCATGAAACTTACTGGAGAATTACAAAAATTGCAAATTTTCCATAACCAGTAAGTAGGTCTAAATTGATAGTTCAGAGTTCTTCTCTTTTTTATAACCCGTAGGGGACACAATATATAGTATATACTTGGTATGTAGAATTTTCACTCATGGTTGGCACAAATTGCAATATGGGGGGGGGGGGAATAGGCAGGGTTATGCAAATTAAATACTGTTAAAAGTGTATTGTTTTTGCGGACATTACTGTAGTATTTACTGCAGTGTTTTTTTGCGGATAATACTGATGTATTTACTATAGTATACAGTATAATACAGCATTCTATAGTAAGTACTACACATGATCGAGGGATACTACAGTGTGTAGTATAGTATTCTACAGTATACTACAGCTTTCTATCGAATTATATAGTAAGTACTAAGGTACTCTATAGTAAACTGTGGTATTTTCTAATGTGGGTATATACTGTCATTGGTACCAGCAATTGTTTTGACACCGCACCGCGTCAACTGCACGCCCCCTTCACCGCGCAGAGGGACAAGCTGTTCCCACAAGAGCTGAGAGGCAGCGACACGACTCATTTGCATGAGCCAGCCTAGGAACGAGGACAAGCTGGGCTGCTGTGCTGGTCTGATGAGGCAGTAACAAGGACAAGAAAACATATCAATTTGAGCAACATAAAGGCCGAACAATCCGCGATATGGTTGTCGGAGCATGGAAGCTCCAGAAGATGTGTCGGTCCGGGAACAGCTTTTCCACGACCGAGTCAGAGAGACCATCGTAAGTACAATCTGTACTCGTTGACTGCAGTGAAACTGAGAGGTTGCCTGTTGATTGGAGTGCTCTCGCTGCGCTGCTGTAATCATAAACCAGCAGCAAATGCAATTGTATCTCAACATTTACAATTTGCTGAATATGTGTGGCTGTAGGCTATTCCAGGGAACTTGCTATTAGAATGTGTGTATCTGTATCATATTCTCAATTGTCCTTTTGCCCTACCATTACTACAGTACCAGTCTCCGTCTGGTGTTTTTTGGTAAAGAAAAATGTGAGGTCATGTTGCTGCTATTCAAACCCAGAATATGACCCTACTCTAGGCTATTTAAGAATATTGTGCACCTGTCTACAATGTAAAAACAAACATCAGACAATTAGCTAGTTCACCAAGTAGGCCTAATGAAGGATAGTTATTGCATTCTTGATGATAATAAGGTTATACGTAAATTATAACGCCAGCCTAACTTTCAGCTGTAAAAACCGAGTCACAATGCATAAAGAGAACATGGGTATTTGTGGTAAATATTCGTTATTGCTGCACAGGTATATTCACAAAGCACATTATGTTATGGGATGTCAAACCTGTTTCCATTTTTATGTAGTGACACCAGTATTTGGAACATTTGAAATGCATGAAATTTTATATTGTACGTGCTCATGTGATCCTGGCACGGTGGCTCTACCACCACAGCAGCACAGGGAACCTTTCGGTTACTGGGCCAACGCTCTATCCGCTAGGCTACCTGCCGCCCCAAGTAGTGGTATTGGCAGTGGTAGTTATATTTCTCATGACCTACATCTGCCATTTGAAAGGCTGTTTAGTCTTCACAGGTACCGTGGCATGCATAGTTATCAATAATCCCATCCACCCCACTTATATTGTCCGGTAGGGCAGAATGGTCACAACATGGTCTCAATGACAGAGCCATGTATTAGTAGCACAACTCGTCATCACAGAGGCCTTTTCTCACAGAAATACTTGTTGTGTACAGCACTAACAAGATAACTATTTGTAAGATATTATGTTTTACCTTTACGTCCCAACTTTTAACAACATGCCTGAGACCGTTATCTTTTGTTCTGTCTACGACGTCAGCCTAGCCTAACCTGAAATCGTTAACACAGTTCTAGAGAGGGGGATAGAGCCAGACTGAGAGAGGGGGAAAACATTTCAAATGTGAAAGACAAAGAAATAACATACAGAGAAATACAAGAGAGAATGACAGACAGACAGGTGGGAAAAGACCGATCGGGTGTGTGCGTCAGAGCTAAGATGGGGAACACTGTGGTCCTCTGGACTAGAACAGGTGAAGGTGCCCTCAGTGGGGCTCTGTCTGTCTGTCTGAACAGGGCCTGTGGTGTTTTGTCCTTCACAAAGGACTGTCTTGCTGTGACCGAACATGATGACAGTGTTTGTTGGGATGGGAGGCTCAACTTAAAGCGCTAACACTAGGCCGTTTAGTTTTCATTAAATCAATTGTATTTGTCATGTGCGTCGAATACAACAGGTGTAGACTTTACCGTGAAATGTTTACTTACAAGCCCTGTTCAGCAGTCTTATGGCTTGGGGGTAGAAGCTGTTAAGGAGCCTTTTGGACTTAGACTTGGCGCTCCAGTAACCCTAGCCGTGCGGTAGCAGAGTGAAGAGTCTATGACTTGGGTGACTGGAGGCTTTGACCATTTTTTGGGCCTTCCTCTGACACCGACTAGTATATAGCTCCTGGATGGCAGGAAGCTTGGCCCCAGTGATGTACTGGGCTGTACGCACTACCCTCTGTAGCGCCTTATGGTCGGATGCCGAGCAGTTGCCAAACCAGGCGATAATGCAACTGGTCCGGATGCTCTCGATGGTGCAGATGTAGAACTTGTTGAGGATCTAGGGACCCATGCCAAATCACTTCAGTCTCCTGAAGGGGAAAATATGTTGTCGTGCCCTCTTCACAACTGTGTTGGTGTGTTTGGACCATGATAGTTTGTTGGTGATGTGGACACCAAGGAACTTGAAACTCTACCTGCTCCACTACAGCCCCGTCGATGTGAATGTACTCCCTGTTCACCCACGCAGTCGTGGGTGAACAGGGAGTACAGGAGGGGGCGAAGCATGCATATACAGTATAAGCTGCTTGTACATCCTGTGAACCCTCCATGGTGCTCCATATTCTCTGTCTGCCATTTGTTGGCAGTTTGATCTCACTCAGAGTGGGGCTTTTGTTTGGGGAATTAGCGTGCTGGGCATTAGCTGTTGGGGCTGTGAGCTGTTGGGCATAAGCTGGTAAGCATTGTGACATGGGCTATGTTTGCCCTCTCCAACACTCCCACATCTCTCTATCAAAGGGTGGATTTACATCAGTAAAATATGTGTGGTAAGATCTATCTCTCTTCAACAGCAGATTTGCAACGTTTCTGTTTACACTATCCTTACTTTAGCCATGGACGTGAATGTGGCTTTGGCCACATGCCTGCTTCATGTGTGAGTGCAGCTATTAGCATATCGTAAATACCATAGTATGTAGACAAACACAATAAGGATAGCAATTCAAACTATACAGGAGCTTCTCATCTAAACCATATTCTACATAATGTTGCACATTTGATTAATGCAACGATTCACAACTGTGTGGATTGCTCCCGAGTTGCACAGCAGTCTAAGGCACTGCATCTCAGTGCTAGAGGTGTCACTACAGACACCCTGGTTCAAATCCAGGCTGTATCACAACTGGCCGTGATTGGGAGATGCATGGGGCGGCGCACAATTGGCCCAGCATCGTCCTGGTTAGTCCGGTGTAGGCTGTCATTGTAAATAAGAATTTGTTCTTAACTGACTTACCTAAATAAATAAAGGTTAAATAAAATAATAAAATAAATGCTGCAATTAGTTGTTTGTAATTTTGGGTAGAGGAGATATTTCCATATATTTGTGTTAGCTGCGTGTGTGACAACTCCTCCAGTTGTATTTCTGATATAATTTTCAAAGATTATACCTTAAAAAAAAATATATATTTTTTTTTTATAATGTTTTTTTTAATCAATTAGTATATTTTAGTTTAACCAAAATATATTTGTTGTATTATTTGTTCATTATTTTCTGGTGGATTAAACTGAAATTGCAACCAACTTTCTATGGTTTTGTCACAAGCTGGACTCGAACTCAGGTGTGGAGAGTGAGTGTTCTACCACTTAGCCACAGAGGTGATAATGTAGGACCCAAACGAAACACTCAAGGCAAAACTCCAGGCAAAGTAGATTTATTAAAAAAAAGGTACTTTGCGAGTCCAAAAAAATCCAACAAAAGTTCTTCTCACAAAGAGGTATAAAAAACAGATATCCAAAAATAAAAGGAACAGGAGAGAAATAAAATAACTCCACGAGGGGAGAAAAACACAATCAAATAGCTTACTTGGAATAGCTTAGGTGACTTGGAAGGACTCAAAAATCACAGCAAGGAGACACAGAGCCAGGACTCAAAAACCGAGTGAGGAACAAGGGGAAAAAACACAGCTTAAATACTCTAGGGGAAACAAGACACAGGTGACCTGGATAACGCTAACAAGAAGAACTAAAGCAGAGGGGAACACAGGGACCTCTAGAGGCCCGGAGACAAACAACAGGAAAC
Source organism: Thymallus thymallus (assembly GCA_023634145.1). Lineage (NCBI taxonomy): Eukaryota > Metazoa > Chordata > Actinopteri > Salmoniformes > Salmonidae > Thymallus > Thymallus thymallus. The sequence continues at coordinate 21,482,345 of CM042409.1, read as the reverse complement.
AGGATGCTGACAGGTTTAGTGATATTTTGGAGATTATTTCATTTTCAAATAACGAAGAGTAATCCAACAATTTTTTGCTCATATATTTTTTAAAACAAGTCGCTAGGTGTAGGCAAGGCCATAAGCAAGTAAGTAAACTGGGATTTGACTACATAGTTAATCAGGGTGATTTTTACACAAATTCCTTTCCATGGTAGCAAGATCTTATCTATTTTTGCAAACTTTCTATAAAAATGTATTGTATTGAAATCACGAATATCCTACCAACGGGACATTAAAAACTGTAATATCTTATATTTCACAGAGGAGTCGTGGCTGAACGACGACATGGATAACATTCAGTTGGCGGGATATACGCTGCACCGGCTAGATAGAACAGAAGACTCCGTTAAGACAAGGGGTGTCGGTCTGTGTATATTTTTAAACAACATCTGGTGCACGAAATATAAGGAAGTCTCTAGATTTTGCTCACCTGAGGTAGGGTATCTCATGATAAGTTCAGACTTTTTACACTGCAAGATCATATTTTCTGGAAGTATTGTGTTGTTATTTAACTAGGTAAGTCAGTTAAGAACAAATTCTTATTTACAATGACGGCCTACCAAAAGGCAAAAGACCTCTTGCGAGGACGGGGGCTGGGATTAAAAATAAATATAATTATAAGACCAAACACACATCACGACAAGAGACAAAACAACACTACCAAAAGAGATACCTAAGACAACAACATAGCAAGGCAGCAACACATGACAACACAGCATGGTAGCAACGTAACATGACAACAACATGGTAGCAGCAGCAAAACATGGTACAAACATTATTGGGCACAGACAACAGCACAAAGGGCAAGAAGGTAGAGATGACAATACATCACGCAAAGCAGCCACAACTGTCATTAAAAGTGTCCATGATTGAGTCTGTGAATGATGAGATTGAAATATACTAAGCATCTGAATGTCACATTTGGCTATTTGGAGCCCTGTGTCACTCTGTAACATTGATTTTCAGTTTGGGAATGGGAAATGAATAGTTGTTATTAGGAATTTGCTGCAGTTGTATATTATATTGTGGTCCATTGCTCTAACAAAGCTTTTACTTGAATACAGCTAAGCCTGCAACTTAACTCTGGTATAATTGCAGTGACATCAGCACATTGTTTCCATCAGTAGACTTATTAGACTCCAAAAAAGACTGGCAAGCTGGCAAGGACATGACGTCAATCCACACTAAATACAGAAACAAATATTAGGTGAAAATGGTTTGGAAACCAACAATATACAGTATATTGCATGTGTGAGGTATGGTAGTTCTTAATGCTGTACATTATCTGTTACAACTACTGAGCTCTGCCCTAGTTCATTGGATGTTGGGGTCACTGGGCAGGCTATGAGGTGGGGTATCCAATTCTGCCTGGTCGTTCATCCACTCACTGGATAAATCTGGGTTGGCTGCCATTTGTGGGTCAAGCTTATCAAATGTACATGATTATACAAGTCAGCAGGCACATCATGTCAAAGTATACATCACAGACACAGATTCTCTCCCATAGCAAGTATCAAAGTGCCCACATTGCTAACATTTACAGTTATAGGATATAGCCATATTTTTATTTTACTTTTGTATAATTTTATATTGGAGTATTATATTAGACCACCAGAATATTCTGGAACGGAACATTTACTTACCTGTGGGATCAGAGGTAGCTATCTTCTTATGTAATATTTATGTTATTATGATGTTTTTCTTTCTCTGTTATTCGTTAACCTTAATTGCTTCAGCTTTTTTCAGACCAGGGTGGGGATAAAACTGACACAGAACTGCTGCCATTCCTAGTTCCCTAAATTAGTAAGAATATTGTCTCACATTTTTTGAGAAAATATATGGTAATTTACGTTTTTATATAGGGGATGGGTGGGTATGTGAGTATTTAGTTTTTTATGTTGATGTTTTTGTAATCCCAGCCGGTCTCCACTCTCTCGTTGCTTAATCTGGTAATCCTGATCATCTGACTCCCCCATCTATCTACTACATAACTATCCCTGATGACCCTGTTATAAAACCAGGGGCTCGATCACAGTCACAGATCTCCAAAACCTTCCTTTGTAAACGAGAACTCCACTCCAATGATATAATTCTACATCTGTAACTGAGTTAGGCTACAGACAGTACAGTATACAGTATCACTGACCTGGGGATGTTACCTTTTACGATAATAAAGGAGAACTTAGTTTGGTTGTAAACGGAGAGAAGGCAGAGTACAACTTGATGCTACAGTTCAGTGATTGATTCACATACATTAAGACATGCCTCCTGAATGCAGGCTTGAGGCTAAACTATTGTTTTGAAGAGAGAACCACAAAGTGATGATCTGCGTCCATCTAGCCACACATGCAACAATAAATCACTCTATTCAGAGTTATTTGTGGCCAAACTGGTTCATGACATGCGTCTATTGGCTTTTGTTCAGAAATCTTCCAACAAACAGCAAGATAAACAGTTTGACAAGGATGAGAAAATTGAGTTTCCACTCCCTAGAATGTGCATGTTCAGTCTTATTCATGTTGTTTTTCTCTTTGAAAGTATGAAGACACACCGCTTTGGCAATGTTCCATTAATTAAGCAGAGGGCATGCATGATATCACTCGGCAACCATAGCAAAAATAAACACAGTGCAGGTAACAGTGAGGGAGGTGATTGACTCCCCTGTGTGTTCCTGGGTTCAGTCATCTCTAATACCATTGTGGTGATGTCTTGATGAACCAACTGGAGGGTGAAAAGCCTGCCTGTAAATCATCTGTGTTAGTGTGACTGAGAGGACTTGGAAGACTTTGTCTGGTGTTTGTTTGCCCTGTGCGAACCCGCTCACCTCGGGGTCTACAGCAGAATTGTGTGGATTTCCTCTGTTGAGTGAATTATTCACTTTTATAAATGCAAATAGAGATGAGAAAACAAATAACTAGCAACGCGCATGTCCCCGCCCATCTGTCTTTTTCAGCCATCTATTTCATGTGTTTGAGAGGTGCAAAATCTACATCTCACTGGATTGATTGGTTTTATTTGACTCCTGTTACTCTTTCTTGCTCTTGCTTGTGCCTCTTGTTTTTCCTGTTAATGTTACGACCGTGGATATGTTTGTAACAACCTGTCAAACACACCCGAGTATTGGCTGAAATGGTCTCAATGGAATACATAGTCTTACCGTTGCATCTACAGTACCAGTCAAAAGTTTAGACACACATACTCATTCCAGGGTTTTTCTTTATTTTTACTATTTTCTACATCAAAAGTATGAAATATATTCTTCAAAGTAGCCACCTTCTGCCTTGATGACAGCTTTGCACACTCTTGGCATTCTCTAAACCAGCTTCATGAGGTAGTCACCTGGAATGCATTTCAATTAACAGGTGTGCCTTCTTAAAAGTTAATTTGTGGAATGTATTTCCTTCTTAATGCGTTTGAGCCAATCATTAGAGTTACCAGCCTCCGAAATTGCAGCCCAAATAAATGCTAACAGACACATCTCAACATCACCTGTTCAGAGTAGACTGTGTGAATCAGGCCTTCATGGTAGAATTGCTGCAAAGAAACCACTACTAAAGGACACCAATAAGAAGAAGGACTTGTTTGGTCCAAGAAACACAAGCAATGGACATTAGACCGGTGGAAATCTGTCCGATGAGTGCAAAGTTTAGATTTTTGGTTCCAACCGCTGTGTCTTCGTGAGACGCAGAGTAGGTGAACGGATGATCTCCGCACCAACCTTGAAGCATGAAGGAGGAGGTGTGATGGTGTGGGGGTGCTTTGCTGGTGACACTGTCTGTGATGTATTTGGAATTCAAGGCACACTTAACCAGCATGGCTACCACAGCATTCTGCAGCGATACGCCATCCCATCTGGTTTGCGCCTAGTGGGACTTTCATTTGTTTTTTCAACAGGACAATGACCCAACACACCTCCAGGCTGTGTAAGGGCTATTTGACCAAGAAGGAGTGTGATGGAGTGCTGCCTCAGATGACCTGGCCTCCACATTCCCCCTACCTTATCCCAATAGAGATGGTTTGGGATGAGTTGGACCGCAGAGTGAAGGAAAAGCAGCCAACCAGTACTCCTTCAAGACTGTTGGAAAAGCATTCCTCATGAAGCTGGTTGAAAGAATGCCAAGGGTGTGCAAAGCTGGCATCAAGGCCAAGGGTGGCCTTGATCTAAAATATATTTGGATTTGTTTAACACATTTCTGTTTGGCCTACACTGGCCAAACTATGACGACGCTATGCCAATGGGACTATGGGACTCCCAATCACGGCCAGTTGTGATACAGCCTGGATTCGAACCAGGGTGTCTGTAGTGACACCTCTAGCACTGAGATGCATTGCCTTGTTTTTACAACATTCTATACATTTTTATGGCCCGTTGCTAGAATGACCAAATAATAAAAGATTGTGATGGATGAATCAATGGAAGCTTGATCCTAAATGTTGATCTCAGTGTTTTTATCTTTACAGATCTGTGTCCTGCTTTTCATCTGCCTCTACATTGTCTCTTATCTGGTCATCACCCACTACAAGAGGAACGCTGAGTTTACCATAGGTACGTGTGAGTCTGAGAGGTCAAAGGTCAGTGGAGTGGAGGCCAGGTCACAGTTGGCTGTAAGGTCTGCTGAGTTTCTGCAGCTCAACACTACTGATTAACTCTAAAAGTAATTGATTAGACTCTTGATATTTCTGTATATCCTCCCTTGGTCCTGTACGTGTAGATGTTGTATTACAGCCAGGACGTCTTCTGTATATTTATAGATATATATACACACATACACAGAACACAAGGGTTTTTCTTTATTTTTTACTATTTTCTACATTGTAGAATAATAGTGAAGACATCAAAACTATGAAATAACACATATGGAATCATGTAGTAGTCTGTGACTGAAGGTGCTCCTCTGCATCACCCTCTGCATGCCATGGTTATGATGCAGAGGAGCACCTTCAGTCACAGACTGATCCCACCACGGTGTGCCAGAGAGCGCTACAGGAGGTCCTTCCTGCCGGCGGCTATTAGACTATTTAATGCCTCACCGGGGTGCCGTGCCATCGGCAACATAGACCTGGAGCTGTTGGGGTGCTAGGACCTAGTTTAACAATTATGCATCCATCCGTGAGTAACTCTGGTCTGTAATCACTCATTCACTCAAGACTTATTCATTCAGCACTCATTCATTAAGGACTGTATGTACATATTCATGTACAGTTGTTATATCATATCACGTGCAATATTGTAAGTAATTCTTGGACTGAACTTACGTAGTCATTCACTCAAGACTGTAAACTAGTATCCTGTCAGTAGTATCTTTTTTTCCCATTGCATTTAGTATATCGAATGTGTAATACGTGCATTTATCTGTAATTAAACCCTGTTCTAAGGACTGTATTTTAAGGGAATTAGTATTATTACCCTCAATTATATCATATGCACATTTAGCTATTTAAGTATCTCTTCCTGTCATTTACCTGTGCAGTTAATTTAACCATGTCTGTCTGTCTGTCTGTCAGTCGGTCCGTCGGTCCGCCCGCCCGCCTGCCAAAAAAGTGTTAAACAAATCAAAATATATTTATTCTATACTATTTATTATTTAAATAGTATATCTATTTGCACATCATAATTTGCACATCCTTCATTCCTGTGTTAATGATGATAATCTGTAATTTATTTCACCACTATGGTCTATTTATTGTCCTACCTCCTAACCTTACTGCATTTTGCACTACATTTTGCACTCTGTATATAGATTTTCTATTGTGTTTTTCACTATGTTTGTTTACTGTGTAACTCTGTGTTGTTTTTGTCGCACTGCTTTGCTTTGTCTTGGCCAGGTCGCAGTTGCAAATGAGAACTTGTTCTCAACTGACCTACCTGGTTAAATAAAGGTGAAATAAAAAAATAAATAAAAAAATATTTGAGATTCTTCAAATAGCCACCATTTGCCTTGATGACAGCTTTGCACACTCTTGGCATTCTCTGAACCAGCTTCACCTGGAATGCTTTTCCAACAGTTTTGAAGGAGTTCCCACGTATGCTGAGGACTTGTTGGCTGCTTTTCCTTCACTCTGTGGTCCAACTCATCCCAAACCATCTCAATTTGGTTGGGGGATTGTGGAGGCCAGGTCATCTGATGCAGCACTCCATCACTCTCCTTCTTGGTCAAATAGCCCTTACACAGCCTGGAGGTGTGTTGGGCCATTGTCCTATTGAAAAAGAAATGATAGTCCCACTAATTCCAAACCAGATGGGATGGCGTAACGCTGCAGAATGCTGTGGTAGCCATGCTGGTTAAGTGTGCCTTGAAATCTAAATAAATCACAGACTGTGTCACCAGAAAAGCACCCCCACACCATAACACCTCCTGCTCCATGCTGTACGGTGGGAAATACACATGTGGAGATCATCCGTTCACCTACTCTGCGTCTCACAAATACACGGCGGTTGGAATAAAAAATGTCCAATTTGGACAAATTTCCACCGGTCTAATCGCCATTGCTCGTGTTTCGATCAAGAAACCACTACTAAAGGACAACAACAAGAAGAAGAGACCATAGTAGTGGTTTCTTTGCAGCAGTTCGACCTTGAAGGCCTGATTCTCCTCTGAACAGTTGATATTGAGATGTGTCTGTAACATGAACTCTTGGGCTGCAATTTCTGAGGCTGTAACTCTAATGAACTTATCCTCTGCAGCAGATGTAACTCTGGGTCTTCCATTAGTTTCATCATAGCGCTTGATGGTTTTTGTGACTGCACTTGAAGAAGTAATGTAATTATGGACTATTTGCTTATTTAAGTGGTTCTTGCCATAATATGGACTTGGTATTTTACCAAATAGGGCTATCTTCTGTATACCCCCCACTACCTTGTCACAACACAACTGGCTAAAAAGCATTAATTAGAAAATAAATTACACAAATTAACTTTTAAGAAGGCACACCTGTTAATTGAAATGCATTCCAGGTGACTACCTCATGAAGCTGGTTGAGAGAATGCCAAGAGTGTGCAAAGCTGTCATCAAAGCAAAGGGTTGCTACTTTGAAGAATCTGAAATATAAAATATATTTTGTTTAACACTTTTTTTGCTTACTACATGATTCCATATGTGTTATTTCATAGTTTTAATGTCTTCACTATTATTCTACAACATAGAAAATAGAAAAAAAAATTGAATTAGTAGGTGTTCTAAAACTTTTGACCGGTAGTGTATATAGCATATGTTTGCCCTTGCTTCACACTGCTGTGTATAGATTTTGCATGTCAGCATAAACAAGTTGTTGTTTGCCTTAATAACCTAATTGATGTGTGCAGGCATGTGCATGAGCTAGGGTGTTATTCACTGCAGCAGCTCCCACCTCACTTGTGAGTGTATGTTTCCATCAGGAATTGACAGCAAGCGTTGGTATGGCGGACGGGATGCTTTCCAAAATACACTCTGGTACAAATTACAGCCAGAGCCTGTTATGCAACCTTCCCGGTTAGCCCCTCCCTCGGTCTCCTGGATCCTCTATCCTGTAGGATGGGGCGAGGGGTGCAAGGAATGTTCCCTTTGGATAATAATACCCTCCGTAGGGCATACATAGTGCACAACAACCCCCCCCACACACACACACACACACACACACACACACACACACTTGGACACACACTCGGACACACACTCAGACAGACACACGCATACACACACATACAGAACCAGCAGCCACCCAGTCAGGAATGTGCGGTCCGCAGCACCCCTTGGACAGCCAATATGGGGACTGGGGGTTTTCACAAACCAGATGTTTTTGGCTACAGTTCCGTTCTAGTAATATCTCTTGTGTAAACCATGTATGAAGCCAGAGATAGAGAAGTAAGGGGGAAACAGAGAGCTCCATGGGTTTTACTTTAACCATGATCAGTCACAGATCAGGGCCAAACACACAAGGGGCCCCGAGATCTGTACTATGATAAGGATTAGCGTTTTGCTTTTGGGCAATTTAATTTCCTGCTTTTGGACAGAACCTAGTACTGCCGGTTCCTGGTTTGTAGCCTGCAGCATAAACACACACACACACACACACACACACACACACACACACACACACACACACACACACACACACACACACACACACACACACACACACACACACACACAGACACAAACACATACACACACAGACACACACACAGACACAAACACACACACAGACACAAACACACACACACAGATACACACAGACACACAGACACAGACACACACACACACACAGACACACACACACACACACACACACACACAGACACACACACACACAGACACACAGACACACAGACACACACGCACACAGACGCACACAGACGCGCACACACACACAGACACACACAGACGCACAGACACACACACGCACAGACACACAGATACACGCACAGACACACACACGCACAGACACACACACACACACACACACACACACACACACAGATACAGACACACAGACACAGACACACAGACACAGATACACAGACACACACACACACACAGACACACACACACACACACACACACACAGACACACATACACAGATACACAGACACACAGACACAGACACACACACACACACACACACACACACACACACACACACACAGATACACAGACACACAGACACAGACACACACACACACACAGACACACACACACACACACACACAGACATACCCACAAACACACAGACGCACAGACACACACAAACACAGACACATACTGTACGTAGGCCTACACAAGAATTTGCTTTGCTTGATCACACAAACACTCTTCCACACACGTGCAGACTTGTTTGTCGTTTATAGTTGTTAATCTAAGAACAGTTTTAGCCTGCAGGTGTTTGTTAGAACCAGTGGTGTAGTGGTGCCTGGAGAAGTGGCTATACTGTAATTCAGCCAACGTTTTTTCAAACGGCCCGCCTGACGAAGGAAACGCACCGTGTGAAGAATTCTATGAAAAACAGTGACATACTGTACACTCTGAATGACCTGAAATAATAAATCCTATATTGGTCTTTTACAGCCAACCCAAGATGTACTGTGCAGTAGGCTAATAGTAGGCCTACTATAGAAAAAGTTAAACTGAGTTAGAAATTCACTAGTTTCAGATTTCACCAGTTTTCTTTCTTAAAGTCACACTTTTTCTAAACAGAAAAATAACAAAATGGCATGTTCTAAGACCATAACAATGCTTAAACCACATCAGGAGACTACTTTTGAGAGTCTGGTAAAAATCTAAGAAATTCACCTTTTAATTAATGGGTGCATGCACCTAGCACTATTGTTTTATTAGCAGTGTTTCTGTAGCACATGAGATTTTGCAAAAGAAAATGATGAAAATAATCATCATGATATGATTCTGACAGGTCGGCATTGGCTACTTTGTAGCTAGTTAACTTTTAATAGAGAAGGTTTTTGGGAAGACAATTAGACCTGTCATCAGCATCACTATATTTATCCTGTTCTTTAAATTGTTTGAAACCTTGACGTTTTGCTTCGTATTATGAGGCATGTCTTACCTTGCTTCAAAGTAGACTATAGCCAAAATCCCACTGTATAAACGTGGAGGCAATTATTCTTATAAAGACTTGCTCATATGCCTTCTTTTCTTTCAAAGTTCTTTCATTTCTAGCAGCCAAAGGCGTTATCCTATCTTATTAGCCTCCCATGATAGTTGTTGCATCTTTAAACCCCTCGTTCTAACTGATATTTCCATCTCTGGCCATGAAACCACTTGCATGTGCGGTAAGCATTTTAGAACGGCGTTTTTCACGCAAATTGCATTTTGGAACATTCACGAGTAGACCTACTGTCATGTGTACATTTCTGGGCCTAACAAGTAAAGAATTAATAGTTTATCAATATTTTGAGCTTAACATTCCGATCTGTTCCATCTACCTTATTGATTGATACAGCGTATACCTCCACTACACTACTTTTATACCCATCAAATCCAAATCAAAGCTCCAACAGTGAAGTAGTATCTAACAATTCACAACAATACACACAAATCTAAAAGTAAAAGAATGTAATTAAGAAATATATAAATATTAGGACGAGCAATGTCGGAGTGGCATTGACTAAAATACAGTAGAATAAAATGCAGTATAACAGTACGTATGAAATGTGTAAAGCAGTATATAAACATTATTAAAGTGACCAGTGATTCCATGTCTATGTAGATAGGTCAGCAGCCTCTAAGGTGCAGGGTTGAGTTACCAGTGGTAGCTGGCTAGTGATGGCTATTTAACAGTCTGATGGCCTTGAAATAGAAGCTGTTTTTCAGTCTCTCGTTCCCAGCTTTGATGCACCTGTACTGACCTGGCCTTCTGGATGAGAGCGGGGTGAACAGGCCGTGCTCGGGTGGTTGATGTCCTTGATGATATTTTTGGCCTTCCTGTGACATCGGGTGCTATAGGTGGCCTGGAGGGCAGGCAATGTGCCCCCGGTGATGCGTTGGGCAGACTGCACCACCCTCTGCAGAGCCCTGCGGTTGTGGCATGTGCAGTTGCCGTACCAGGCGGGGATGCAGCCCAACAGGATGCTCTCATTTGTAAAGGTTTGTAAGGGTCTTCGGGGCCAAGCCAAGTGTTTTCAGCCTCCTGAGGTGGAAGAGGTGCTGTTGCGCCTTCTTCGCCACACTGTCTGTGTTGGTGGACCATTTCCGATTGTCATTGATGTGTACGCCGAGGAACTTGAAGCTTTCCACCTACTCCACTGCGGTCCCGTCGATGTGGATAGGGGCGTGCTCCCTCTGCTGTTTCCTGAAGTCCACGATCAGCGCCTGTGTTTTGTTGACGTTGAGGGAAAGGTTTTTTTCCTGGCACCACTCCGCCAGGGCCCTCCCCTCCTCCCTGTAGGCTGTCTTTTCATTGTTGGTAATCAGGCCTACCACTGTTGTGTCTTCCGCAAACTTGATGATTGAGTTGGAGGCGTGCATGGCCACAGGTGAACTGGGAGTACAGGAGGGGGCTGAGCATGCACCCCTGTGGGGCCCCTGTGTTGAGGATCAGTGAAGTGGAGGTGTTGTTTCCTACCTTCACCACCTGGGGCATGGCCCGTCAGGAAGTCCAGGACCCAGTTGCACAGGGCGGGGTTCAGTCCCAGGGCCCCAAGCTTAAGGATGAGCTTGAAGGGTACTATGGTGTTAATGGCTGAGCTATATTCAATGAACAGCATTCTTACATAGGTATTCCTTTTGTCCAGATGGTATAGGTAAGTGTGCAGAGTGATGGCGATTGCATCGTCTGGGGATCTATTGGTGCGGAAAGCAAATTGAAGTGGGTCTAGGGTGTCAGGTAAGGTAGAGGTGATATGATCCTTAAATAGCCTCTCAAAGTACTTCATGATGACAGAAGTGAGTGCTACAGGGCGACAGTCATTTAATTCAGTTACTGTGGGGATTAAAAAGTGAGTATACCCAATGCCCACTGAAAAATAAGTGGGTATAAGGTGTATACCTGCTAATACTCTCCATTACACCACTGGTGAGATTTGAGCAATGTGTGCTTGTCGCCCTTCAGGAATTTAGGGGAAGGATGTGTTGTCTTTGATCAGGTTCCCAGCTTCTTGCCCAGCCTGTCTGTCCCCCCACCCCCACACACTTTTTCCTCTTTCTGTAAGCCACACTAATAATTGTGTTGTGTTCTTTAAATTATAGATAACAGTGAAGATGCAACAGTCAACAAAATTGCGTGAGTAACTTTGAACAATAGAGGCTTTATTACCACCAATCGCCAACAATATATTCCGCAACAGAACGTCAGAAAACCAATATACTGAACCTACCTACATATTTGATATTTCTATGTGTCATATGGGACTGCTGCTTCTTTTGTCAAATCTATTTTTCTCTCTCCCTCTCTTTCTCTAGGCTGTGGCTCTGTACATTCACTCTCTCTGTCTCTGTGGGCGCTGTCCTGCTCCTACCTCTCTCCATCTTGTCCAACGAGGTCCTGCTCTCCTTCCCACAAAGCTACTACATGCAGTGGCTTAACGGATCCCTCATACACGGTAAACACACACACAAGCACCTACACTCTTAGAAGTAAAGGTGCTATCTATAACCTAAGAGTTATTTGACTGTTCTCATAGGATAACCCTTTGAAGAACCCTTTTTGGTTCCAGGCAGAACCTTTTTTGTTCAAGGCAGAACCTTTTTGAGTTCTATGTAGAACTTTACACAGAGGGAACCCAAAATAGTTCTGCCTGGAACCAAAAAGGGTTATTCAAAGGGTTCTCCTCCTTTTTTTCTAAGAGTGAACATTAACATACTCACACACACACACACACACACACACACACACACACACACACACACACACACACACACACACACACACACCCACTGCTGACAGACACACCTAAGGCATACAGGCATTTTGTTTGTGTGAATGATGAATGACGGTTTAAAGTAATGTGCTAATGAAAGTTCTTCTCAGCAGGTAGTTGGTTCAGTGCACATGCTTCACATATTTGCTTTCCCATTTAATTTGTTCAGAGAGTAATTGCAGTCCACCCCAGGTTACTAAGGGTGTGACTATTAGTTTTTCTCAATGGTGATGATAAGACTACAGATACGAGCTCCTCAGAGCCTTGAACTTTTAAACAGACCTTTTTATGAAACTCCACTAGACTACACTCTTAGAAAAAAGGGTTCAAATAAGGGTTCTTTGGCGGTCCCCATAGGAGAACCCTTTTTGGTTCCAGGTAGAACCCTTTTGGGTTCCATGTAGAACCATTGGTGGAAAGGGTTCTACCTGGAACCAAAAGGGTTATAGTTTAAACCAAAGGGTTCTCTTATGGGGACAGCCGAAGAACCCTTTTCGATTCTAGATAGCACCTTTTTTTCTAAGAGTGTATAGCATGTAGCTAGTGAGCCTCTCACTGTATGTACCACTGTTTGTCTCCATCTCTCAATGCAGGACTGTGGAATATAGTTTTCCTCTTCTCCAACCTCTCCCTGGTCTTCCTCCTGCCCTTTGCCTACTTCTTCACTGAGTCTGAGGGCTTCGCTGGATCCAAAAAGGTACCTGCGTCAGTGACAGAGCAGACTGGTAGCAGATGTGCTCGAGCCAAATCCCCTGAGTGTTGTGGTGAAATGATGATTGGGATGAGTTGGATAAAGCACAAACAAATCTTGGACCAGGCTAATGATAGAGCAGCACTCAGTGTAAATGTATATGTACACTGAGTGCTGTTTCCATGACATAGACTGACCAGGTGAATCCAGGTGAAAGCTATAATCCCTTATTGATATTGTTAAATCCAGTTCAATCAGTGTAGATGAAGGGGAGGAGACTGTTTAAAGAAGGATTTTTAAGCCTTGAGACAATTGACACATGGATTTTGTATGTGTGCCATTCAGAGGGTGAATGGGCAAGACAAAAGATTGAAGTGTCTTTGAACATCACCGGTTTGAGTGTGTCAAGAACTGTAATGCTGCTGGGTTTTTCCACACTCAACAGTTCCCTGTGTGTATCAAGAATGGTCCACCACCCAAAGGACATCCAGCCAACAACGAATTGAGGCTGTTCTGAGGGGAAAGGGGGGTGCAACTCAATATTAGGAAGGTGTTCCTAATGTTTTGTACACTCAGTGTATATAACATGTGGAATAACGTTTGTATACCCTCTGTACACAGGGTGTGATGGCCCGTCTGTATGAGACAGCAGTAGTCCTCTTCCTCCTGACCCTGCTGGTACTGGGGATGGTGTGGGTGGCATCAGCCATACTTGATGACAATATGGCCAGACAGAGTCTTTACGGTAAAACAACCCCTCTTCTCCTTCTCCCCTCTGGCTCTCTTGATCTCTCCCTCTTTTCTCACTTTCACACCCTTAAAACTGTTTTATGTGCTTTCCGTCTTTTACCTTCCACCTCTTCTCATATTTCATCTGTTGCCGTTGTTAACTACAAATGTGAAATCTACGTTTAATTCCTAAATGAATCTATAATGTGTTAAATCTTTTGTCTCTCAGATCTGTGGGAGTATTACCTGCCTTATCTGTATTCCTGCATTTCCTTGTTCGGAGTCCTGCTGCTATTGTGTAAGTATAGTACATGTTTACCCATGAGTATCGCAGCCCCGGACCGAGGGCATCTCATAGATATGAGGTTTCTCTCTGTGATGCCTGTGTATTATATATTATATCTCCTGTATCTTCCACAGTATGCACTCCTCTGGGACTATCACGCATGTTCAGCGTCACAGGAAGCCTACTGGTCAAACCAAGGGTGAGTGTCTGTGTATGACTCATGTCAGTGTGTTTTTGTCCTTTAGTTTATGTACTGTATGTATATAGCTTTGTGTATACAGTTGAAGTCAAAAGTTTACATACACTTAGGTTGAAGTCATTATCCACAGATTTCACGTTAACAATCTATAGTTTTGGCAAGTCGGTTAGGACATCTACTTTGTTCATGACACAAGTAATTATTCCAATCAATTGTTTACAGGCAGATTATTTCACTTAGAATTCACTATATCACAATTCCAGTGGGTTAGAAGTTTACATACACTAAGTTGACTGTGCCTTTAAACAGCTTGGAAAATTCAAGAAAATCATGTCATGGCTTTAGAAGCTTCTGATAGGCTAATTAACATAATTTGAGTCAATTGTAGGTGTACCTATGGATGTATTTCAAGGCCTACCTTCAAACTCAGTGCCTCTTTGCTCGACATCATGGGAAAATCTAAAGAAATCAGCCAAGACCTCAGAAAAAAATTGTAGACCTCCACAAGTCTGGTTCATCCTTGGGAGCTATTTCCAAACGCTTGAAGGTACCACATTCATCTGTACAAACAATAGTACGCAAGTATAAACACCATGAGACCACGCAGCTGTCAAATCGCTCAGGTAGGAGACGCGTTCTGTCTCCTAGAGATGAACGTACTTTGGTGTGAAAAGTGCAAATCAATCCCAGAACAATAGCAAAGGACCTTGTGAAGATGCTGGAGGAAACAGGTATAAAAGTATCTATATCCACAGTAAAACGAGTCCTATATCGACATAACCTGGAAGGCCGCTCAGCAAGGAAGAAGCCACTGCTCCAAAACCGCCATAAAAAAGCCAGACTGCGGTTTGCAACTGCACATGGGGACAAAGATCGTACTTTTTAGAGAAATGTCCTCTGGTCTGATGAAACAAAAATAGAACTGGCCATAATGACCATTGTTATGTTTGGAGGAAAAAGGGGGAGGCTTGCAAGCCGAAGAACACCATCTCAACCGTGAAGCACGGTTGAGATGGTGCACTTCACAAAATAGATGGCATCATGAGGAAGAAAAATGATGTGGATATATTGAAGCAACATCTCAAGACATCAGTCAGGAAGTTAATGCTTGGTCGCAAATGGAAAATGACCCCAAGCATACTTCCAAAGTTGTGGCTTAAGGACAACAAAGTCAAGGTATTGGAGTGGCCATCACAAAGCCCTGACCTCAATCTTATAGACAATTTGTGGGCAGGACTGAAAAAGCGTGTGAGAGCAAGGAGGCCTACAAACCTGACTCAGTTACACCAGTTCTGTCAGGAGGAATGGGCCAAAATTCACCCATATTATTGTGGGAAGCTTATGGAAGGCTACCCAAAACGTTTGACCCAAGTTAAACAATTTAAAGGCAATGCTACCAAATACTATTTGAGTGTATGTAAACTTCTGACCCACTGGGAATGTGATGAATGAAATTAAAGCTGAAATAAATCGTTCTCTCTACTATTATTCAGACATTTCACATTCTTAAAATAAAGTGGTGATCCTAACTGACCTAAGACAGGGAATATTTACTAGGATTAAATGTCAGAAATTGTGAAAAACTGAGTTTAAATGTATTTGGCTAAGGTATATGTAAACTTCTGACTTCAACTGTAGGTGCACCCTATTGTAAGTGTGTGGTGTTGGTATGTACTGTGTGCTGACTCCCTTAATGACTTCCATCCTCAGTTGCTGGAGGACCTTGATGAGACAATGAGTTGTGCTGCGTTTGAAGAGGCCTCTCTATCCAGAAAACTCACTAGTAAGTCCCATGACATAACGTACTGTATATCCATGATATAACATATCACATGTCAATTTTATGCAATTTTATGCCATAATTTGTCCACTTCATGCATCATTCAATTGATGCTATATCTCTTTAAAGAGAATGAATAGAAGCTTATCACAAAATTACACCTTTCTCCTCTGTAGGTGGAACCTCGTTATGGATTAAGGTGAATGCAGAGGTTCTGAGGAACCGGTTCCTCAACATTCAGGCCCGGCGGATTGCTCTGGGTAAGAACCATTGACTTTCATAGAAATACAGAACAAGGCCTGGCCAGGAAAACTGGATATAATTATGGCCCGGAGTTTGTCCCGTCAGGTCACGTGGTCAGTAAAACTCCAACAGATAAAAAGACTGGGATTCTCAGACACCAACTCTGGATTTCTGTTTTTGCCTTCAGAGATACGGAAGAGAGCGTCACCATGGCAGCGTAACCTAGGATACCCATTGGCCATGCTGTTGCTGCTGGCTGTAACAGTGAGGAGAGGCAGACTCACCACTCACTTCACCTGCTGACACACACCTGACATCACTTCCTCATACAAAATGTTGTGTGTGTTTTGACTGTGAGTTGTCCTCTTTCCCAGGTGGTGTGTGTGCTCATTGTGTGTTACCATGTGGTGGAGTTGCTGTTTGACGATACAGCTATGCCTCGAGGGATGGAGGTGAGGGGATGCTTTCCTTTACAAGCAATAACTAATAATTCAGCAAATATCTAATCGAATTCAAACAAAGATATGTAGCCGCTACTAGTTCTTGCATATTAACTTTAAGGGACACTGTATAGCATAAAATTGCTCTTTGTAGTAGACCTATATACACTATGAAACAGAGTTTATATAATGTGTGTACTACTGACATTTAATTGTATTAACACGTGATGTAAATAGTATTAACTTTCTTTCTCTCTCTCCTCTTGAAGGACCCTCTCCTGGGTGCTGCCTCATTCTCCATGTTTGGTTCTTTAGGGGCTGCAGTGCAGGTGATCCTCATCCTGTATCTCATGATCTCCTCAGTAGTGGGTTTCTACAGCTCCCCACTGTTCACTGGACTACGCCCCCGCGCGCAGGACACCACACTGACACAGGTACACACTGGCACGGATGCATGCACACACACACACACGCTGCTCACTATCTCTTCCATGGGGCACTCTAATAATAACCCAACTTTCTTGCTCTATTTTCTCAGATTATTGGGAACTGTGTGTCTCTATTGGTGCTCAGCTCAGCTCTGCCTGTATTTTCTAGGACTCTGGGTAAGTCTGCAGTGGATAACTCGGCATCAGGTGCTGTTCTATGACAGACTGACATACATATAAAATACCAACAAATAGATGCTTTTTCTAAACATGAACCATTGAATCTCTCTCCTTTTGGTCTTGATGATTCAGGGATCACCCGGTTTGATCTGCTGGGAGACTTTGGTCGGTATAACTGGCTGGGAAACTTCCACATCGTCTTCCTGTATAATATACTGTTTGCCGGGCTGACCTCTGCCTGTCTGATCAACACTCTCACATGGACTGTACAGAGGGAACTCATCAGAGCATTCGGTATGTGGGGGTCACACACATACGCAATTACGCATGCATGTACGCATGCTCACACACACGTTGTAATCGGTTGATTCACTAATATGGTCCTCTATCTTTTCCCAGGGCTGCATAAACTGCCATCGACCGTGTCCCGCTCCACCATCCCACTCAGGCTCCTATTGGCTAATGGACTCTCAAAGATTCAGTGACACTTGAACAAGCCATTGACCTGGGCTAACCAAAGTGAGTATACCAAAGAGCAGTGTCCCAAAATATTTAGCGGAAGTAAACTCTCATTGAAAGAGAGAAGGGGATTGGCATGCTTGCTGATGGACGACTGGTGATCCTTTCACCACTGATATGAGAAGAGGAGGAAACTTGGTTAGATGAAACATATAATCTAATCAGGAATGGACTTGGACCTCAGACATGATCATACTTACAGAGAATAGGTACAGGTACTGCACCAAGGGGACCAATGCAATTTGTCTCCTTTTCTGTCAGGTCCATAACGGAGTAGTAAGAAATAAAATAAAACCGAAGAGGAAGACAATGGCGAAGGAAGCAAAATGAACAGAAAGGGAGCAAGAATGTAGGTTTCTATGCATAGAGTATGGAGATGGTCGTCTTCTAGTCCCAAGGTCATTCCCAATATAGGAACCCTTCATAGAGATCCAAGGTGACTTCTGCTGAAATGTCTGCCAATCTCAAAACATATTGATCCCTGGCTCTACGACTGGAAGGAACTACACAAGAACTTCAGCTCAGTGCACTTTTCCTCTCTTGCCCTTATGACCTTATTTATTATTCAAATGATTTATTCTGCTGTGTCATCTTGTGAACATAATTTCTCTTCTTTCTGTTGTCCTCTAATGGAATGTTTTGGAAAGAAGCAGATGTCTGCATGGTGTCAAAGGATACGAGTAAATAAGTCAGTAATGAAAGTAAGGGACAGGTACAGTAACTCTACTTCTATGCATATGGCCAATTCTACTATACTCTTTTTAGTATATAATTCTCATTTACACATTTGTATCAACCTTATGTAATAGGGACATTTTTGGCGGGGACTGAAAAGTGGACAGATGCCTTTTGTGAAGAGAACAGCAACATACAATGCTTAGCACCACGGTGCTAAAATAAATGTAAGGTAGAGACCGGAAACAATGGCCGGGAAGTTAAGAACAAGTTAAACTGTGATGCGTTTACAGTGTGTGTGTTCATGTGCGTGTGTTTGAGTAAAAGAGTTCCTGTATGTGTGTTTGCGTGCGCACGTGCATGTGTCCATCAGTGTACATTCAATGTTGCATAAATGCATGGAGAATTTTCTCCAATATCTCAAGTTCCTTTCATTTTTTAAATCACGTTTTTTGTTATTAATTATGAGTTTGTGTCCATAGATTTATTTTGACATCAAGTGAATGTTCATGTGTTTGTCTCACAGAGGTAAAACATTCCTCAACCGTTCCTGAATCATACAAATGTCCAAATGTATTGTCTTTTCAATGCCAGAACAGTAGGCTACTACATGTTCAATTGTCTGTATGTCTTGTAAAACTGTATGCTTTACTATGATGTATGATTGTTAGCTAGCTATAAATTTGAACTCTGGTTAAAAGTATATGAAAATGGTTTAAACTGTGAATATTTAAACTGAAGACAGTTTTTGTAAGGACTCTTTACTGGAACAATAAATATTTTCTGTCTATTTCTTACGCCATTGTTGTTTCTTTTTTTTTTTTGCATAGCATACTGCCTAAGAAAATGTATTGATTTGGAAATCCTGTTTCACTCCAATCTGGAAGATTACCTGATATTTTTAGAACCTCAAAAGTTGCCTAGTCTTTATGTCGAGACAAATCCATGTCCCACACCATCTGTTGTGTCTAAGTCCCAAATGGTATGGTAAAGATAAGTATGTCATGTGCATGCGTCATTGAGGCGCTGCTGGATCTACACAAAGATGGCATACGTGCACTCAACCTAACATTCATCACATTAGGCAGCTATAAAATGTTCATTTTGGAGTGATCACTTGTCACATAACAGGCCTACACATAGGCCTATTATTTATTATTTTTTAAAGCAAGTTTCTGTAAAATTATGTATATGGTAATCTTGTATGGTCATTGAGCGTTTAATAATACAAATCCGAGTGCGAGTGACCTCTGCTGTACAAAATTGGACACCCTCTTTATACCACAATGGCACAGTCGTTACCACAGCCACAAAGTAATAAACCCCGCCCATTTCTACAATATCTTTCTAAAATCTGACTTTAAACCTAACCCTAACCTTAACCACACAGCCAACCTTATACCTTCCATAACCTTAAATGAAGACTAAAAAGCACATTTTTGTTTTCATGAATGACGATATATTGACTTTGTGGCTGTGGAAACCCAATGGCACCCTCATGTCAAGCTCTGACGTATGTCGTTTTACGACGGTGTGCTTGTCCAGTTTCCGACAGTTTGACTCGCAAAGCGTAACTGCTGTGAATAAGCGGTTTTAGTTTCCTGTTTTAAGTTGAAAAAACTATTCTTTAGATAATTTCAAACTAATTATCGACATACATAACTGTACCGATAACCGATATATTGCAAGTATCAGTCGAAGTACGTGTTCTACCAGCTTCAGTTGTGAAGTTGCAACTCGAGGCCCCTGCGGAGTGTTAGCTCTAGCGGCGGTGAAAAGTTTGTTGTTGTCACGTGACGTGATACGAATGTGGCGATAAAGTTTTTGTTTCGTTTTTAAAACTACTATACTACATTTCAACATTGGCAATCTATCGAAGTAACTATTTCAACACAATGCCTCAACCAAAATACAGGAAGATTGCTGTGATTGGGTACAGGTCTGTAGGTGAGTCAAATAAGGAGCTAACTAACTAACGCGTTAGCCAGCCTTTGTTTTTGTTTTCAAAACTATGCTATTGCTAGCTAGCCAATGTTAGCTACGTAATACCAAAACAGAATGCCATAGCAGTGTAACTTAATTGTGTACATGTTAGTTTTTTTTATAGACGTTGTCGACAAAATACGAAACGTTGTCGTTGATCTCCTTCTTTCTATTCACAATGTTAAAGTTGTGTGCTAACTTTGCCACAACGGCAGCCAAGATCCATGACGTGGTACTATCGCGTCTAGCTCATACTCGGGCTAGCTAGTTACATTTAAATATTTGCATTGTGAAATATCTGCTGTCACCGCTAACGTTAGCCAATCATAATTTATAACTGTTGTTCAGAGTCGGAGAACATTTTCTTACTTAACAAATGGTAATTGTCTATGATTACTCCTTTACTTCTACAGGAAAGTCTTCTCTCACAATACAGTTCGTGGAAGGACAGTTCGTCGATTCATATGACCCAACCATTGAAAACAGTAAGTCTTTTTTTCTTCTTTTTGTTGGATCAGCTTTGTTTTTCTAAGTGTATGTTGCCTGAGATGTTGGCCTATTCATTAGATTCCTTTGGAAAACGTTTTGAAACTGAAACCATTTATAGTTTACTCTAGGAACCAAACCGGGAGGGACCTACCACAGTTTGTCCAATAGAAACTTTTTTTGTTGCAGAACGTTGTACGTTTAGAGTAAACGGTTTCTATTACTAAATGTTTTGCAACGGAATCTGACTCATGAATACACCCCTGGCTTGTGCTTGACCACCGTCTCTTCACCTCTTTCCAGCCTTCAACAAAATGGTGTCTGTCAACGGTCAAGACTTCAATCTTCAGTTGGTTGATACTGCGGGTCAGGTATGTATGCTTTACATTGCACTACATTACTTATCTTCTTTCTTTTCCTCTGTTTCTCAGTTATATGAAAGAAAAACACAAAATACATACAGAAATGTAACCACCTGCTGTGTTCAGGTGATCAATGGCAGTTTGAGCCGATGCAACGTAGACTTGTTGGGATATGGACGAAAAACAATGGCCAATATTCATTTCAGAAGTAATTCTTGTGTTTCTTCGCTAACCGATTTCTCCCCAGGACGAGTACTCTATTTTCCCTCAGTCTCATTCTATGGACATCCATGGTTATGTCTTGGTCTATGCAGTGACTTCCATGAAAAGGTGTGTAGTCACAGGTACATTTTAATTCTGGGTTAATCTTCCAGAGATTCAGTGTTTAATAGTCACTTGTACAGGGTTGAAGGTGGGATTGCAGGGTACAGTGAAAATCTTTGACTCCATGCGCCAACATGCAGGACTACTATACAAATTATGTTGTTGGGGTGGGGTGGAGTAAAAGTCATTTGGGGGGGTCCATAGGGGGAGCAGCAGGTAAGTTAAGTGACTGTTGAGGGGGTGTGGGGGGGAAATGTCCATCGGGGGAGTATACACACATCTATACTGTGTGTAGAGATGACTGTCTGTGTGTGTAGAGATGACTGTCTGTGTGTGTAGAGATGACTGTCTGTGTGTGTAGAGATGACTGTCTGTGTGTGGTGAGATGGCTGTCTGTGTGTGGTGAGATGGCTGTCTGTGTGTGGTGAGATGGCTGTCTGTGTGTGGTGAGATGGCTGTCTGTGTGTGGTGAGATGGCTGTCTGTGTGTGGTGAGATGGCTGTCTGTGTGTGGTGAGATGGCTGTCTGTGTGTGGTGAGATGGCTGTCTGTGTGTGGTGAGATGGCTGTCTGTGTGTGGTGAGATGGCTGTCTGTGCATCAATGCACACATGGATCCTGGTAACCTGTCTCTTTTTGTCTTTCAGTTTTGAAGTTGTTCAGGTTCTTCATGACAAGCTTCTAGATATGGTTGGGAAAATACAGTAAGTTAACAGAAATTATTAAAGGTTTGTTGCTGCTTTTGTGTGTCTTGAAACATTTGTTTTCCAAGTAAAAAATATCAATGGATGTTTTCTTTTAGGGTGCCAACTGTTCTTGTTGGGAACAAAAAAGATCTCCACATGGAAAGGTAAACTTACTTGAGTTGAATGAAGGAGGAGAGCAAGGGTGCTCCCACTCATATGCATGGCTGGTACGGTATGTGTAGATCCATGACACTACCATACCACTTTCAAAACTGATATATGGTTTCACCTTGGATATCCAGCCAAAGGCCTTGGACCTTGTGACCATAGAGGTACATTCATTCCCCCTGAACCTATACTGTATGTGATTTCATTACATCATGCACAGTGTGTCCCTCCTCCCCTCAGGGTAATCAAGCCAGAGGAAGGGAAGAAGCTTGCCGACTCATGGGGAGCAGCGTTCATGGAGTCTTCTGCCAAGGAGAACGAGGTAGACAAAGATATATTTTCTGCAGACAGAGCTACTCACCAAAAAGTGTGTTTATTTATTTTTCTATGTTCAACTCTCTGCATTGCAGACCGCTGTGGAGTTATTCAAGCGGATCATTCTGGAGATGGAAAGGGCGGATGGGAACGTTCCCTCAGAAGATAAGAAATGTGCTGTGATGTAAGAGGGTCTAACCAGGGCAGCAGTAAGCTCATTGGCCGAAACCAGGAGACACATCACCACCAGCCTGCCAATCACCATGGAGCTGCAGTCACAATGTGGCCATACATAATTCAACAGTGTTTTACAAAGGCAGCCAATCACACTCAAGGCTGACTAAGGAGAACTCTGACAGGTGTCACACATGGGTTTCATTGTCAGTTTTACTGAAGTCTGTCAAGTTTGGTTGGCATAAACCAAACCTCATGAAAAACAAAACATATGAAAATGCCAAGTGTAATGTAAGAGCCACATGCCCAAACTTCACAACAAAAACGGCTCCCTGATAATCTGATAATTGCAATCAACTAGCTAGCCATGCATCAACAGATGGAGCGGTGACTGGCCAGTGTCCCCAACTCTCACGGGCTAGCTTCACCTTGTACATAGTAAGCCTAAAAAACATGCCTGAATCCTGTTCTCAGGTCATCTGTATACTTCAATGATTACACCGGCCATGGCAGAGAGCCACAGTTCACTATGCTGTTGTAGCGGCGTTGGAAAGTCGCTATGATTCACAACTGATTAATGTCTTGGTTACAGTATCTTGGAATGAGTTTTCCTTCACACAATATGTGTGTTGCGGAAATACATTTCCTCTAGCATTGGTCTTGGCTAACATTGTTTCACTGTAAAACTTTCAGCAAGTCAACTTCAGGTTACACTTCATCCTTGAACTGTTAATCATGTCTTTTAGAAAACATGCCAATTTGTATTTTCTAGAATACATTCAATGTTCTTCTGCACTTCTGGCTGGCAGACTGGTCCTCGCTCCCTTCCTCTTTATGATTTACCTGTCATCTGACTTTAATAATTAAGCTGTAATTATCCAGTGGACGAGGCACCCTTGAATTAAGTTTAGATTAGAAGAGTGCAAGGGATCAGTTATATTTAAAAGTTGTGGCCTTTTGATCCCAGAGAACTAGGATCCTATACACAGGTTTGATAGTGTTGGTTATATCCTGAGATAATACAAGTGTGTTCATTCAGCAGAATATTGAATAAAATGTCTGCGTATAATTATACTATAATTAAGAATATTATGGAGTTGCAGTTTTTGTATTCACTGATAATTCCTTACCACTGTGGACTGCAAACCAGTTCATGGGGACCACATGATCTGCTGGTTTAGTTTTGGGGTTTTGATTCCAGAGGTGACTTGGTCAAGCTAAATAAGGATGCCATATGACACATGACTTTAGTGTCGAGTCAGGAAATAGCAGCAGACACAATGCTCACTTTAACCTGATTTGCGTGTCCACGTTAGCCTTACAAACAAAAGATCAATTAGAAGCCAATGGTTTTTATTGACACTTTCATTTATCCAGATGTTCCAGCCCCTAGTATCTATTATTAGTTATTTTGATGTTTTCTTTTTGGATAGATTGCTTCTCTTTGAGAAAGTAGTAGATTGATTGATTGATTGATAGGTGATTGAAGGTCTAAGAGAAGCTGGTGATGCTGTGTCTTATGCCTTACCAATCCCCCATTTACTCTCCCGACCTGCTTCCCTACCTGACTCAAGGTGCTCTCTTGTTCGTTTTTTTCCCCCCTTCTGTTGCCTTGATCCAATGCGCAAAAACCAGGTGGTGTTGTCCACCTGAACACCAATACCCCCACGGTCCATGTTAACTCAGAAATCTTGCTGTAAACAGTTTTGTATATATAAATAAATCCTTTACTCCTTTAAGTCTCTTTTTTTATTGATTAGTTGTGCTATAGATGCTCAATAACTGTATGCGGATAAGAATAAGAATTCCATGTCTACAACAGAGGCAACCACATCACTTGGAGACACGTCTCTCAGGAAATTAGCAATTATTTGTTTGACAAAACCGAGCAAAGATGTAATTGTCACTAATAAACCTAAACTATCATAGAGCGCAATAGTAATTGCGTATTTTTCTAGGCAGTAACTCCGCCATGGCTCGTTGGCCAAAGCTTATGGGGAAATTAATGGAGTTTTTGTAGGATTTGGGGATAAACACTGAAAATAAGGTCTCTGCTAAACAGGCTTAGGAGATCTTATACATTTTTCTCTATGAGTTCATCTTTTTGAAGCATTTATCTAGTCAAAAACACTTGAAGGCTTCATAATTCATAAAGGTAATGTTAACTGACAGATATTATCTCAGAACAAAGAGTATAAGATCTCCTAACCTAACCTCAAACCTTATTTCATGCTTTTATCCCAAAACCCTATTCCTTCCCCATAAGAATGGCTGAAGGAACCAGAGGTAACTCATTTACAGTTTTTAGGACTACTGTACAACCTATTGATGGTCTTTACTGACTTTACAGAGGATCATCATAACCCTTGATTCCTGACCTTAGTCTTTGCAGCAATCTAAACCAGTGTGGAGCTGAACCATGGCTGAAGTTATGCAGTTCAGTATCATCAGTCTACCTTTCATCCTATTAAACAATAACAAAAAAATAGCACAATTTGAGGTGATTATTTTTTAAATAAAATACAGTCTATGGGGGATACAATTAGACCATAGGTTCAGATATTATACAAATGTGTTAATATCAGAAGTTTGATGCCCCAGCACCCCTATTATAGCCTGAGTACCATTCTCTTTAGCGCAGTTGCTGATTGGTAGTTGGAAACAACATTCATATTTTATATGACCATGTTATGGGACATTTGGCGCAATATAGAATTTTGAGAATAGCAACAAACAATACCGTTACCTGCTGCGGTAATTCCCTTGCAATAAGGCAATGCCAATGCAAGATCATCTCGTTCAAAGTGGCTAGATAGGACTCCATAATGAGAGAAATAATGATACGGAAATTATTAGCCTACAAGATTCAATCAAGCTACCTTTGCATCAGTTGCATCCCATAAATGAGAGGAAAGAACAGCAAAACTGGCACCTGTCATCATTCCTTACCAGTGGCGATTTTAGCATGTAAATCTTGGTGGGGCAAACAACATTTTTAAAAATGTAGATGCATGCCAGCTAAGCCATTACACAACACAACACTAAACAATGAATTAATTGCACTATAATGGTGACAAATGGTGCCCACAAACTGTTAGGGCCTACATAAAGCTGTCCCAACAGCAATCCCAACACCTTACCACTGCTATATCAGTGGAGCCTTGTATGGCAGCGAAACAGTTCATTCAGCCTTATTTACTGCCTTTAAAAAAAACGTTGCTGATATGGCTGACTTGCTTAAACAAATGTTGTTTCTACTGACAGTTGAGATGTACAAACTATGGCATCAGGGGACGACGAGCGGATAAGAAGCAATCCGTAATTTTGATTAAGACATTAATGAGCGAGCTAGGATAGACGTGGTCAATATAAATGTTTGTTCAGCACTTTTGGAATGTACAGCGACAGAATTCAGAACATGGGCCATTCTTACAGTATTCTCCCTGTACACCAAGTCAGAACCGTAGGATAAATAAAGGGGCCATATAAGCAGACACCGAAAGTTCTTACAATATTTGATGATGGCATTTCTCTAAAACAGGCTATAGGCTACATGTGCATCACCAAGTCAGAACAGTAGGAAAAATTATTAGGATTAGGCACATGGGCTACTAACAGCTTACGACACAACATACACTTAGTATTACTTTCTTAGCTTCAGTATAAATATCTCCCTGGCATATTACATAATTAATTGATCCCCGAGGGGAAATATCT
This sequence comes from Thymallus thymallus, assembly GCA_023634145.1. Taxonomy (NCBI): domain Eukaryota; kingdom Metazoa; phylum Chordata; class Actinopteri; order Salmoniformes; family Salmonidae; genus Thymallus; species Thymallus thymallus. The sequence continues at coordinate 21,455,570 of CM042409.1, read as the reverse complement.
TCGTCAAGCAGCTACGAAAAAACACAGGGCAGGTGCAAAATGCCAGAACGAAAATACACAAAAGACAGATACACGATACATGATACATAAAGGGTTATAAAAATACAAGAAGTCTGGAGTGCAAAAAGCTATAAAATGACATTGCATAGTATGGATGAATGGCTGAATATGTACACTATACATTGTTACAGAGTGTTAGGTGAAGAAAAAAAATGATGAAAATATTGCAAGTTGATATAGCTAAATAAGGAGTATTTGCATGGTTAACTATACTCATGACTTCCGTCTGATCTGCTGTGTTTTGTGTTTTTTGAGCACATGTGCCTTGTTTTGACAGCTGGCCATGTGCTCCGCTGTCATTGTAGTGTCTCCCCTCCCACTCGTTATCCTTAACTATCCTTGTTCTCTTCACACCTGCTGTCAATTAATCCCTCATTACCTTCCCTATTTTAGGTCTTCTTGTGTTCAGTCTTTTGTCAGACCATTGTTGTGAGTATGCTTTTCCTGTGACTTACTTATCCTTGCCTTGTCTTGCTGTTCTTCTTCAGACTCCAAGTGTTGTTTTGTTTTGGCATTTTGATTTTTGTCCTGCTTCCACTGTTTCCCTCTTGTCCTGCCAGGCCTGGTTTCCTAGTCTGCCTGCCCAGGTGTTTTCTTTGTTGGGACTTGGATGTACCACCCCAGACCCTCTGTCTGCTCATCACCGTCCCCAGGGAACAGTGTAACTCGGACACTGCGTCGGATGACGCTAAAATTTGTTTCTTTTGAGGAGTACTCTCCTGGCCCAGAGGACATTTATTTGGACTTCCTCTTTTCTTTTGTGTTCTTGTTATTTTTTTTTTTTCCTGGGCTCATTTGAGAGCAAAATAAACACTGTTGCCTGCAACTGAATCCGTGTCTCTCCCTGACAATACTATACTGGTCGATAGCAGAGAAATAGCTAAATATGCGTATGATATAAGTGAGGTAAATAATAGTTTACTTAATATACAGTCTGGTTAAATGAACAGGTAAGTGAATATTTTGCATGGTTAAATTAATATGTAATTATTATCCCAGCATGTTCTTTCCAGAGGAATATATACAGTGGGGACAACAAGTATTTGATACACTGCCAATTTTGCAGGTTTTCCTACTTACAAAGCATGTAGAGGTCTGTAATTTTTATCATAGGTACACTTCAACTGTGAGACGGAATCTAAAACAAAAATCCAGAAAATCACATTGTATGATTTTTAAATAATTAATTTGAATTTTATTGCATGACATAAGTATTTGATCACCTACCAACCAGTAAGAATTCTGGCTCTCACAGACCTGTTAGTTTTTCTTTAAGAAGCCCTACTGTTCTCCACTCATTACCTGTATTAACTGCACCTGTTTGAACTCGTTACCTGTATAAAAGACACCTGTCCACACACTCAATCAAACAGACTCCAACCTCTCCACAATGGCCAAGACCAGAGAGCTGTGTAAGGACATCAGGGATAAAATTGTAGACCTGCACAAGGCTGGGATGGGCTACAGGACAATAGGCAAGCAACTTGGTGAGAAGGCAACAACTGTTGGCGCAATTATTAGAAAATGGAAGAAGTTCAAGATGACGGTCAATCTCCCTCGGTCTGGGGCACCATGCAAGATCTCACCTCGTGGGGCATCAATGATCATGAGGAAGGTGAGGGATCAGCCCAGAACTACACGGCAGGACCTGGTCAATGACCTGAAGAGAGCTGGGACCACAGTCTCAAAGAAAACCATTAGTAACACACTACGCCGTCATGGATTAAAATCCTGCAGCGCACGCAAGGTCCCCCTGCTCAAGCCAGCGCATGTCCAGCCCAGTATGAAGTTTGCCAATGACCATCTAATATATCTATATATAATTTTTTGTTTTTACTTAACCTTTATTTAACTAGCCAATTCAGTTAAGAACAAATTCTTATTTACAATGACGGCCTAGGAACAGTGGGTTAACTGCCTTGTTCAGGGGCAGAACGACAGATGTTTACTTTGTCGGCTCGGGGATTTGTTTTTCCAAACTGCCCCTTGTAATTTTTTATTAAATTGAGTCTATGATAGAAGCATGGTGGTTTATTTTAGGCGTGAAGATATTTCATGTCTAGAGGATAAAACGCTACAACCACTCGTGCTTGGCTGCCAAAAAGTTTAGGTGCCCCTATAGGACTAATATTTATATTTAGGAATTATTATTTTAGCGATCCAAGTTAATGCCCCTCCTAATGAAAAGGCCCACAATCCTGCTGTTGTGAGCAGATGGACAGCGCACTTGCACTTGATATGCATTTATGGATGAGAAAGTGAATTTACATGTCCAAAAATGAGATCTTTGGGGAATGGGGATTCCCTGCTTTGCCATCTGTTGCCCACGTCAACAGCCAGGGTCCCATTAAAGAGGCGTGGTCAGTATACTTTTTGAATGCATATTTAATATTTAAAAAGGCCAGTCTCATTGTAAATGACAAGGATGGGAAGAAATTGAATGTTAGCTAAACAGACTGGCACCCATTACCCCTTCTCGCCCTTTCTCCGCGGTCATGCGCAGTCAGAAGGAAGTACTGTTAGAGGGGCAACGCAACCTCTCGCGCTTCCGGGGGAGTTCCAATCATTCCAAGGCATCTTTCTCGCGGTTCAGTTCAGGCTGTCAGTCCAGATAAAGTTTCACAAACCGATACCTCAGGAGAACACCATTTAGTGCTTTACTTCGCTACCTACGGGCTCAAGCAAGGACGAGACAGTGAATGGAATATGGAGTGTGTAAGTAGTTTACACCGTGAGCAACGACGTTCAAGCTAACACAGACAAAAGACGTTAGCTAGCAAGATCGACTTCGTTGTGTGTGGTTGTGTTTCGTAACTAGCCAGCGTACCAAGCTAGTTAGTAGTGGCTAACTAACGTTAATTTGTTGCATCCTTGTCACATTTCAGTTAGTAAAGTTCACTTACTAGCGCTAACTAATTTACATAATTTACAACGTTGGCTATTGAGATTGCCAAGCCCTAGTTATCATATCAGAGAGGTTCAGAATTGGTCTTATTCTACCTCGCTAGGTTAGGTAACGTTACATTGACGTTGGAACTGAACTGTCTAGTAACGTTACCCTAACGAGTGTGATCCAGCTAAGCCTGTTGTTGGCTAACGTTACCTTTCTGTCCAAAGGTTCTTGTATCTAAATGCGACAAGGACAGTTAGGCAACGACTCCCACGTGTTTGTTACATATTGGGTTAGGAAGAGCAAACAAAAATGATTGAACCACTTTCAAACAGCAGTATGTTCGCTAGTTTATATTCCTGATATAACGCAGGCGATGATTAGCCAAGAATAACGCATTTGTGATAATATAAACGCCCAGGGTTCTTGTAGAGGAAAGTAACCAGTCAACAGTTTGGACACACCTACTCATTCAAGGGTTTTCATTTATTTTTACTATTTTCTATATTGTAGAATAATTAAAGACATCAGAGCTATGAAATAACACATGGAATCATGTGGCAACCATAAATGTGTTAAACAAATCCAAATATATTTAAGATTTTTAAAAGTAGCTACCCTTTGCCTTGATGACAGCTTTGCACACTCTTGGCATTCTCTCAACCAGCTTCACCTGGAATGCTTTTCCTTCTTTGTCAAATAGCCCTTACAGAGCCTGGAGGTGTGTTGTGTCAAACAAAAGATATCCCATCTGGTTTGCGCTTAGTGGGGCTATCGCAGCAGAATGCCTTGCAGGTTAAGTGTGCCTTGAATTCAAAATAAATCACTGACGGTGTCAGCAGCAAAGCAACCCCACACCTCCATGCTTCACATAGCAAGTCTCATCTTCTTATTGGTGTCCCTTGGTAGTGGTTTCTTTGCAGCAATTCGACCATGAAGGCCTGATTTACGCAGTCTCCTCTGAACAGTTGATGTCTGTTATTTTAACTCTGAAGCATTTATTTGGGCTGCAATTTCTGAGGCTGGTAAGAAAAAAAACTTAACTCTGTGGCGGGAAAGTATTTCATAGTTTTTATGGCTTAACTATTCTACAATGTAGAAAATAGTAAAAATAAAGAAAAACACTTGAATGAGTACTTGTCCAAACTTTTGACTGGTATAGTACGTGATTTAATTTCCTTGGCATTTGCAGCAACTACACTGAAAAATAATAAAAAATGCTACTATTTTATAGATTTTACTGAGTTACAGTTCATATAAAGAAATTAGGCAATAATCCCTAATCTATGGATTAAACATGACTGGGAATACAGATAAGCATCTGTTGGTCACAGATACCATTAATGGATCAGAAAACCAGTCAGTATCTGGTGTGACCAGCATTTGACTCATGTGGCGAGACACATCTCCTTAACATAGAGTTCTTCAGACTGTTGATTGTGGCCTGTGGAATGTTTTCCCAGTCCTCTTCAATGGCTGTGCTAAGATCCTGGATATTGGCGTGAAATGGAACATGCTGTTGTACATGTCGATCCAGAGCATCCCAAACATGCTCAATGGGTGACATGTCTGGTGAGTATGCAGGCTATGGAAGAACTGGACCATTGTCAGCTTCCTGGAACTGTGTACAGATCCTTGCGACATGGGGCCGCGCATTATCATGCTGAAACATGAGATGATGGCGGCAGATGAATGGCACAACAATGGGCCTCAGGATCTCATCACCACCATGGGGGACTCTGTTTACAACGTTGACATCAGCAAGCCGCTCGCCCACACAACGCCATACACGCTTGTCTGCCATCTGCCCGGTACAGTTGAAACCGGGATTAATCTGTGAAGCCAGTTGCATCGAAGGTGAGCATTTAACCACTGAACGGCAGTCAGGTCAAGACCCTGATGAGGACAACTAGCACGCAGATGAGCTTCCCTGAGATGGTTTCTGACAGTTTGTGCAGAAATTATACTGTTGTGCAAACACACAGGCTGTGTTCTAATACCCATACTAACATACTGTATACTACATACTTGATGAGTATATACTACGTACTATTAGTTAAGTGTACTGTAAACAAACTGTATCCTTTCAGTTGAGCATGCTAGCGCTATGCCTGTCTACCGGAAGTTGATTATGTTGCTATGCAACCTCTTGAGAGCTTGTTAGTATAACAAATTACTATCTAGACATTCTTGTGTTCGTAAATTCAATCTGGAGTGCCAGAGTGCGCTCTGGGCGTTTTGAAAAGTCATCACTTTATTACATTGCTCAACATGTTCTTAACATTTGTCATAATTATTTAAAGCAATGAATTTGTATCCACTCTCGTCGGGTCTTCTGCTGCAGTCAGAATGCCAATTGTATGCTCCCTCAACTTGAGATGTCTGTGGCATTGTGCACTTTTTTTGGCCTTTTATTGTCCCCAACACAAGGTGCACCTGTGTAATGATGCTATTTAATCAGCTTTGATATGCCATACCTGTCAGGTGGGTGTATTATTTTGGCTCACTAACAGCGATGTAAATAAATGTGTGCACAACATTTTTGAAATAAGCTTTTTGCGTGTATGGAACATTTCTGGGATATTTTATTTAAGCTCAGGAAACATGGGACTGACTCTTTACATGTTGCATTTATATTTTTGTTCAGTGTAGTTAAAATTAATCAATGAACCTATGCTTTGACTCTTTCAGATTCCACTTTCTGTTGATGATGTGGATTGTAAAAAGGAGCCACTTCTGGAAGGTAAAGAATCTTATTTTACTGTTAATGCATAGCCTAGCTATGCATTAACTATTAAGACAGATTGATGGATTCGCTAATTCTCTCATGTCCATTCAGAAAGTTTCTAAAGTAGCCTGTCTGGACTCCATCACTTAAGAGAGAAGGGACAAATAATATAACTGAAATGAGCTTAATGTTTAAAAAAATGTAAGCAAGTCCTGATGATCAGCTTATGTGTGAGGAATGTTTCTTTTCACTCATTAATGTAATGTAACTGAAGCAAATGTAGCTCGATTGAATTTTGCAAGCAAATATTTTCTGTATAATTTCTCTCTCATTATGGTGTCCTTTCTAGCCACACATGATATTGCCACCTGACAAGGGAATGACAGCAGGTCATAACAGTATTGTTTATTGTTGGGCCAAAATTGTGCGCACGCCATGTTCCGTAACATTGTCATGGAAACTATTCACATTGAAATTGCTGAAAGGCCAGACTCTTTGGCAAATGACAGGAGTGGAATGTTAGCTAAAAAGACCCAGACTAGTCCTCCTTGCACTGTGTTTCTGTGAGAAAGGGTCGTTGCCATAGCACCACTCACGAGGGACACGTGATCTAGACCAGGGGATCCAAAAACAATTTCACTTTGGGCCCCCCTTCCAACATTGGGGAACATCCTGCGCCCCGCACACCACGTCTATTTCTATAGGTACAAGCACTGTTCATGTCACACTCTTCACACCCCTCTTCTTGGCGGAGAGAACATTTTGCACGTTTAAAGCTTGACTAAAACGTTACAACAAAATCAATGGTCTAGTAAACCTATCTAAAGAAAAAGTAAAGTTGATCTGGCTAGTGCAGTTTGTTTCTGCGATATTACAGCTAGCTACTTCACATGCTGATATTGATTTTGGTATTAGTGTGTGTAGATACTTGAGCAGAGTGAGAGAGAGCACTGCATTCTGTTTTTAACTTTGCTGCAACATGTTTCCACAACGATTTTCACGTTGCCCCCAATTTTAAAATGATGACAAAATGAAAGCCATGTTCACCATAAATGTTGTTCTCATACACTGGAAATCATAGGAATTAGTGGCTTTGGGTTGATTGTTCTTTATTTTTAATGTATTTACTTGAGTTTATAAAAAGCATTCTTTTGCCTCTATAGGAAGGATTCATCAGTGTTAATTTGTGACAAATTCTGGAATCTATTGAGGCAGCTCTAAAAAATATTACAATTGTAAATGCATTTAATGAATGGTTTGTAAATTGAACCCGTTTCCCTCCTCCTCCTCAGACTCTGAGTATAATGTCTACACCCGGTTTATGAAGTCTCATCGGTGCTATGACTTGGTCCCTACCAGCTCTAAGTTGGTGGTGTTCGATACTTCACTGCAGGCAAGACCACATCCTGCATTTAACTCTTTCCTGTCAAATTAATCTAGACCCAAGATGCTGCTTTGTGTTTGTGTGTATAACTGTGTTAATCTCTCCGTAGGTAAAAAAGGCATTTTTCGCTCTGGTGTCTAATGGGGTGAGAGCAGCACCACTCTGGGACTGTAAGAAGCAGTGTTTTGTAGGTAAGAAGACAGTCCACCTTCTGTTGCCTGGGTTTTTGGGAGATTTCAAAATGCACAATGCGTAGAGTTGACTCTGTTCTCCTGCTGATCACTCACTGCAGGTATGCTGACCATCACAGACTTCATCAACATCCTCCATCGCTACTACAAGTCTCCTTTGGTAAGGACTGTCCTAGCTTTCAGCCTGCCCTGGTCTTCCTCAATTTCTACGTTTGCTTGTTTGATAGCATACCCTATCTCAATTTTACATTTGATTCATACCAGTGGATGTTGCAAAGGTGTGCCAAGGGATTTGCAGCACTTATATCCTATCTAATGAACAGTGGACCTTCATGTCTCTCACTACCCTTGCTCTATTAGTCAGCATTTTCACCTGTTAATGTTTCAGGTGCAGATATATGAGCTGGAGGAGCACAAGATCGAGACATGGAGAGGTAAGGGCATTCATTAACTGTGTAATAATAAGTGACTGATCATCTACTGGCAGAAGGTTAATTAGTGCCTATTCTGTTCTCCTTCACCATAGAAGTCTACCTTCAAGACTCCTTCAAGCCCCTAGTCAGCATATCCCCCAATGAAAGGTAGGTCTACTGCCATGGTGAGACGGTGAGGGTTGTCACAGTTGGTCCAAGCAGCCTGAGCTCAAATTCGGTTACTGACTGGCCCTAGTGTTTGCCTGAAAGGGCCCTGATATTGCCACAAAGGTGTTTTTAATGTCCCCTTTCTCCCTCCCTGTTTCAGTCTGTATGATGCGGTGTCATCTCTGCTGAAGAATAAGATCCACAGGCTTCCTGTGATCGACCCTCTGACAGGGAACACCCTCTACATCCTCACTCACAAGAGGATCCTCAAGTTCCTCAAGCTCTTTGTGAGTCTTCTTTTTTTTTTGTGATTCTCTTTCTCCACGTTTTATCACACGCTGTTCCTTGACATCTCAATGTCTCATTCTCAGCAGCAAAGAAGGCAAGCGGAGCAGTTCTAGGACTGTAGGCCTTTTTAATGAAATCCACACCCCAATGTTTATTGATTCTAGTGTGATATACAGTGTTTTAATTTCTGTGCTTTTCTTTATTATTATTTTTTTTTCAAGAAACGTACATTAGTGGAACCTTGTGTGTTATTATTCCCAGATATCGGAGATGCCGAAACCTGCTTTCTTAGGCCAGACTCTAGAGGAGCTGGGCATCGGAACATTCCATAAGATTGCAGTGGTGCGTTCTGACACACCCCTTTACACAGCACTGGGCATCTTCGTGGAGCAGAGAGTGTCTGCCCTGCCTGTCGTCGATGACAATGGTGATTAAGGGGGGACAGTTTGTTGAATTAAGGGTGAAATATGATTTCTGACCCTGATATGGTATGTAGCGCTCGTGTGTTTCTTTCTCTCTCACACACAGGACGAGTGGTGGATATTTACTCCAAATTTGATGTCATTGTAAGTACTGGACAGCTGTGCTACCAATGAGCCGTATTTAAACCGTTTAGTCACTGGTCAAAAGAAAATATAGTCGTTTTAGATTATTGTGGGTGTTTGAGAGACTGGGCAAAGAGGGGAAACAAAGACTGCAGGAGACACAAACCAGAATTAAGAGTATATTATAAAGGCAAAGAATTCAATGCAGATCCGAGTAGGCTATCCTGTTCTAGATCAATGGGTATCTTACCCAGTGGGCCAACAGTATGCAGAGCCTGTGGGCTGTTATCGACCCGCAGACTGACTGGGGTTTATTAACCATCAGCCTGGAGAAATGGGAGCAGGTCGGCTCACTCTCGACTCAATTAACCCCTAGATGACAGTATGTGTCTCTGTATTTTCATCTCTGCTATCCAAATACAGTACTGAACACAAGCGTCATTGAGAAGTAATGTCCCCCACACAGAACCTAGCAGCAGAGAAGACGTACAACAACCTGGACGTGACTGTGACCAAAGCCCTGCAGCACCGCTCTCAGTATTTTGAGGGAGTGCTTACCTGCAACACTCACGACACACTGGAGTCCATCATCAACAGACTGGTGGAGGCAGAGGTGAGAGGGATGGAGATGCCTGTGTATACACATTTTATTACTGTTTGGGTCCACAATTTCTTGTGTGTTTGTCAAGGTCAATGCAAGTAGTACATACAATCATCATGTAAAATATACACCAGTGCTGAGATAGATAGATGATAGATAGATGGTTACTTTATTGATCCCCCGGGGGGGGGGGATTTCATTGTCGAGCAGCTACAACAAAACACAGGGCAGGTGCAAAATGCCACAACGAAAGTATACAAAAGACAGATACACGGTACATGATACATAGAGCGGCAGTATGAAAAAGTATAGAAATACAAGATATCTGGAGTGCAAAAAAATAAAAGCTATAAAAAGACATTGCATAGTATGGGTGGTTGGCTGAATATGTACACTATACATTGGTGGAGGTTGGATGGTTAACTATACTATACAGGTCGATGGCAGAGAAATACTTCAGTAGCTAAAAATGCGTATGATATGAGCGAGGGTAATAATGGTTTACTTAATAGACAGACTGGCTAAATGAACAGGTAAGTGAAAATTTTGCATGGTTAAATTAGCTGCACAGGTAAGTATACAGTTATATTTATAGATAAGTGAATACTTGCATGGTTCCACAAACTGTACAGGTAAATGACAGGAAGAGATACTTTAATAGCTAAATGTGTGTATGATATCATTTGGGGTAATAATAGTAATTCCCTTAAAATACAGTCCTTAGTGCGCAGGGTTTAATTACAGACAACTGCACGTATTGCACATTCAATATACTAAAAGCAATGAGAAAAGGTGCAACTGGCAGGATACTAATATGCATTCCTGAGTGAATGCCTACGTAAGTTAGGTCCAAGAATTACTAGCAATATTGCACGTGATATGATATAACAACTGTACATGAGTATGTATATACAGACCTGCATGAATAAGTAGGTCCTGAGTGAATGAGTGCTGACGGACCAGAGTTACTCACGGATGGATGCATAATTGTTAAACTAGGTCCTAGCACCCCAACAGTTCCAGATCTATGTTGCCGACGGCACGGCACCCCGGTGAGGCATTATATAGTCTAATAGCCGCCGGCAGGAAGGACCTCCTGTAGCTCTCTGGCACACCGTGGTGGGATCAGTCTGTGACTGAAAGTGCTCCTCTGCGTCATAACCATAGCGTGCAGAGGGTGGGTGACGTTGTCCATGATGGCCAGCAGTTTGGCCAGGATCCGTCTCTCCGCCACCTCCTCTAGAATGTCAAGGCTCATCCCCAGGACAGAGCTAGCCTTCCTGATCAGCTTATTTACCCAAGAAGCATCACCGGCTTTGATGTTTGCTCCCCAGCACACCACTGCAAAAAAGATGGCACTGGCCACCACAGACTGGTAGAAGGTATGCAATAGTTTACTGCACACGTTGAAGGACCTGAGCCTCCTCAGAAAGTAGAGTCGGCTCTGGCCCTTTTTGTACAGGGCCCCGGTGTTACCAGCCCATTCCAGCCTGTTGTCCATATGGACTCCCAGGAACTTGTATGACCCAACCATTTCCACATCCATCCCCTGTATAGGGACTGCAGTCAGTTGTGCCTTGGTTTTCCTGAAGTCCACCACCATTTCCTTTGTTTTGCTGATGTTGAGCTGAAGGTGGTTCTGCTCACACCACAACACAAAGTCACTGATCTAACCTTGCCATTACTAAGTCAACATAACCTTACTTGAAGGTGGAAAAACTGATAAAGCCTTTAGTTTGTGTTTCTCTCTATCGCTCTCTTGCACTCTCTCTCTCTCTCTCTCTCAGGTGCACAGGCTGGTGGTGGTTGATGAGCAGGAGGTGGTGAAGGGTATTGTCTCTCTCTCAGATGTCCTCCAGGCACTGGTGCTCACTAATGGAGACTGAGACAAGGGTAAACACAAACCTGCTCTATGCACTGACCTTGATGAATCAATTGAAAACAATGTGAATGTCATTAAGTTTCAACTAAGTCCCTGGGAGGCAGTGTCTTACCTGTTCATTGTTTTTAAAGGATTTAAATCATTTAGTTTGTATTTCAGGAACTGCTTGAGGGAGTGATGAAGGGAGGACTCCTCCAAAAAGATGAGGAAGGATAGAGAGGAGGAGGATCCTGGAGGAGAGGAAGAAAGAGGAGAGATGTGGGAGAGGGAAAGATGGGAATCTGTCAACATTTCCCCTCCTGTACAAATGTATGTTTGGATCTCTTTCTCTCTCTGCACACGAAAGTGAGTTCCATTAACTTTCTCAATTCAGCAATATAGACACATACAGTACCAAGGGACACTTTAAACCGAGCCAAAACCCAAGCAACCAAACATACCCAAACAAGAAGCAGGACCAGAATTGGCCAGTGGAGCTGTATGTCCATGGTCCACTCTGGGCAGCCCAACACAACCTAGTCTCTCTCCTCTATCGGTGCAGGTGGTGGACCTAAACAGTACAGGAATGATGTCTAGTTATGTGAAGGGGATCAATTATCCACTTCTCAGGCAAATCCATTCCCTACCGGTTCTCTAATTTGGTCTGTAGAGCTACTGGAGAGTCGATAACTTTCCACCCTGGTCCTTGACTGAGCAGCATTCCTTTTCCAATCATCCTTATAGGGCTGGAGTCTATAAAGCACAAATAGCCAATCATGGATCATAAGATCATGTATGTACAGTGAAACCTATATATATTAGTACTGGAAGCTACCATAGCAACTCCGCTGTTTTGGTTACAGCAGGTGAAGTCCGAGATGGAACTGCTGTAGATATGCTGTTTAATTTCTCATACAGTGCCTTGGGAAAGTATTCACACCCCTTGACAATTTCCACATTTTGTTTTACGTTACTCTAAAATTGATTAAATGTGTTTTTTTTTTCTCAGCAATATACACACACTACCCCATAATGACAAAGCGATAACAGAAATAGACATTTTTGCAAATGTATAAAAAAAAACAGCACCTTATTCAAATCTGGGGAAGGGTACCAAAGAATGTCTGCAGCATGAAGGTCCCCAAGAACACAGTGGCCTCCATCATTCTTAAATGGAAGAAGTTTGGAACCACCAATACTCTTATCTAGAGCTGGCCGCCCGGCCAAACTGAGCAATCGAGGGAGAAGGGCATTGGTCAGGGAGGTGACCAAGAACCCGATGGACACTCTGACAGAGCTCTAGAGTTCCTCTGTGATGGGAGAACCTTCCAGAAGTACAACCATCTCTTCAGCATTCCACCAATCAGGCCTTTATGGTAGAGTGGCCAGAAGGAAGCCACTCTTCAGTAAAAGGTACATGACAGCCCGCTTAGAGTTTGCCAAAAGGCACCTAAAGACTCTCAGATTGAACTCTTTGGCCTGATTGCCAAGCGTCACGTCTGGACGGAACCTGGCACCATCCATACGGTGAAGCATGGTGGTGGCAGCATCATGCTGTGGGGATGTTTTTTAGTGGCATGGACTGGGAGACTAGTCAGGATCGAGGAAAAGTTGAACAGAGCAAAGTACAGAGAGATCATTGATAAAAACCTGCTCCAGAGCACTCAGGACCTCAGACTGGGGCGACGGTTTACTTTCCAACAGGACAACGACCCTAAGCACACAGCCAAGACAACGCAAGAGTGGCTTCGGGAGAAGTCTCTCAAGGACATTCAGTGGCCCAACCAGAGCCCGGACTTGAACCCGATCTAACATCTCTGGAGAGACCTGAAAATAGCTGTGCAGCGACGGTCCCCATCCAACCTGACAGATCTTGAGAGGATCTGCAGAGAAGAATGGAAGAAACTTGTCATACCCAAGAAGACTAAATGCTATAATCGCTGCCACAGGTGCTTCAACAAAGTACTGAGTAAAGGGTCTGAATACTTCAAAATGTGATAGTTAAGTAATAAATTAGCTTTTGCTGTGTTTGGTTAGTCATTATGGGGTAGTGTGTGTGTGTGTGTGTGTGTGTGTGTAGATTAGGGAGAACTGTTTAATTTAACTAGTGTGTCATTAACTATTTAATACATTTTATAATAAGGCTGTAACATGACTTTTTCCACATTTGGTTAACGGGTCTGAATACTTCCTTAAGGCACTGTATGTCAATGCACAACCACTGACTATTTATGTAATCACAAGTTGTTTCTGATTTGCTATTTGGCGTAGCGTACATTTTAATGTTTTCTTATTTCCTCTTCAGTTTGTAAAGTGCTCATCTGAATTGGAGTGTTATGGTTTTGTTCAGTGTGTCCTTGTTTGACTTGACACCCACATTCTGACCCAAAAGACTGGTGAAATGTTTGTGGCAGTGTTTTTAGGGTTTGCTTAGCGGTGCTTCTCAATCCTTCTAGAGCTGGATTAGATTATTTTTCCTTTAAGTTTTACTCATTTCCCAACAAGGTATCTTTTAGAAAGTTTTCAACAACATGCAGTGTGATGGTATGGATTCGGCAACTTTTGCATGTCTTCTGATTGGATGTTGAGTGTTTCTGAGATTCATCCTGATTGTGTTGGGGGTATATCGGTGACTTAATTCCATTTTCTTTCATCACCTTGTAATAGGATTCTATTTGAGCCTTTCATTACTACCAGTACATTCCTTCTCATGTTCTCAGAGGGCAAACCATGTATGAAAGGGACTTTCTTGGGCCATTTTCAACTTTACCTTTCAAAATGGACTTTTGCTCACTGGTTTTAAGGTATGAATAAGATGTGTGTATATAAATGCATTTTTTTTTCTACTGTGGATTTAAATTGTATTTTAATGCATGAACAATAAATAGTTATTCTGTAATTAGTTTTACATATGTAGTTTTGTCTTGGTGGAGCAGTAGGGTTGATGTGGAGGTCAGCTGGAAGTTGTGGGAAGAGCAGGACACTAACTTAGGGTAATGGGATGACTGCTATGTTATGTTGACCACACATTTATGTGCACATGGGGGATATACATATAAACTAGAACTTTGCTTCTGATCAGAATGAGGGGTAGAAAGGTTGCATTGGAAGATGCATACACAAAGGCACGAATGGAAATAGTTTTTGCGTTAGGAGTACATACTGGTATGTGTGAGTAAAATACACACAAAAACAACTTAGGAAAAGGGTTGTATTTATTACTCTAGGATATATAATAGTACCTAATATACACATGATTGGAAACTAGTCCTGAAAAGGTTCATGGTTTTAAAAGCTTGATTTTGTCCAGATGTCTGGACAGAGACCTGGGTGTTCAATATTCAGTGATTCATTAAACACGCCATAGTGCAATACAACAGCATTTCATATTGTCATACTTCCCCTTAAGTGTGTGTTCAAAACAAGGCCATAGACACATCCCAACCATGGCCTACGACATTTACATAGGATCACTCCCCCGACCAGAGACAGACAATCACCACCCATCCGCCTAACAGTATGCAGACAAACACCCAGGTCCCGCCTCCCACTCACAGCCATAAACCTAAGCAACCACATTTTTAGGAAGAACATGTGCCCACGCCATGTACTCTTGGACATCTCCCAAGAACTATTACAAAATAAAATTAAAATAAATATATACAAAAACAGGTGAACATGACATGGTCATAAATGAACAAATCAAATAAATACAGACATTATTTCCTGTGGAACAGCAGTGATAAGAATCAGTAGTATTATTTTTTTTCACAAAAAGGTTCAACTCGTCTTTTGTGCTACAGCTACACTGAATAAGCACCCTTTACAGAGGGTCTGGTGAATCCTCAGTTACTTAGCTTCCTGAAAATGTGGAAATCAGATTTGAGGAACTGATTAAAATGCTTAATGATCATTTAAAACACCCTCTGCTTTCACTGGTGTAATCTGCAGTTAAACAGTGAGGGGTATTGAACTTGAACGGTTTGGTTGTGGAGTGAGTAGTGCACACATTGGTCCTGCAGAGCCTTTTCTAGGAACTCACAGCAAACTGGCAGGATTAAGAACACAAGGAAAGAGGCTTTACGTCCACAGTGCCTTTTGAGTTAGTGGTCAACAAAAAAATGTAAGCGACAATTTTAACTACATATTGTTTTCCCAAAAACATACATGGTGATAAGATTTGACATAAATTACTTACAATTTGCATATTAAGAATGTAAAATATATGGAGTAGAATTGAAGAATATGGAGTGGAATGTTCTATAGTGTGAGACATCAAATAGGAGGGTCTCAGTATGCACTTTCAATGACAGTGTACAGTCGTGGTCAAAAGTTTTGAGAATGACATGTATTGGTCTCCACAAAGTTTGCTGCCTCAGTGTTGATGGCAATTTGCACATACTCCAGAATGTCATGAAGAGTGATCGGATGAATTGCAATTAATTGCAAAGTCCCTCTTTGCTATGAAAATGAATGTAATCCCCAAAAAACATTTCCACTGCATTTCAGCCCTGCCACAAAAGGACCAGCTGCCATCATGTCAGTGATTGTCTCATTAACACAGGTGAGAGTGTTGATGAGGACAAGGCTGGAGATCATTCTGTCATGCTGATTGAGTCAGAATAACAGACTGGAAGCTTTAAAAGGAGGGTGGTGCTTGAAAACATTGTTTTTCCTCTGTCAACCATGGTTACCTGCAAGGAAACATGTGCCATCATCATTGCTTTGCACAAAAAGGGCTTCACAGGCAAGGATATTGCTGCTAGTAAGATTGCACCTAAATCAACCATTTATCGGATCATCAAGAACTTCAAGGAGAGAGGTTCAATTGTTGTGAAGGCGTCAGGGACCCCAAGAAAGTCCAGCAAGCGCCAAGACCGTCTCTTAAAGTTGATTCAGCTGCGGGATCGGGGCACCACCAGTGCAGAGCTTGCTCAGGAATGGCAGCAGGCAGGTATGATTGCAACTGCACGCACAGTGAGGCGAAGACGTTTGGAGGATGGCCTGGTGTCAAGACGAGCAGCAAAGAAGCCACTTCTCTCCAGGAAATACATCAGGGACAGACTGATATTCTGCAAAAGGTACAGGGATTGGACTGCTGAGGACTGGGGTAGAGTCATTTTCTCTGATGAATCCCCTTTCTGATTGTTTGAGCCATCTGGAAAACACCTTGTCCGGAGAAGACAAGGTGAGCGCTACCATCAGTCCTGTGTCATGCCAACAGTAAAGCATCCTGCGACCATTCATGTGTGGGGTCGGATTGCAGAGGTCTTGAAAAAGAAGGGTCAACACTGCAAATATTGTACTATTATACTTATTATACTTCAGTGTACCATAGTAACTACTGTCATAAAGATCTAAGAACACTGAAGCAGCAAACTTTGTGGAGACCAATACTTGTGTCATTCTCAAAACTTTTGACCACGACTGTACAGTAGTGTTGCTTTGGAAATATTCCATTGGTTTATCAGTGGATGATTGACAGCACAAATAAGCCCCTCCCATTGTCTCCCATCCAAGAACAGTTAACAGTGTTAAACTGTTGTCAAATGTTCTAACACATTCAAATATCAATGTAAACTCAAAATGAGTAATATATACACATCGTCTCACCTTAAACGGTTATTGGGGTTAAGTGGTTATGCTTGGCCAGGGAGAATATAACCTGAGGGGAAACGTACATGGAGGTATTGTGAGGAAATAAAATCGAATTTATAACAGCAACCCACCATTAGTGTGTGCGCGTGCAAAATGGCTATACAGTCCATCGTCATGAAATACCATAGAGCCAGGTGTTTGTATGGACCAGTCCTGCCTCTAAGTAGGCAATATGAGTTACAAAACACAACAGTGGTTGTTCTAATGGGAAACATAGTTGCTGTAAACCTATGTACCGCTAAGCTGATCTCTGTGACTCACAGACCACTGCTACCATAAATTAGGAAGTGGTCTTCATGGATTTTAAAATCAATTTCTCAGTGTATGTATGTATGTACAACGGAGAGATCAGTATACAGTTTTCAAAGACAGACCTTATCTTCTCCCTATATACACTCCCTGACAAAGAAAACATTGAGAACAGTCAAAACAACCTCTGCCAACAGTGATTCAACATGGCATTGATACAGCAAAGACAAACACATAATAATGTATAGGGTAAAACCATGAGTGTCTTTTCACAGTCTGAGGAAAGGTACTTGTGAGACAAACAACAAAATATTGTATTAAATTACACACATCCTCTTACTAACTACAGTTGTATACAGTATACACTGAGTGTACAAAATATTGTCTTTCCATCACAGACTGACCAGGTGAAAGTTATGATGCCTTATTGATGTCACTTCAATCAGTGTAGATGAAGTGGAGGAGACATGTTAAAGAAGAATTTTAAGCCTTGAGACAAGGATTGTGTTTGTGTGCCATTCAGAGGGTGAATGGGCAAGACAAAAGATTCAAGTGCCTTTGAACAGGGTATGGTATTAGGTGCCAGGCGCACCGGTTTGAGTGTATCAAGAACTGTAAAGCTGTTGGGTTTATCACGCTCAACAGTTTCCTGTGTGTATCAATAATGGTCGACCACCAAAAGGACATCCAGCCAACTTCACAACTGTGGGAAGCATTGGAGTCAACATGGGCCGGCATCCCTGTGGAACAATTGTCACCTTGTAGAGTCCATTCCCCGATTAATTGAGGCTGTTCTGTTGGGGGGGAGGTATTCTTAATGTTTTGTACACTCAGTGTATATCCAGCCATTGAGATTAACATGGGCATTATCGGTGGTAGTAGTAGTAGTAGTAGTAGTAGTAGTAGTATCAGTAATTGCAGTCGGCAGCCATTTTAGTAGGAACAGAACGGAGAAGGGGGGCTGCAGGGACAGATTTGTGGGTCAGAATGGTGGGATAGGTTGGGGAAAGGGAAGGACAGAGGTTGTCAGTAGTTTTGGCTGAATAGGCGAGGTAGGGCTTGTCACAACTCAGGCGGTGGTGGCTATATAAAAAAAAAAAAAAAAAACGGCAGATGTTTTTTTTCTTTCTTGTTTTTTTTCGTTAGTTTGTGCGTTCATTGAAAAGACCCTGTCCCCCTATCTTTCTCTCCCAGTATTCTTTAGTGCAGAACAGGGTCCCCAGTGCTCTCCTCGGGTCTTTCGGCGCTCTCAGACTTTGATATCCTCCTGGACGCTCAGCTGGGACAGGGTCTTCTTGATGCGCAGTGCAGTAAGGCGGGCGGCTCCGTTGGCATACCAACACTCCCTCATGATCTTTCCCATCACACGCAGGGTCTTGGGGGAAGGGGAGGGAGAGAGAAAAGAGGAAGATAACTCCACTTCTATCTATCTAAAGCTCTGGTCAGGAAAATTGGACCAACTGCAAACGTGAGGAAAATGAGGTTAGAGGAAGTTATACATGCAAATATGGTGCAGATATGCACAGGGATAAACAAGCTAGCACCAATGCCTCCCCAGAGAACAACCCTGCAAAATGAACATATTTCATTTAAAATACACAAGCATACAATTTAATACTTATAAGAAACCAGTGACACTTTTGTATTAGTGAGTGACTGCTGTGTTATCATAAAATGATTGTTTGGTTGACCTTAAATGAGCATGCATATATATATATATGTGTATATATATATATATATGTGTATATATATATGTATATACAGCGGGTGAAATAAGTATTGAACACGTCACCATTTTTCTCAGTAAATATATTTCCAAAGGTGCTATTGACATGAAAGTTTCACCAGATGTTGGTAACAACCCAAGTAATCCATACATACAAAGAAACCAAAACAAATAAGTTCAGAAATTAAGTTATGTGTAATAATGTGAAATGACACAGGGAAAAAGTATTGAACACATGAAGAAAGGGAGGTTCAAAAAGGCATGGAAAGCCAAGACAACAGCTGAAAACTATCAGTAATTAAAAAGCAATCCAGCCCCCTGTCAGTGCAAATTAATATCAGCTGGTTCAGTCCCAACTGATGGCCTACAAAAAGGTCTCATTGCCAAGGTGTCACACAAGACACATCTCATGATGGGTAAAAGCAAAGAGCTGTCTCAAGACATTCGCAACCTAATTGTTGCAAAACATAATGATGGCATTGGTTATAGGCACATTTCTAAGCTTCTGTTGGGGCCATAATACGGAAGTGGAAAGACAATCATTTCACCATAAATTTGCATCGACCAGGTGCTCCTCGTAAATTTGCCCATTCATCCTTCCTTCAATTATGTGAAGTTTGCCAGTACCATTTGCTGAAAAGCAGCCCCACACCATGATGTTCCCACCTCCAAACTTCACTGTTGGTATGGTGTTTTTAGGGTGATGTGCAGTGCCATTTCTCCTCCAAACATGGTGTGTATTATGACATCCAAACAGTTCAATTTGCTCTCATCTGACCACACTATATTCTCCCAGTATTTCACTGGCTTTTCCAAATGTTGTGCAGCAAACTTTAAACGAGCTTCAACATGCATTCTTTTCAGCAATGGAGTCTTGCGTGGTGAGCGTGCATACAGGCCATGGCGGTGGAGTGCATTACTTAATGTTTTCTTTGAGACAACAGTACCTGCTAATTGCAGGTCTTTTTGAAGCTCTCCACAAGTGGTCCTTGGCTCTTGGACAACTCTTCTGATTATTCTTTTCACTCCTCTGTCAGAAATCTTGCGAGGAGCACCTGGTCGAGGCAAATTTATGGTGAAATGATTGTCTTTCCACTTCCGTATTATGGCCCCAACAGTGCTCACTGGAACATTCAGAAGTTTAGAAATGCGCCTATAACCAATGCCATCATTATGTTTTGCAACAATTAGGTTGCGAATGTCTTGAGACAGCTCTTTGCTTTTACCCATCATGAGATGTGTCTTGTGTGACACCTTGGCCATGAGACCTTTTTGTAGGCCATCAGTTGGGACTGAACCAGCTGATATTAATTTGCACTGACAGGGGGCTGGATTGCTTTTTAATTACTGATAGTTTTCAGCTGTTGTCTTGGCTTTCCATGCCTTTTTGAACCTCCCTTTCTTCATGTGTTCAATACTTTTTCCCTGTGTCATTTCACATTATTACACATAACTTAATTTCTGAACTTATTTGTTTTGGTTTCTTTGTATGTATGGATTACTTGGGTTGTTACCAACATCTGGTGAAACATTCATGTCAATAGCACCTTTGGAAATATATTTACTGAGAAAAATGGTGACGTGTTCAATACTTATTTCATCCGCTGTATATATATGTGTATATATATATATATGTATGTATGTATGTATGTATGTATGTATGTGTATATGTATATGTATATGTATATGTATATATATATATATATATGTGTGTCCCTACCTCGTAGCTCTGCCACCAGTTGGGCACGTTGGGCCGTAGTTTCTGGTCACACACCAGCTTCCTCATCTCCTCTATGGAGGGGTCAGAGGGCACCAGGTCAAAGTACGGTAGCTGGTACTCCTCATGGATACCTAGGGGCAGAGGTCAAAGGTCAGGTAAGGTAAGGTCCAATATCTGGGTTTCTAATCAATGGTGAATTAAACTTAATTACAGTGAGATCGATATGGCATCCCAAATTACACCCTTCTCCTTATATAGTGCACTACTATAGGGAGACCTATGGGCCCTGGTCAAAAGTAGTTCACTATATAGGGAATAGGGTGCCGTTTGGGACCAGCCAGAGTGTGCTGAGGGGGAGCCTGTCTGACCTCCAGTGTTGCACCGGCGTGCAATCTCCCAGTAAACCAGCCCCAGAGCGTAGATGTCTGCACACTTAAACGAATCAAAGTGCCTCATGTTGATGCTCTCATCCAGAACCTCAGGGGCCATGTACCTGACAGAAAGAAAATATGTGTTTTTATTAAGCTGGGGTGGCATGAGGGTTGTAAGGTCCGTGGGTGAAGTTGAGAAATACTTCATAAGGTGGAGGACATGTCTGTTTGTACCTCTTTGTGCCCACTCTCTGGTTGGGGGCAATGTCTATGGTGTCAGTGGTGGACTCGTGGCGCACGGCCAGCCCCAGGTCAGCGATGGCACAGGTACTGTTTTTCTTCACCAGGATGTTCTTAGACTTGAGGTCCCGGTGGGCAATACCAGGCTTACCTAGAGCAGGGGAGAGAGAGTGAGCCTACCACCTGACAATTACTGCATTCCTGCCAATCAATGGGATTCATGTAACTGATCATTAAACATGTTTGTGTGAAAAACTCATACTGGGCAGATCCATAACCCAGACTGCGACCAGGCTGAATGGGAGAGCTGGAGTTTCCTACCAGCTAGGAAGCATGGCCTACATTTACAGAGGCACACCCTCACCCTGTGTGCCCAGGATCTCCATGTGCAGGTGTGCCAGGCCGCTGGCAGCGGACAGTGCCAGTTTGATCATTCCCTCGATGGTGATGGAGTAGCGGTTCAAGTAGTCAAACAGAGAGCCATACTCGTGGTAGTCTGACACCAGCCACAGCTGGGTCCATGTGCCATTATCTATGAGAGAAAGAGAGATGGACGATAAGTTCAGAGACCAATTTTCAGACCTTACACCTAAAACGAAAAACTCACCTGAACACCAGAAATCTACAAGCAGTGCTCTTCGAAGGGGAATATTTGTTGTGCCGTCATAGGACGACGGCCAGTGTTTTGTTACCTTTGTTGTCGGCGGCGATGAACCCCAGGATGTGTTCGTGGCGCAGCATGATGGTCTGGTAGATCTCGGCCTCGCGGAACCAGGAGCGCTCCTCTCTGGACGAAAAGATCTTCACCGCCACGTCTCCTCCTCTCCAGCGGCCCCGCCACACCTCCCCGAAACGACCTTTCCCTATGATCTCCTGCAGCACGATGGTCCTGGCCACTGTCCGCTGGACAAACAAAGGGAGGCCTGCACAGAGAAAGAGGACGGAGAGGACCGAGGCACAGAGACAGAGGACGGAGAGGACCGAGGCACAGAGACCAGGTAAAAAGAAAGAGGACTATACAGTCAGCCACTCATCGCTTTTCTTCCTGTTTTATGACTGCTTGAATAGATCAGAGCTCTCGCTTTGTTGTACTGACCAGAGCCTGATCCAGAGGTGGACATGTCGTAGATGAGGTCCTGCAGGGTCTTGTCCTTGGCCATGTAGAGGTGGTCACAGGAGGGGTCCTCCACCTCCAGCCTGTGGCTGTGCCTGTGGCTGTAGTTCCCTTGGTGGTACTGGAACAGGAACACAGCCATGATGAGCAGCACACACAGCAGGCAGACGGGCCCTGCGATCACTGCCACCAGCTCCACCGGACCCCATGTACCAGCAGGGCCAAAGCCGCCCCCGAGGCC
Organism: Thymallus thymallus; assembly: GCA_023634145.1. Taxonomy (NCBI): domain Eukaryota; kingdom Metazoa; phylum Chordata; class Actinopteri; order Salmoniformes; family Salmonidae; genus Thymallus; species Thymallus thymallus. The sequence continues at coordinate 21,433,122 of CM042409.1, read as the reverse complement.
CGGCCGCGACGTCACTGAGAGAGGGAAGAGAAAGAATAAGAGGAAATACATATTTCACATTTAATGGAGTAAACAATAACACAACTCACTGAACTGTGTTTGAGACAGAGAGAGAGAGGCTCACCAGAGGGCACTTTGAGGTTGAGGCTGTTGCAGTAGTTAGTGTAGCAGCAGTGTGTGTTGAGGAGGCCCTCAGCGCTCAGGCAGTAGAAGGGTTGGCCCGGGGGCACCAGCTTGTCCCGGGTGATGCAGATACGGATGTGCTGCTCCTGGCCATCGATGAAGGACGTGGAGGCCATGCAGGCCCCGTCTGTCTCACACTGGGAGCCAGTCTTTTCACACTGGGCTGTGGTGCAGTTACACCACAAAGCTGTACAGAGAGATTATTTCAATATTTTGGAATAATGGTTTGGGTAAAGCTCAAAACACGCTCAAAGCTGTAGTTTCATAAGAAGTTGTGCTAGCACTGCCACATAAAAACAATTTCACTCCTCCACTGTATGAGATGAAAGTTTATATACAGCAGAGGGTGCTCAAAGACAGCAGAAATACCACACAGGGGCCCTTTGACAATTTCATTTCCCTGGCACCAACTTAGTAAAGTGTGATCAAACGAACATCTTTTAGTGGGGTGCATGGACGAAAAAAAGTTGATATAAAATAAATATAGGCCGTACACTCAGAAGCTCCAGGACATACCTTTATTCACAAACAATGTTTAGATCCTCGAAGTATGACCTGATGAAGATCCTTGCAGGATCTAAACGTTGTTTGTGTATAAATGAATGTGGTGGAGCTTATGAGTGTTCTGGCTCTATTCCTTTTATACTGGCACAAACCTGCCCTATGATCATACCCCTGTAAGCTAAAGCATAGGACTTCAGAAAAACAGATTTACGGTGTGTTTATAAAAAATTGTCATAACAATTAACACCATTTCCCAGAGAATACCCAAGCTCTTTCAGCTTTTCTCTTGGAGAAAAATCAGACAGTCATCAACACTACTTTTTGTTCTTTGACCTCAAGCCATACACATTGCATTTCTAAGGACACGTCAAAATAATAGCCAGTGAGTTTATTAGAAAATAGCCAGAGGTTTTAAGAGAAATGTATCTCCTTTTGATAAAGCTGGTACCAGAGAGTGATTCAACATAGAGTATTTTGGGTCGCAGCGACTAGGACTAAGTTGACATTGTGTGCATTGTACAAGTCTCTAGTTGTTGAAGAGGTAAACAACCCTGAACTATACCTCTCAGAAATCTTTAAAATTATTTATCATGCCCAAAATGGCAGCATTTCACAAAACTAAGCACACAAAGAAAGGTGTGTTGTTGGAAAATCATTCCAGATTGGGACACACATTTTTTTTTATCCCAGACTGTCACTAAATGTACCCTATTTGCTAATGGTGTTTTTAACATCACAAGAGTACAACACCACCCCTTCCCTACAGCGGTGGTTCTTCCCGGAAATAAGAGTATCAATGGTAATCAAACTGCGCGCCAAAGACGGCCATTTCAAAAGACGGGCTGGGTCACAATTGTAGCCATTACAGAGATGGATTAGATTTATTTCCCAAACATCAAAAGAATAAGAAAATGTTCTAATTTAAAATGGAAATAGCTTTAATGGCGTTGTCCATGCTATTACAGATGCCATAATGGTACAGATAAAGTTGAGTACCTCTTTCCATTGCTATGAGTCATTCTAATCTCTCACAAGAATACAGTTCCGTTTTATAAGGCCAGCTTCCTACCAATTTTCATGATTTTCTTAAAATTGTTTGAAGGTTCCTCTCAAACATTTCATAATATTCCTCTTCTCCTAATTAGCCTCTTATAGCTAGCTATCCAGCCAACGCTAAAGCAAGTAGCTAGTTCAATTTAACGTAGCCTAGTTCTGTTTCTAAACAGGACAGAGCCTTCATTTATTTTAGCTAGCTAAGGAGAAAAGAGAAAGATTTGAGTGATGAGCAGAACTTTTCTAGCTTACTTTTGTGACTGACTTTCCTTCACTGCCATAAACAGTTGTTAATAACCTGCACCTCATGTAACTCCTAGCCTGAAACAGGTTTTTGGATTGAAAAAAAGACATCTGTGTAGGGGGCTTGAGAGATTTTCACAGGTCTGTCACACAGCAAGGTCAGCACAGCAGGCAGTGAGGTCTCTTTGGGTGATCACAGAAAGGACACACACACACACACACACACACACACTTTGAATGAGAAGCAATTTTACAAGTTATTGCACATGCAGACATCACAAGAAAGCTCAAAGACATCTGGGTAATTTGATACTCAACATACAGGCTCTATAATGGTAGACATGCATGAGGGAAGTGAGGTTCAAGACAAAAGGTCTCTGTTTAGTGCAGACAGCTTGCTTTGAAATAGTGGTGCTCTCCTGACAGTGTTACTATAGTCAAAAGTGGACTTTGCCCATACAATTTCATAATCCTTAATCAACATCACACTGGCCCTTTGTGTGGCGATTACAGGGAATTTGACCAACCCAGACTGAGCTGAGATCAGTGGGGGTAGGGGAGTGAACCCAGAATGTAGTTGTTGGGATAAGCCATCCTCCAGGTCAGCTTCCTGAGTACAGGGAGGGGGTATAAGACGAAAGGGGGAACCCCTAAAGTTTTTACGAGTGGGTTATTTTTTTTACCTTTATTTAACTAGGCAAGTCAGTTAAGAAGAAATTCTTCTTTACAATGACGGCCTACACCAGCCAAACTCGGGACGATTGGGCGCCGCCCTATGGGATTTCCAATCACGGCCGGTTGTGATACAGTCTGGATTCAAACCAGGTTGTCTGTAGTGACTCCTCTAGCACTGAGATGCAGTGTCTTAGACCACTGTGCCACTTGGGAGCCCAAAGTCTGTTGTCTGTACTGGAGGTTTGGGATTAGCCCCAGGCAGCCTAGTCCTGAAAACTAGATGGCAGGGGGAGGTTAAATACGTAAAGGCAGAGAGGGGCATTCAATGTGTTTTAAACCCCTGCGGCGAAGGTTTTTTTGTATGTGTGTGTGTGTGTGTGTGTGTGTGGGGGGGGGTAGAGAACGTTGGTGGGTTTTTGGGGTGAAGGAGGAGGGGGTTGTAGTAGTGCTTGGTACAGAGGAGGGGGTTGACTTGTGTGAGCAGCTGTGGCTGTCATTAACCCAGTCTAGACAGTGACTGCCTCAGTGAAATTTGGGATCATTTCGTAGTCTGTAAATTACCTCAATGTAAACACCAGACCCTCTGCTGCATTTGTATTTCCCACACAACACACATTCCCAGGAAGGAAGCATGAGCTTTTTGGTTTCACAATGAAAAACACTGAATTATTCCAACAGGTTCATCCTTTTGCAAATACATTGATAAATATGCTTAATGTTGATAGAAGGCTAATTAAAAGTGTAACCAGAACCCTGTAAATATAAGGCTTCAAATACATGGATAGCGAAAGTAAAGTAGTGAGAAATGAAAGACGATTATTACTTGCTGACATTCTGTAAACTGAGGTTGAGGTTGGAGGTGTTACTCTAGACTAGCAGGGCGGAAAGAGTTCCGCGCGATGCGGGCAGCACCCAGACAGGGAATAACTGATTAAGACACCCAGACGCCACCAGGCAGAAAAGAAACAGACCACTCTACTCACCCCATCCTCTAATATCCCACTCCGATCGATATACAGGAAGTGTGTGTGTGTGTGCGTGCTTGTGCACGGTGCACATGCTTCTGTTATTGTATCTGTGCTCTCAGTCTTCTGATTCTATAGCAATAGCTAGTTGGCTTTCTAGTCACAGGTTTCAGTGATCTTTGGTATTTATTGTTTCTCTCACATGGTACTTAGTCCGTGAGAATGTTTGGAGGCATGTTTACGTTCACACGTTGGATCGACCATTGAGGCAAGACTACAAAAGAAAACATGCTAATCAGATCGGTGAGAACATGTAGGCTATGCTGGAACAAAATATGTTTCCATGTCCCAAACTTCTGATTATAATAATAATAATTTGGTGAGTGTTAATATTTGTCCTATTTCAAGGGCACATCGGTGGATTTTTCACCTTGTCGGCTCTGGGATTCAAACTTGTAATGTTATTGCCTATGGGAGACTGGCATCAGATACTCCAAGGACTCCCTAACACAGGTGTCCTTGGAGTATCGTCTCAATTTGAGAGGGGAAAAACATTGAAAATCAATGAGCGACTACAGAAGAGTAGATAATGCAGTTGATAGAAATGAGATAAGGAAAAACAGACCTCTTTAAATGACTGATGTGGTAAACGATAATGCTCAATGTAATTACATGTCCGTTTCCCAGATCCCATGAACTACGCTTTCTTATCTTACTACCTAGTCCAGCTCCCTTGTTGTCCAGCTCCTCTCTTCCCATCTTCTGTCTAAATCCCTCTCCCTTTAAGTATATCAAACCCAGGGAATGTGAGTTGGTCACACTCACTGTAACCTCTCTTCTTCAAACATCTCAATCATACTGTTTCATAAACACACACAATTACCTGTTTGCCTTTAAGCTTCCTTACTCTGATGCTGTTTATCAACAGGCACGTACATGCCAAATTAAAGGCCAAAGACCAGGGATTTTTTTAGCTTGAGTGGTTGAGGGAAGTCATTTGGGGGCTTTTATTTGGTGTGGTTTAGATATTAACACACACATCTGCCCGTTTAACACACACATCTGAGTCTTTCAGTTTCAGCTATTATGCTGTGGGAGTGCAGGGACTATTCTCATTTATGTCAGAGGGGAAAAAACCTTTCTTAATGACATTTATGTGGTCTTGATTCATTCAGACAACACGCACTGTAAAAGGGCATCACTGGATTATGCATTAGGGGTGAGAATACTCTCTTTTTTATCTTATGAGAGCATTTCAAAATCGACCCCAATTTGTACATTTCAAAAAGCAAAAATATGAGTTAGCCTAAATATGACTTCAAATAGACCCATAAGAAAGCACATCTAGGTAAATCATTTTACCACACACACACACACACACACACACACACACACACACACACACACACACACACACACACACACACACACACACACACACGGTTGTTTTTTATGTTGTTATTGAATTTGTATAATTTTTAATGAAAGTTTCACATAATATGTATTTTTGCCATTAAGATGAATAAAGCATTTTAAAAAGGAAAAATGGCTTATGTAAATCTAGATGCAAGTATTTTAGATCAAATGGAAGACCTTGATGAGATATATAATATACCCCACAAACTGAATCTGTGTCATGGTACCGGATCTGAGCGCGGCTCTGAGTACACAGACACACCACACACACATCAAGTGGCCCTGGGCTGAATGTGTGGCAAGGTTATTCACTGGCACTATAATAAAACCTATACAACATGTATTTGATTTTTTTCCGTTTTTAGAGAATGCTGTGATGTTGAAGACTGTTGAAGAAATAGTGTGGCAGAGCGAACACTTGAGGACCATGGTTGTGTTAAAAGCGGGGGGTTGGTGTGTTACTAAAGTCAAGCACAGTACAGGTATTTTTTGTTGACAGGGCTGTATGAAGGGAGTGGGGAGGGAGAGAGGGGAAAAGAAAGGGTAGAGAGAAGAACAGAAGCAAACTGTGCACATTGTTTTGCTTTGACATCCAAAATACAACTCTAAACAAGGACTACTTTTAACAATTTACACTGAACCATTTTTTACAAAAACACATTTACTGTAAGAACTATGCAGATGCAGAATTTCAGTAAAATCTCCCTCAGTTTTTTAAACGACCACATTATCCAAAAACTGTTAAATATCTACTCCGAATTAAGATTGAAAGATGTCTGCAGAAAGAATGTGGTGTCAGATATATTTTTATATTTTAACTAGGCAAGTCAGTTAAGAACAAATTCTTATTTACAATGACGGCCTACCTACAGGGTCAGCCCCTGGAGCAAATTAGGGTTAAGTGCCTTGCACTTCGACAGGTTTTTCACCTTGTCGGCTCGGGTATTCGAACCAGCGACCTTTCGGTTACTGGCCCAACCACTAGGCTACCTGCCGCCCCGATTCAGATACAGATGTAGGATCTTAATTTGACCCAGTTTGCTACAGCCTGAAAATAATCCTGCCAGGAACAGGAAATGTGAATTATTATGTGGATTATAATTAATGGACATTTGTTTGTAGGGGTTGGATGGGTTTTTCGCAAATCAAGTCTGACATTTTAAAGTGGAAATATTAAACTTTAGAAGTCTTTTTAAACCTTGAATACACTACATGTGTGCATTCCTTGCTGCGCAGGAAAATTCTCAGCAACAAAAGACTGATCAAATTAACGTCCTACATCTGTATGACATGACACCTTGAGTTTGAAAAAAATCTCTTTTGGTTATTGAACTACACTAAGTGAAGTGGATTTACACCCGGTAACAGAATTGCAGTAACGGAATTCCATTATGGGTCTCTGATCTGTAATACACAGAAATTCATAATTATGGATATGAATGCAGGCTCTGAATGCAGGGCTCTACAGTGTGACCATTTTACTCTAATATGAACCTAAATATTTTGCTGTGCGACCTGAACTGTCATTCTGAAGTACTTTTTCTCCTATGGCTAACTACCAGGAAGTTTGAAAAGACAGGCTGAATTGGCAGGGAGCTTCAGTACAGTACAGTAGAGTTCAGTACAGTGCAGTAAAGTAGACTATAGTTCAGCACATTATAGTGGATTCAATTCTAATGTGCCTTTCTGTGTACTGTACTGAACTCTACCCTACAGTACAGGACTTTCAACGTCTGGTGTAAGTTGGTGCTCAGCGGGTGACAGTAAATGGAAAGAGGGGGCTCATGGGTAGGTAGGTGTCAGTAAGAGACGTGACATTAATTGGAGAGAGAGATGAACAAAACAGTATGCCAGTAGAAGGGAGGACAGTAGAAAATTACCCAACTGGGGTTTGTGACTACTATGATTTCCCATTGTAGCCAACTCAATGGCAGAAATTATGTTACCGATGTTTTCAGAAATTCTGTTAAGAGTTTTAAATCACTTAATAATTCATAAACACAATTGATATCAGTAAAAACACTAAATATTTGATAGGTCTACCTTTACTTGTTACTTCTGTGAACTTTCATTAGGGTCATTCCACCTAAAAAAAACCAAGAAAGATTGACACCCACCATTGCAGATGGATTTTTTAAATATATATTTTTTTACTTTTACCCCATTGTTAACAATAGCTAGGTTTCCATCAAATTGGCAACAGATTTTCATGTCAATATTCAAAACTCAGCATTTTCCCACCAGAGATGTGTTTCCATCAAATTGACTTGTTGTGGATAAAAGGCTTTGTGTGACGACGTAGTGCATAAAAATACCTTTTGCAGATATATTCCCATGTACCGAATAACAAATACAAGTTAAAAGGGTTTCCATCACATTGTCAACTCAACTGATGGTTTTCTCACAATTTTTTTATATAGTGAGTGTACCCACTCTGGTATTGGCACATGCGCTCTAGCCCAGTTTCATCTGTAGCCTAATAAACTGCATGCTTTCCCAACAAGTTATAGTGGGAGGTCCACGCAACATGTTTTCGCGTGAATCCAAGTTTATTTTGCATAATTAATTTTACTGACACAAAAACATCTCATCTTGTCTAGTGTATTTTGTTTTGTCGACATTTGGAAAGTTTACCATCAGGCCTGTCATTAATTTTTTTTATCCGACATGTACTTTACTGGTAAAAACATTTTTTATAGAAACCTGGTTAATGAGTAAGACGATTCCAAATAAAATGGTCAAAAGCCACCCACAGATCCCACACACCAATCCTACCCCAACAACGAGTAAGTAGTATGGAGCTGCGGCTCGGAGTATTGTTTCTAGTATCTATTCCTAGTGAATTTGGTGATGGTTTTTTTCCCTTGTTCAGAGGAATTAGTAATTGACATTGTTACTATCCGGTGCTGTTACTGCTTGTAGGTGATTTTTTTTTTTTTTAAGATTCTTGGGAGTCTTATCACAGCTCCCCCTTGCAGTTTACAGCTCCGTTGCAAAACGGATGCGGTATACTTCACATTTTTCCAAACTTTGCGTCGTATTTAATGCCGCCAGAGTCTGTCAATAGAACAAGAAGTTACCAAACCACAGAACAAGATGAAAGTTTGGTTTTCGCCAATTAATTTATGGGATAACTAGTGACTTGTAAACAATTAGGTCTATCCATTCCTATAAGAAGAGTACTATTTGAATAGTAATGTTAAACAATACACATTATATGACTGTTGTTTCCCATTTTAGTTTGTGATGGTAATTACTTTTGTTTTTGATAATAATTATTAGGTGGTCGCTAGCTACAGTATTTCCAACCTAGTCTTGCAGCTCTCTCTGCTGTGTAAACTAGCTTGACTTGCTAGAAACTTAGATGAACAAGTTAAGGAAAAAGTAACTAAACAAAACATGTTTTATTAGCACCTGAAACAATACGGTTCTCCTGTCTTGAATGAAAAGGTCACATTTTGCAATCACCCAAAATAAATGCGTTCTCTGACGAAAAACTAGGCCCTCCTCCATCTTGTCTTGCGTTGTGAAACCCTATGCTCTCTGTCCAGTAGTAGCGGAACGAGATTGCGTGCCGGATGACGTATAGCGTAATGAAATACATCACGATGTGTATGGGGCATTACCTTCCACAAAGTTACATTATTTTTCCAGAGAAGGCATAGAGAAAAATATGACTAATGTCATTGATCACATCAACAATGGGTTTATTCAACTCATAAATGGTAAACTACAACTTCCTGAAGTTACTAAACTGTGCAGACGCAACAGATAAAGCGTATAGAAAAATACATTTAAATGGGTATATTGGGCTAAGTGACAAATTGAGATGAGCTATCAAATACGGCCACAGAAGGAAACAGGACTAAAAAGTTGAAACTTTCACAATAAGTCACAGTTGCAAAGAATATTGTGATATTGTGATATTTTAGTCCAGGTTTTTAAAAACCATTCATTCCGGCAGATTAGATCAACTGGAACATCTCCATTACCCCATTGTTTGGGTATTTTTAATCTCCATCCATGGATACAACCGAGCACCCTGCCCTGCCCAGAATAAAATAAAAAGGCCCGTATACACGCAATCTGTGTTTACACTGTTTTAACACTGTTGGGCACTGTTTTGAAGACACATGCGCCCAACCACAGTAGAGCCTAACCATATCATCCATGTTATTCAAACATGATGGGCTTTATCAAGAGAGACTAGGACTGAGTGTTTATAGACCTTGCAGCCTCTTATCTCTACAAGTACGAGAAGGGCTAAAGGCAAGGGAGAGGGAGAACTTAGGCAGAGTCATTGTTTACTAATTTATGTTTTTCATAAATTAATAGTTTTATCCAGTAATGATAAGATAACTCAGGCTGGTCGGTAGAACAACACACAATGGCCCGTTTCGCAATGTAAAGCAGCTCTTGAAAGCTAAATAGGTCAGCCTCAGACTCCAGCTTCCTAAACCATTGTGTTGTGCACCATTGTGCACAGAGCTGCACTTTAAAACCACGACACTAGCTATCTTGTGTGTAGAGTTTACAGTTCACACACCAAGAGAAACGATTAAAAAGCTGATAAGAAAAGACAGAAAATTATGACAAAAACATAAGGTCACATTTGGGAATAAGGAACTCATACCTTACTTTATGAGGAATCTGAGTGAGCATATTAAAATATTATTGAATATTATGTGGTAGTTTATGATAAATAACCAATATTTCCATATTAGCTTTTGAGAATACAACAAATTCATTCAACTTTGTTTAGATGACTCAAGGCAACGTGTTTAACCGGTGCTGTTGGATTCTTGTGATGAGTATCAAGGAATGGTGGAAGGTCCTTGGTAGACAACCTTGGCTGTTCGTCCCAAATCTTACAAAATGTGCTCAGTCTGGGATGTTTAATAATCCAAGTATCCATCCAATTAGCTGCTAGCTGGCCATATAACTAATGTTCTGCTATTCTCTCAAGCAGCTAGTTAGCTAGTAATAAAGCATATTTAAACATAACATCAATCAGGGTAGGTAGATAGTTAGCTGCTTCTCATATTTCGATACTTTAAACAATCAGGTTCAATTAGCTAACTCGACTTGCGTGATACCAAATCCGTGCGCCATGTTATAAGTTCCAGCCACAAACCGAGCAAGTAAATATCCACAGGCGGAATAAAAATATAACCGGAAAAAACATTACACTTACCACTACACGTTCCGAATAAGCCAACCAGGACGAGAAGCGTTAACAATATTCGTTTCTTAGCCATGATCGCTATATTCCCATTGCGTTAATATTTGGGTTAGTGGTGTGGTATTGACAGCGGACTAGACATAAAACACAGAGCACCAGCCAGACAGCAGAAAGACAGACGCCTTAAAGGGGGTGCGTGGAAGATTTAAAGGGGAGTAACGGCTAACTAGCTGTTATTTTGAAGTATGTCGATAAAATAAACAATGTAAAGTTTGTATTATCTGGTCAAGGTTTAACAATGAAACTTTTAAAACCAAGTGCTTTACATATTGAATATGCCTTTAACCTTCTAGCTATACACCATGTACCACCCACATAATATAACCTTATATGATCTCTATGATACCCAGGGGTGCAACTTTCACTGGGGACATTGGGACATGACCCCCAACCCCCCCCCCCCACACACACACATTCAGAATTTGCACTCCTCCAGCATCTTTTCATTTGGTCTGTATCTCACGAATGTTCTTCTTTGTGATCCGAACACCTCAAACTTAGATTTGTCTGTCCATAACACTTTTTCCCAATCTTCCTCTGTCCAGTGTCTGTGTTCTTTTGCCCATCTTAAACTTTTCTTTTTATTGGCCATTCTGAGATATGGCTTTTTCTTTGCAACTCTGCTTAGAAGGCCAGCATCCCGGAGTCACCTCTTCACTGTTGACGTTGAGACTGGTGTTTTGCGGGTACTATTTAATGAAGCTGACTTGTGAGGCGTCTGTTTCTCAAACTAGACACTCTAATGTACTTGTCCTCTTGCTCAGTTGTGCACCGGGGCCTCCCACTCCTCTTTCTACTCTGGTTAGAGACAGTTTGCGCTATTCTGTGAAGGGAGTAGCACACAGCGTTGTACGAGATCTTGGCAATTTCTCATATGGAATAGCCTTCATTTCTCAGAACAAGAATAGACTGATGAGTTTCAGAAGAAAGTTCTTTGCTTCTGTCCATTTTGAGCCTGTAATCGAACCCACACATGCTGATGCTCCAGATACTCAACTAGTCTAAAGAAGGCCAGTTTTATTGCTTCTTTAATCAGCACAACAGTTTTCAGCAGTGCTAATATAATTGGAAAAAGGTTTTCTAATGATCAATTAGCCTTTTAAAATGATAAACTTGGATTAGCTAACACAACGTGCCATTGGAACACAGGAGTGATGGTTGCTGATAATGGGCCTCTGTGCACCTATGTAGATATTCCATAAAAAATCAGCCGTTTCCAGCTACAATAGTCATTTACAACATTAACAATGTATACACTGTATTTCTGATCAATTTGATGTTATTTTAATGGACAAAAAAGTTGCTTTTCTTTAAAAAACAAGGACATTTCTAAGTGGCCCTAAACTTTTGAACGATAGTGTATATACAGTGGGGAGAACAAGTATTTGATACACTGCCGATTTTGCAGGTTCTCCTACTTACAAAGCATGTAGAGGTCTGTAATTTTTATCATAGGTACACTTCAACTGAGAGAGACGGAATCTAAAACAAAAATCCAGAAAATCACATTGTGTGATTTTTAAATAATTAATTTGCATTTTATTGCATGACATAAGTATTTGATCACCTACCAACCAGTAAGAATTCCGGCTCTCACAGACCTGTTAGTTTTTCTTTAAGAAGCCCTCCTGTTCTCCACTCATTACCTGTATTAACTGCACCTGTTTGAACTCGTTACCTGTATAAAAGACACCTGTCCACACACTCAATCAAACAGACTCCAACCTCTCCACAATGGCCAAGACCAGAGAGCTGTGTAAGGACATCAGGGATAAAATTGTAGACCTGCACAAGGCTGGGATGGGCTACAGGACAATAGGCAAGCAGTTTGGTGAGAAGGCAACAACTGTTGGCACAATTATTAGAAAATGGAAGAAGTTCAAGATGACGGTCAATCTCCCTCGGTCTGGGGCACCATGCAAGATCTCACCTCGTGGGGCATCAATGATCATGAGGAAGGTGAGGGATCAGCCCAGAACTACACGGCAGGACCTGGTCAATGACCTGAAGAGAGCTGGGACCACAGTCTCAAAGAAAACCATTAGTAACACACTACGCCGTCATGGATTAAAATCCTGCAGCGCACGCAAGTTCCCCCTGCTCAAGCCAGCGCTTGTCCAGGCCCATCTGAAGTTTGCCAATGACCATCTGGATGATCCAGAGGAGGAATGGGAGAAGGTCATGTAGTCTGATGAGACAAAAATAGAGCTTTTTGGTCTAAACTCCACTCGCCGTGTTTGGAGGAAGAAGAAGGATGAGTACAACCCCAAGAACACCATCCCAACCGTGACACATGGAGGTGGAAACATCATTCTTTGGGGATGCTTTTCTGCAAAGGGGACAGGACGACTGCACCGTATTGAGGGGAGGATGGATGGGGCCATGTATCGCGAGATCTTGGCCAACAACCTCCTTCCCTCAGTAAGAGCATTGAAGATGGGTCGTGGCTGGGTCTTCCAGCATGACAACGACCCGAAACACACAGCCAGGGCAACTAAGGAGTGGCTCCGTAAGAAGCATCTCAAGGCCCTGGAGTGGCCTAGCCAGTCTCCAGACCTGAACCCAACAGAAAATCTTTGGAGGGAGCTGAAAGTCTGTATTGCCCAGCGACAGCCCCGAAACCTGAAGGATCTGGATGGAGGAGTGGGCCAAAATCCCTGCTGCAGTGTGTGCAAACCTGGTCAAGAACTACAGGAAACGTATGATCTCTGTAATTGCAAACAAAGATTTCTGTACCAAATATTAGGTTCTGCTTTTCTGATGTATCAAATACTTATGTCATGCAATAAAATGCAAATTAATTACTTAAAAATCATACAATGTGATTTTCCGAATTTTTGTTTTAGATTCCGTCACTCGCAGTTGAAGAGTACCTATGATAAAAATGACAGACTTCTACATGCTTTGTAAGTGTGAAAACCTGCAAAATTGGCAGTGTATCAAATACTTGTTCTCCCCACTGTATGTATATACAGTATATGTATGTATGTATGTATGTATGTATGTATGTATGTATGTATGTATGTATGTATGTATGTATGTATGTATGTATGTATGTATGTATGTATGTATGTATGTATGTATGTATGTATGTATGTATGTATGTATGTATGTATGTATGTATGTATGTATGTATGTATGTATGTATGTATGTATGTATGTATGTATGTATGTATGTATGTATGTTTTTTACTGCTCTTGGGAGCTACCACAGCCAGTTCATCTCTAGCTAGCCTCTAGCTATCTGTCAGGTAGCAGTATCTAACAGCTGTTGTGTGTATGGAAATGTTTTGTAGCCTTTGTTTTGTCCCGTCTCAGCAGAAGTACATTTGATGATGTACCATTGTACCGGCATTAGCTAGCAGAGCTAGCCAAAAAGATTGAAGAATGTTATTCTGACATTCTTTCAGCGCAATATGAGTTTTTATAGTCAGTATAACAATGTAACATTATTGATCTGCCAGTGTCTCTAGCCAATTCTCTACTTTTCACACTGACATGGTATGAACAGCTCTACAGGCTTCACTGTCATGGTGCACAGTCAGTACACAACACTATGCTCATCATATCTTAGCAGGATCAGATGGTGACAGGTGTCCCTGCAGGGTCAGACAGCCAGGGAAGACCAGTCTAAGGAGCTCAGGTGAATTTTGCAATATATTATAACAATCAGTGAATGGATACAGAGTTCCATCTTGAGTTGATGGGTAGGCTACAGTCTGGGATTTGGGAATAATGGTCATTTCAATTGTTGAACCATTGATTCTCTTGATTCTAATGTAATGTCTACATGTCCACCAATGTAATTCTTTGTCATGCCTCATCTGAGCAGGATCAGATGGTGACAGGGGTCTCAACAGGGTCAGGCAGCCAGGGAAGACCAGTCTGTGATGGAGCTGAGGTGAATTTTTGCAGATACAACACTATTTTCTCTGTGCAGCAAACGCTGGACAAGCGAGAAGCTTCAAGAATGAAACTATTTTAAGGCAGTCTGATAAATAGAGGCTTTTCCCGATGACACAAAGCTTGTAAAACAAAAATGTGAGGAAGACTTGGGAGACGCTATTGATGATGATGAATGGATACTGATACGTTAGAATGCCCAGTCATGTTCATATATTCTCAGACAAAAACACTGCAGTTTAAGACCATCCATAGAATGTACTATGTGACACAGAAATGTCATTGCTCTGCTGGAGGTGTAAAACACAGAAGGGGACATATTTGCATATGTTATTATGTTGTGAAGGCTGGATGAATTCTGCCAAATAGTATGATCTTCTATCTCAGCATGTCTACAGATTATTCCTTCTCCCTGTTTTTGTTTGCTTGGAAATGTTGATACTGGAGACTGTCATCAGAAGAAACTGTGTAACCTAGCATTTATAGCGGCTTTCCTCCCTCAATGTCAAGTTACGTATCACTAGATTTGATTAATCACAAGATTAAGGGTATACTGGGCAACTTTCATAAGGTCTGGATGCCTTATATGGAATACAGTACAACTAAAGGAGTCTGTATTGAAAACATGCCCACGTCAGGGGAGATACCTATTTAGGCCATCCCTAACTGCTGGGCTGCTTAGGGTTTCAAACCAGCGACCTTTCGGTTACTGGCACAATGCTCTTAACCACTAGACTACCTGCCGCCAAGGAGGGTGTACAGTACTCATTCTGTGCGTTAATGTGTAGGTGTATGTGTTTTTCTAAAACATTTGTTTTCCAAACCTTTCCTTGAGACATAAAAAATGTGAATTAAGTTTTGTTGGGGAGAGAGTTGAGTTATTGACTAGACTGGTGGGGGTTGGGTGTGCAGGCGGCTCGGGCTGGCTGTTCGGTCTGGCTGAAATTTGATGCAGAGAATGTCTTAATAAATACAATCAAAAGTCTTTGTAATTTATTTGTAAGAGTTGTTCATCTGTTAGGCTATTGGTTGAAGGTGCAATCGATTATTTAATTATCATTGATCTAGTTCAGTCTTATCAATCACTTAAACATATTTAATAATGATCTCTTACCCAGCTTGATGACTGGGCATTTTTGCTTACTTTATGTGGTTCTAAATAGAGATGGCTAGAAGGGCCATCGGTCATATTAGATTGTGTGGAAATGCAGGAAATGAGCTTTAGATGCCCAAAAAAGGGGAGGACCCCCAGACCCCACATCAAGTTATGTCCATCCCACTTCTAAAACCAAAGTTGTCCCCCTGTTGATACCAATACCACATCCCTTAGCAGACTATGCTACTGAACTTCTGAAAAAGAAGCAGTGTGAGTGTATTGACATTGACACTTTACATTTAGAAAGGAGGACACAGAAATCAAATCCATCTTTCCTCCTAGACATCCCTTCCTCCTAGACACCAAAACGTGCCTTTAGGCTGGACGCAGTACAGTAGTTAGTTAGTTCTCATTGTATTGTGTTACATTGTAGAGACCTTATACTGTCCTTCCACTCAGCCCCACCTTGGGTTGATGTATGCGTTGCCAGTAGAAGATCTATCTATCTATCTATCTATCTATCTATCTATCTATCTATCTATCTATCTATCTATCTATCTATCTATCTATCTATCTATCTATCTATCTATCTATCTATCTATCTATCTATCTATCTATCTATCTATCTATCTATCTATCTATCTATCTATCTATCTATCTATCTATCTATCTATCTATCTATCTATCTATCTATCTATCTATCTATCTATCTATCTATCTATCTATCTATCTATCTATCTATCTATCTATCTATCACACGCACACGCACGCACGCACGCACGCACACCACACCACACCACACACAATTGCTCATGTTGTGTTGCACACATTCAAAAATAGTTTTTCACTTCGTTGAAAGTATCCAGTATTAGGCTATTTAGTGCAGTCATAAAGAACAGTACATTGTTCAAAGCAATGCAACTCTGTCTTGCTGTATGTATCCTCCCAACATTCCTCTTGCAACCCAAAATGTGATTACCATCTAGAGGACAAGCACAGTGAAGCACTCGTGATCTCTCCCTCTCTCTCTGTTTTTTTTATTTTTTTAAAGAAGGAGCTCTCTTTTACTCTATAACTCTCCGTGTCCAGCATTAAAATATTGAAAAAAGCAGCAATTTACTGGAAATAACATTTGTAATCTCTTTGCTTAATTAAATCAGTCATCCATGATTATTGACCCTACTATAGACGAATTACATTTGTAAGTATTTGCTTATAGCTTGAACTTGAATTGGCTCTAGACCATAACATAGTGTCCTCCACCTTTAGAGGGTTATTGGTCTGTACGTCATGGCAGCGCATGCCCCTGGCCCAATGTCAGCTCCCAGTTGCCAGACTGACAGACTGACCAGACAGGCGGAGGCTTTGAAGGGGTTTTATCTCTCTGAATCCCACACATACTGTACAGATACAGTACCAAAAGTTGGACACACCTACTCATTCAAGGGTTTTCTTTATTTTTACTACTTTCTACATTGTAGAATAATAGTGAAAACATCAAAACTATGACAAAACACATATGGAATCATGTAGTAACCAAAAAAAGTGTCAAACAAATCTAAATATATTTTATATTTTACATTCTTCAAAGTAGCCACCCTTTGCCGTGATGACAGCTTTGCACACTCTTTGCATTCTCTCAACCAGCTTCGTGAGGAATGCTTTTCCAAAAGTCTTTAAGGAGTTCCCACATATGCTGAGCACTTGCTGGCTGCTTTTCCTTCACTCTGCCGTCAAACTCATCCCAAACCATCTCAATTGGGTTGAGGTCGGGTGATTCTGGAGGCCAGGTCATCTGATGCAGCACTCCATCACTCTCCTTCTTGGTCAAATAACCCTTACACAGCCTGGAGGTGTGTTGGGTCATTGTCCTTTTGAAAAACAAGTGATAGTCCCAATAAGCGCAAACCAGATGGGATGGCGTATTGCTGCAGAATGCTGTGGTAGCCATGCTGGTTAAGTTTGCCTTGAATTCTAAGTAAATCACTGACAGTGTCACCAGCAAAGCACCCCCACACCATCACACCATGCAGAGATCATCCGTTCACCTACTCTGCGTGTCACAAAGACATGCCGGTTGCAACCAAACAACTCAAATTTGGACTCATCAGACCAAATTACAGATTTCCACCTGTCTAATGTCCATTGCTCGTGTTTCTTGGCCCAAACAAGTCTCTTCTTCTTATTGGTGTCCTTTAGTTGTGGTTTCTTTGCAGCAATTCGACCATGTCTGTTACTTGAACTCTGTGAAGCATTTATTTGGGCTGCAATCTGATGAACTTATCCTCTGCAGCAGAGGTATTTATGGGTCTTCCATTCCTGTGGCGGTCCTCATGAAGCTGGTTGAGAGAATGCCATGAGTGTGCAAAGCTGTCATCAAGGCAAAGGGTGGCTACTTTGATGAATCTCAGATTTTTTTAACACTTTTTTGGTTACTTCATGATTCCATATGTGTTATGTCATAGTTTTGGTGTCTTCACTTTTCTACAATGTAAAAAATAGTGCAAATAAAGAAAAACCCTTGAATGAGTAATATTCCAAACTTTTGGCCCCCAGTGTATACAGAGTCAGATATAGAGTTGAAATGTATTCAATTTTGAGTTTGCATCCCAAAATTACACTTTGTATACATATCAAAAACTGAAATATAACAAAATGTTTTTTTTTTGATTAATTATGAAATCATGAAAAATATTAACATTCCACCCATGAGGCTTTTAGGTCATTTGACTGCAGGAAAGGGTTTTAAAAGCTTTGATATAAAAGTAATTGACATATTACATTTTTTCTGAATTGTTTTTGCACGATCGTCGAATGACTATTAAACTTCTTCAAACTATATGACTGACTATATGAACATTAGGTCATTTGTTCACATGACTATAGTCATTTATAATTACTTTGGCACAAAATGCAGTGAGTAAGCCTTGCAGATCAAAATAGTTTGCATTCATTTGCTAATGAATGATATTACTCTCAAATGCAATTATACACATGTTCATTGTGTAAATCCCTACATGCTAAATAGAACAGCCAACAATCACAATAAGCTGTCACACATATACTAGATACCTAATAGTTATGTGGTATTGTTGTAATAGTTGTCAGATGGATAGACTTAGGCTAGATGGGGAACAATTCAATTTCTTCACAGTTTAGCGCAACCAATCACAAATGCTGTCCAATTTAGCTGACAGGTGAAACTCATAACCTATCAGTTCTCAAACACATCTATACTGCAAGGGTAAGACTGATTTTGGAGCAGGCAGGAGACAGACAGGGGCAAGAGCCTGCTCGTGCAAGAGGAAGGGGCATTAGAGTGCGGGGTGGTATGGTGAGGGGAGAGGAAGAGAAAGAGGAAGAGGGAGGCACAGAGGACAAGGAAGAGCCAGAGACAGGCGAAGGCACAGAGAAATTCCAAATGAGATACGGGCAACAATTATAGACCATGTCATCAACCAAGGCCTAAGTATGACAGAGGCTGGTCGGAGAGTGCAGCCTAATGTGGGCCGGTCCACGGGCCTCAGTATGACAGAAGCTGGTGGGAGAGTGCAGCCTAATGTGGGCCGGTCCACGGGCCTAAGTATGACAGAGGCTGGTCGGAGAGTGCAGCCTAATGTGGGCCGGTCCACGGGCCTCAGTATGACAGAGGCTGGTCGGAGAGTGCAGCCTAATGTGGGCCGGTCCACGGGCCTCAGTATGACAGAGGCTGGTCGGAGAGTGCAGCCTAATGTGGGCCGGTCCACGGGCCTCAGTATGACAGAAGCTGGTGGGAGAGTGCAGCCTAATGTGGGCCGGTCCACGGGCCTCAGTATGACAGAGGCTGGTGGGAGAGTGCAGCCTGATGTGGGCCGGTCCACGGTGTCGTCAATAGTCCAGACATTCAGGAGAGAAAACGTGTGTAATCAAATATTGTGCTGCAATATTCCTTCACACGGGTATTCCAGTAAACTTAGCCAATGCATGTCAGAATTTATGTAGAATACATTGACTTTAATGTGCTGTATTTTCTGTCTAGGATTGAGAATCTGCCCCATGGTGGTGGCAGAAGATCAGTTTTCACTGCTCAACAAGAACTTCGTAGCAAACAATGCTATTAGACTAAAAGATATTCTAAATGCAGTCATACAAGATGACGGCATCTTTCAAAATGTCAACACCGTCAACCTCTCAATTGATAGAGTGTTGAAGAGAAATCAGATTGCAATGAAGCCACTCTACAAGGTACCTTTTGAGAGGAATGGTGAGAGAGGGAAGGAGCTGAGGT
Organism: Thymallus thymallus; assembly: GCA_023634145.1. Classification (NCBI taxonomy): domain Eukaryota; kingdom Metazoa; phylum Chordata; class Actinopteri; order Salmoniformes; family Salmonidae; genus Thymallus; species Thymallus thymallus. The sequence continues at coordinate 21,413,575 of CM042409.1, read as the reverse complement.
ACCAGTATCTACAGGTAAGAATTCATTGTTGTACAATACACAGTGCTGTAATCTCCTTGTCTTTCAGTATTGACAAGTACAACCTGTATATGCAGAATATGTTACACAATGTGGGATATGTGTAACTGTATGGTTTACAATATCTACTGTCAATTATTTCCTAAATTGCTAAATTGCTTTACTATCTTGTATAGAGAGTGATGGAGCTGGAGGCTGATGAATCCCCACACATTTTTGTGTATGTTGATGGGGCAGGATTCAACTTGACCAAAGTCAGGAGATGTGGCCGTAATATCATTGGTCACCGAGCCACTGTTGACGTGCCAGGCCAGCGTGAAGGGAACATTACAATGTATGCTGCCATATGTGGGAATGGTGTACTCAGCCACATTCCCATCATTGGGCCCCTTAACACACAACGTCTCCTCAATTTCCTGGAAACTCTTTACAGGGATCTCATTCCTGAGAATGAGAGGGGGTTGGTAAGAAATTACTTGCTGACGTATGTTATAGTTTGGGACAACGTAAGTTTCCATCGTTCAGATACAATAAGGGAATGGTTTGTTGCCCACCCACGTTTTTTGATGGAGTTTCTCCCACCATACTCCCCATTCCTAAATCCCATTGAGGAGTTATTTTCTGCATGGAGATGGAAGGTCTATGATCAACGTCCTCACCACCAGTTGTCCTTACTGGGTGCAATGGATGCTGGTTGTGAGGATATCACAGCAGATTGTTGTAGGGGGTGGCTGCGTCATGCCAAAAGATTTTTCCCTCGTTGCGTTGCAAGGGAGGATATCAGGTGTGATGTAGATTAAATGTTGAGAGGAGAAATTGGATGACCCATGAGGTTGATGAACTTGCAGCATATATTATTTTTTCTTGCACATATTGTAGTTCCTGATAATTTTGCTGTTGTATATATTTTTTTCTGTACAAGCTTTCTTTACGTATTTTCGGTTGGCTGTAAAGTGTGTACATACAACGATGATTAATGTTTGAATAAATGTTTTGTTGAAAGTCTAGTGTGTGCCATGACTTTTTGATATCAATACTATTCAGCTGCCTACATTATGCAATGTTAGCAATTGGACAATATTACATTGTGGGTAACTATCACACTTTCAGAGTACATTGTCATTTGACAGGATGTCTTTGCATTTTGGCTGTCTTGGTCTAAGCAATGATAAATTAACCTTTTGTTTTGATGACAATGATTTATTAATTGATGGATTTATTTACATTTGAAACATGAGTTAATTATTTTGATTGAGTAATCACCTTTTGCAGGTCAGTGGTGTGCTGAATGTACCACGTGATTGTACTTAGAGTTTTGACGATTGTAAGTTTGTTTCAGTAAATGTGCCAAAACGATGGAGAATAACTGTAAGCATCTTGGCTCTAGTATGACTTCACTATTTATGTAACTGAACACGCTGCCTCTGTCTTATCCTGTCTTCTCAGGGTGGTACTGACAGTTACCATGGAGCCATGCCGGGGGAGGGAGGGGCTAATGCACCTCATCATTCAGGCAACCTTGATCAGCTGACAGATCTCTCTCTGCGTGAGTGCTGATGATGTGTGATGACCTTTGACCTCACAGACTGAATGAAGGGGTGTATAGTGAAGCTGCTCCTAGATTTTATGACTTTACGACAGGTCATAAATTCCTGGCAGAGTCTAGATAGATATCGCTGGATATGCAGAAAGAGAGAGTCAGAGGATGTCTCACTCCTACATCCCAAAATGGGAAAATTAAACAATATTTCTGTTTTAGAAAATGTGGGAAAGGGTCGGTGGAGGATCCAACAACAACCCTGTCAATTTTGTTTCATGTTGTGACATTATGGAAGACAGTAGGACAAAATTACTGTAACTCTGCTTATACATGCCCCTCAATTATGAGGCTTGCATCTGATTGTTGTAGAAAACTAATGATTAAGTATAAGAATACTTTTGAAAACATAACAATGTGATTTAGTCTTCTAAATGAGAATTGGTTGTTTTATGGTAATTTATGCACCAATGTGGGCGCAAACGTGATGAGGAGGGGCCCCGTTTCTACCCCAAGTATAAAAGCCCCCATGACACAATTCACACCAGTTCCAAGAATGTGAGGACTTAGTCCTATGTTGAAATGTCTACAACTCTACGGACCACGGAAACCACGGTGTAAGCTAAATTTGCAAATGGTTTAAACTGCAACTCTACAGTCCAGAAAACGTGAGAGCTTGCTCCACATGTTTGAAATGTTATGAACTCTGAACTATTGATCACTAAAGAAGGAGTGAATCCTAGACTACAGCCTATATCAGTCTGCATCTGAAAATGTGCACAAGTCTAGTACGAGAACACTGACCGACGAGGAAGCATCTACAAAGTGAGATGAACTTCTCACACTACGACCAGAAAGACTCTACAAAGGACAATGGCGATCTCTACTGGGCAAACCAGAGTCTTGCATCATCAACTCAACGAGTGAAGCCAGCGACACGTAAATACGAATTACATTCCTTTATCTGAATGGACGGTTGTTAAAGTGCTTATGATTTTGTATTTACGTGAGTGTAGATTCCCCTATCCGATAGAGGCCAATCCCCCCCCACCCCTTCTCTGAATCTACCGTGTTATAACCAAACGGTCTTGTTTTGTTTAGTCCTCTAGGGACTTATCTACTGTATAATGTTAGGATGTTTTGTATACTCTGTAATTGTTTAATTAGCAAGTAAATAAATAATCAAGCCAATTTGTGTATGGATGATTCATAGTAAAATCTGGGTTGGTGCAGACTACAAGAAATTACAACGTTCAAGAATGAGACTGAGCGAGGTAAAATTTATTAATATGCGAAGGTTATGATAAGATATAAAATAATCTGAAGAGAGTTAAAATTCGGGAGATAGAAACTCTATCAACAAATATTCTTCCATGGTGCCCCGACTTCCTAGTTAATAATGTTTGTATGGTTAATTTAATCACATAATAATTAAACCTAGAGAATTGATTTAATAATATAACAGTCTTCACTTTTAATGATAGTCAAGACATGACACTACTTTGAAGAATCTCAAATATAAAATCAATTTTGATTTGTTTAACACATTTTTGGTTACTACATGATTCCATATGTGTTATTTCATAGTTTTGATGTCTTCACTATTACTGTACAATGTAGAAAATAATACAAATAAAGAAAAACCCTGGAATAGTAGGTGTGTCCAAACAGTTTACTGATACTTTATATACAGCCATACCAAGACAAAATACTACAGTATACTATGCTCTAAATACTGTAGTATTACTATATTTATATACTCTAGTATTCACTGTATTGTTTATGCAGAAGTATGCTATAGTATTCACTGTAGTGTTTTGGCGGAAGCCTACTGTATTATGTACTGTAGTTTGTTTGCGTACAATACTGTAGTATACTTTAGTATTCACTGTATTGTTTTTAGGGACATGACTGTAGTGTACTACAGTATTCACTGTATTGTGTTTGCGGAAGTATACTATAGTGTTCACTGGAGTGTTTTTGGTAAGTATACCATAGTATTCACTGGAGTTTTTTTGCGGAAGTATATTATAGTATTCACTGGAGTGTTTTTGTGGACATGACTGTAGTATACTAAAATATTTACTTTACTGTAGTAAAATGCTATAGTATGCACTACAGAATCAAGGGATACTACAGTATACTTCAACATTCTACATAGTAAGTACTACACATGATTGAGGGATATTACAGAGTGTAGTATAGTATTCTACAGTTTACCAAAGTTAACTACAGAATACTATATAATTCTATAGTAAGTTCTATAGTATTCTATAGTAAACTGTAGTATGTTTTTATGTGGGAGGCCTACACAGAGCGAAGGGTAGACACTGCCTTCAACCCCATACTGACCAACTGTAAGACACATTGACTTACATAATATCTATTCTTAAATACAATCATATACAGCAAACATGGATGAATAGGACTGTGAGACTCAAATGCAAGACTTTAAAAATATAAATGTAAGGATTTGAGTTCTTAGTATAGAACTGTGAAGTGCAATCTAAAGAGCCAATGTGTTTTCAATGCATTAGTATATTTTTGTTCTATCATTTTTGTGTGACCAATAACCATCCTATTTTATCCTCATGTCAAATACATTTCCAAACACCAGACTGGCTTATTTTTGGGATAGACCAACTGGCTTATTGCTTAGCTATAGCTCATTAATGTTGTGTATTATACTCTGATCTTCAAAGTATTTTGTATTCACTTATTGTACTTAGACCCTCTTTCCCTGATTGTAATATTTCCAGACTAAGAGAAAGTCTCTAGTTAAGCAATTAATTAATGTAAAAAGAGAAACAAGGCCGCCCTCTGGTGGCAGACTTGAGGTAAAGCATAGGCTAAGTGAAATCAGTTTTTTTAACCACCCCAAAAAATTAAAGGTGCGAACTTTGCACCAGTGCATGCTTATATCTGGCTCATCCATCAGATAAAAAAAAAGACTTAATGATGGTATGGCCAGAACTAACTTCCCATTACCTTTGACTGTGTTCCCCATCAGACTGAGATTTTCTAGTTTGAAGGTTACATATCTTGAAAACTTGATTGCTGACAAGCAAAACATTTTGGAAATATATCAACAATGGACTAATGACACAAATACCAAAAGATCGTTTTGAGTGGATTTTTCCTTTAAGTGGTCCCAAGTTGTCTTAAAATTGCTTCAGCACCACAGTAAACAGAACAGAATCAAATCACTTCATAAACAGAACCAAATCACTTCATAAAATCACGTAATCTCACTATGGTTTATTTACAATATTTACCCAATAAAATGACCATCACTTTTATCAACAAAATCGATGTATTATATCAGTAGTACGATGGCTATTGTTTGAAAATGGCATCCAAACTTGAAAAAATACAGACTGCAGAAATTTCTGACTGCAACACCCCCCAAAGGTGTGATAAGTGCCTCCGTTTCTATATAAGCATTCAGCAAATCATAATTATTTATTACAAAATGTTTTTTTCACACTTGCATAAACATTTAAAAAATATATTTTTTTAGCACAGTGATTTGATTTAAGTTATCCCTGAGGTGTGTTTGTGTGTGACTGGAATTTCTGACTTCATACATCTATTTTTAGACCATTGAGAATTTACAGAAAAGGACTAAGCCTATCCTTTTCCGCAATAAACTTGTACATACAGTAGGTCTATGTGTAAAGAGAAATTGCCATCTAGGATGACGGTATATGAAGACTCTCTTTCACTGTTGAAAGAGACCAAAGGCAATTGAATGTTCCTTGTGATAGTAAATGAGTAAACCCTGAGTCGTACATTTATTTTAGATACAGCAAAATCATATTTCTTAATTGACACCCATGCCAATAAGACAAAAGACAGCATTGTATTATCGGCAGACCCTGGATATTAGGTTCATCCATCCCCCAATCGCAGTTCAGAAGCGAGAGTTTGACTCACGTCACTTCTATATAGAGCATTGTCCACAGAGAGTCAAATAATGTTTTTAAAACAGTTTTCGGAGTATTTACAAAACAGTATGAATGAGATGGCCTTAAGAAAAACTTTCACTGCATTGGCCAGTACACGTAATTTAAATAAATTGGCAGCTTTAGACACCTCACTTCTTCTCTTTCTTTTGCTTCTTCTCCTTCTTGGTCTTCTCTTTTTCTTTCTCTGCCTTTTTCTTCTCCTGCTTCTCTGCCTTGTACTTCCATATGGGCGGCTCCAGATGACCCTTGTGCTTCTTCCTCTTCTTCTCCTTCTTAGGTGTGGGCTCTCCAGTCTTGACTATCTGGATCTTTGGGATACAGCCGGATGGGAACACACTGTTCCTGTGGGCCATGTGCCTGCGGACCCCGGTGGAGGCTATAGAGATTATGCTGCCCCTGCGCTCCGTGTCCACACAGCAGGACGAGGCGATGGTCTCGGCTGAGTGGATGTGGGGAATGATGAAGGATACGGAGCCGTTGCTGTGGCACACAGAGCTCTCCTCCAGCTCTTTCTCCGAATGCTTCTTCACCAGCTCTGGCACGGCCAGGCGCCTCTTCCCCACCTCAGGGGGGCTGGTGGGGCAGAGTGGCCGGCAGCCTGTGGCCACTAGAGGGCTGCGGACACTGGTGGTGATACGCACCATGTGGTCCAAGACCCCGTTTTCCTGGGGGTCTCGGGGAAAGTTGAAGCCGAAGGTGGACTTGATACGCTGGGTGATCTTCTGGCTAGCGCTCTTGTTGGCCATGGCCTTGGCCACCAGCACCTTCAGCTCTGGCCACTCGGGGACGTAGCTCTCAGTGAACTGCTCGGCTCTAGGCCGCAGGTTGAGGCGGCGGAGGCGGTTCAACGTCTCGTAGCGGCCCGTCTTTAGTGCCCAGTCCCGCGCACACTTCTGCTTCGTGGTGTCTACTGCATTTAGGTCTGCACCTGGGAGAGAAATAGCAGAGAAGGAAAAAAATTGCTTTCAGGCCACAATATTTCTCCATTGAAACACTTTAAATCATATTCCATTGCATTTAGCCCTGTAATATAGTGTCATAATGATGATCTTGTGCTACATGAACAATAGAAAACAAAGATTCTTCTTGGTTCATGATAGCGAGAGGGGAGAATCAATTATCTTTAAGGTGATGGGGACAAGACTACAGTTAGCTGAGCATGTTTTCCTGAACTCTTTTAGAATATTGTTAAATGTGAACTGGCAGTGAGAGACCGTGACTCCGTTGGATACTAATGATCTTCCAGAGAGGCCAAAATAGCTAAATAACCCTGGATAATCCCCTTCCAACCAAGACGAAGGAATTAAAGATTATGGCAGAGTGCATTAAGGTAGGCTGATGTCCCCAAATTGATCCCTTAAGCAGCTGTCAATAACACATTCAATCAACCAGAGAAAGCTGACCGCAAACATAGGTAGACACACTACAGGTACATCCATCCATCCATCCATCCATCCATCCATCCATCCATCCATCCATCCATCCATCCATCCATCCATCCATCCATCCATCCATCCATCCATCCATCCATCCATCCATCCATCCATCCATCCATCCATCCATCCATCCATCCATCCATCCATCCATCCATCCATCCATCCATCCATCCATCCATCCATCCATCCATCCATCCATCCATCCATCACAACCCAACTACATACTTCCTATAACCTTAGGCCTCAATGCTCATGCCAAGCCCCACATTTAACAGTAATGAATGAAGACCAACTTTGCTGACTGGGGAGCAAAGCATAGGCTAATCCCATACTTCTGTGTGCATTACTATCTCTTCCTCTTCTCTCCTTCTCTGGTCCTTTTTTCCAAATCTGTTTAGAGGTATGCCCTTTGGAATTACTTCGCCTAGCGGGACCTAATAGATGGCAGTGGACACACTCAACTATTGTGTGTCTTACTACCAGGGGCGGACTGGGACCAGAAATCGGCCCTGGCATTTATAACACATCTGCAATTTTTTCCCCCTTGAGGCACCCATATTAGAAGGATCGTTACAATTTTGAGCAAAAAAACCCCCCAAGTTAGACAGGCCCACTGGGCTAATAACGCACCAACCCATCTGGCATTGGCCAGAAATGCCAGCTGGCCAGTCCGCCCCTGCTTACTTCGAACACTGAGGTGCCTCTGATAATACACACGTGAGCTATTTGCTATTGCGAACAGTGCACAAATATATAATGTAGGCTCGTCCCCATTAAACACAGGTAGGTTGGGGTCAGGATAATAGTCTTGTCTGGTTGTCTAAACACTTCTAAGACGTTCCCTCATGTATACAGTAGGGTGTGTATAGCAGTGTTGAAGTGGACTAGGCCTCTCACTCACCGGCCATGATGAGGGAAGACACCACATCGTCTCGGCCCTGCATGGCAGCTTTGATGAGTGCAGTGAAGCCACGGCAGTCCCGGATCTCTGTGTCTGCCCCGGGGTAGTAGTTGAGGATGTAGGTCACTGTAATGGTGTGTCCTGGAGAATGGGATCATGAGGTGCCGTAGAAAATATTAAAGGCCTGTCACAAATGCCACACTATTCCTTATATAGTGCTCTTCTTTTGAAGTACGCTGAACAAAAATATAAACGCAACATGCAACATTTTCAAAGATTTTACTGAGTTACAGTTCATATAATCTATTGATTTCACATGACTGGGAATACAGATATGCATCAGAAAACTAGTCACTATCTGGTGTGACCACAATTTGCCTCCTGCAGTGTGACACATCTCCTTCTCATAGAGTTTATCAGGCTGTTGATTGTGGCCTGTGTAGTGTTGTCCCACTCCTCTTAAATGGCTGTGTGAAGTTGCTGGATATTGGCGGGAACTGGAACACGATGTCGTATCCTTCGATCCAGAGCATCCCAAACATGTTCAATAGGTGACAGATCTGGTGAGTATGCAGGCCATGGAAGAACTGGGACATTTACAGATCCTTGCCACATGGGGCCGTGCATTATCATGCAGAAACATAAGGTGATGGCGGTGGATGAATGGCATGACAATGGGCCTCAGGATCTCGTCATGGTATCTCTGTGTATGCAAATTGCCATCAATAAAATGTTAGTTGTCGGTAGCTTATGCCTACCCATACCATAACCCCACCGCCACCATGGGGCACTCTGTTCACAACATTGACATCAGCAAACCACTCGCCCACATGACGCCATACACGCTATCGGCCATCGGCCCGGTACAGTTGAAACCGAGATTCATCTGTGAAGAGCACACTTCTCCAGTATGTGAGTGGCCATCGAAGGTAAGTATTTGCCCACTGATATCGGTTAGGACGCCGAACTGCAGTCAGGTCAAAACACTGGTGAGGACGACGAGCATGCAGATGAGCTTCCCTGAGACGGTTTCTGACATTTTGTGCAGAAATTCTTTGGTTGTGCAAACACACAGTTTCATCAGCTTTCCGGGTGGCTGGTCTCTGACTATCGAGATTATCTTGTAAAGGAGAAATGCTCACTAACAGGATGTAAACACATTTGTGCACAACATTTTAGAGAAATACAATTTTTTGTGCGTATGGAACATTTATAGGATATTTTATCTATATATATTTTACACTTTACATGTTGCATTTATATTTTTGTTCAGTATAGTACTCTACAAAGGAATTATGGTGCCATTCGGGACGCAACTTAGAAACGTGCTAGTGAGGCTTGTTTTATTGTGTAGCATTTAGTAATAGGTCTGGTGAGAGTGGCTAACCTGCTTGTGAAGCGATCATCAGTGCTGTGTTGCCGTCGTTGTCCTGGTGATTTATGTCCAGGTAGGGACAGTGGTGAAGATATTGCACAATTTCCAAAAAACCCTTATAGCACGCCACCATCAGACCGGTCTGTTGGGTGAATAATTAGGATTAGAATTATATTTATAAAATCACACTGAAATAGAGTCAAGGCTGCAATTACATCCAAAACCAATTCTGCATGACTTTAATGAAAGCATTCAGTGTCTTTATACAGGGCATGGCGCTCCTGGTATTTGAACTAGTAACCCTCAGGGCTCGCTGGATCATACACCACCAAAAGACATCCCAAATAACAAGAGACCCATACCCAGCCATTGTGGTCCACCTTCATGACTTCCTCTTTTGTAACCCCTCTCTCCAGAACCTTCCGGAGAGCCAGGGTGTCGTTCCGAGCACACGCTTCATACAGCGTGTTGGCGGTGCCCCGTGAACCATCTTCCTGCTCGTAGTCTGGAAGCACTGAGTCATCTGAGAGGACGCTCCCAGAGTCCGACTCACTCCCTGACAAAGACACCTCTGAGGCGTCTTCGTCAGGCCCTTTGCCCAGGAGGGGGTCCTCGGACACGGAGTTCTTTACGGTGGCCATCTTGTGGCTCCGAGAGACCCGAATGCAGTGTGGAAGAGACGGAACTGGACCCTCAGCCTACATCACAACTGGAGCTCTGAGGAACAGAACCAGAGGGGTCAAAGGTCAGAGACTGAAACACAGTCTGGAATGGGCCCACACCAAGAGAGCTAGGGAACTAAACCAGTGGTCAGACCAGTTTGTTCATTGTGTTAGCATTGATGTTGAGGCACACCCATAAAGATAGATAGAGGATGTAACATTGTTGTTTTTCCCTTAAGAGGATAAGCCTCAGAGATGTTGAGGTTTTAGAGATACACTACCATTCAAAGGTTTGGGGTCACTTAGAAATGTCCTTGTTTTTGAAAGAAAAGCACATTTTTTGTCCATTAAAATAACATCAAATTGATCAGAAATACAGTGTAGACATTGTTAATGTTGTAAATGACTATTGTAGCTGGAAACGGCTGATTTTTAATGGAATATCTACATAGGCGTACAGAGGCCCATTATCAGCAACCATCACTCCTGTGTTCCAATGGCACGTTGTGTTACCTAATCCACACTTAGAGATCTAGGGAACTAAACCAGTGGTCAGACCAGTTTGTTCATTGTGTTAGTATTGAAGTTGAGGCACACCCATAAAGATAGATAGAGGATGTAACATTATGACGTCTGTGAGAGCATTGGCAGCACCATTGAGGCCATCACCATTTTGAAGTACTCCATTTTCTTCTTCTATTACTTCTATGAGTTGGTAAACAAACTGAAAGAGTGCATATTGCCACCTCGTGTTTGTTGTTTGAACAGGTATAAAGCCAAAGTTGTCGATGTACTGCCACCAGCAATTATGGATCTGGATGGTATTATGTGATACTTCCTTAACTCATAGGAAGTCCCATCGAGTTGACTACTTCAAAATGGTGAAAGGTCTCAATTGCACTGCCCATGCTAAAACAACCTTTTGGGCACTAGAGTACTCTATCTCCATTGGCACACCCACACAGCCATTCAATGGGCCCTTAGAAGGATCTGTAGATCAACAACACATCTGATATGATTGACAGTTTGACTGAAACTCATGGTTAATCTACTTGAGAGTGGTTACATTTCTCTAGCCCCATCTCTCAACTGTTTACCAAAAAAGTGTCAGGATGGCCGGTTTGTTGTTATTTGAATCCCAGATTGCCTGTTTAATCTCTGTGTATAGCTACGGAACAGTTGAGGCTGAGGAAGCTCAACGTGCCTTCAGTGTTGAATAACTGGATCAGCATCTGAAAGCCCTTCTGAACACGATGCTAAATCAGGCAACACCACATTAAGAATAACCCGAGTCACACGTGGGACTTCAGCGGCTCGTGTTTGGGCTTTAAATCCAGCCAGACCTGTATAAAGCAATCCTGTCACCCTGACCACTGACACTACTCTTGTTGTTTTTCTCTTAAGAGGATAAGCCTCAGAGATGTTGAGGTTTTGGAGATACACTACTGTTCAAAAGTTTGGGGTCACTTAGAAATGTCCTTGTTTTTTAAATAAAAGCAATTTTTCATTTTGCAACGCCATGCCATACCCTGTGGACAGCGCTTAATTGGAGCCAATTTCCTCCTTCAACAGGACAATGACCCAAAGATAGATAGATAGATAGATAGATAGATAGATAGATAGATAGATAGATAGATAGATAGATAGATAGATAGATAGATAGATAGATAGATAGATAGATAGATAGATATATAGATAGATAGATAGATAGATAGATAGATAGATAGATAGATAGATAGATAGATAGATAGATAGATAGATAGATAGATAGATAGATAGATAGATAGATAGATAGATAGATAGATAGATAGATAGATAGATAGATAGATAGATAGAGGATTTTATTTCGCCAAGCAGCTACGAATAAATACAGGGCAAAGCACAGCTCCAAACTATGCAAGAACTATTTAGGGAAGAAGCAGTCAGCTGGTATTCTGTCTATAATGGAGTGGTCAGCACAGTCACCGGATCTCAATCCTATTGAGCTGTTGTGGGAGCAGCTTGACCGTATGGTACGTAAGAAGTGCCCATCAAGCCAATCCAACTTGTGGGAGGTGCTTCAAGAAGCATGGGGGGAAATCTCTTCAGATTACCTCAACAAATTGACAACTAGAATGCCAAAGGTATGCAAGGCTGTAATTGCTGCAAATTGAGGATTCTTTGAAGAAAGCAAAGTTTGAAGGACACAATTATTATTTCAATTAAAAAACATTATTTATAACCTTGTCAACATCTTGACTATAATTCCTATTCATTTTGCAACTCATTTCATGTATGTTTTCAATGAAAACAAGGACATTTCTAAGTGACCCCAAACTTTTGAACGGTAGTGTACGTATTACTGATGCATAAAGCATCACAGATGCATCACAGATACATGTATCGTCACACTAGAGGTTCAGTTGAGCCAATTGAGAAACAAAGTCCACCGTTCCTTTTCTCACATTAGTGCAAGTGTTTCAGCGACCCCAGTGACCTCACATCAGGGTGCCAAACTGTTAAAGAACAAATGGAAGGTTGAGAAACCAACAGATAGATAGAGGACCACTAAGGACATAGTGTCACCCAGGGAGACAGGTGTTTCAGAGATGCTGATGTAAAACACATCAGCAGAGTCCCTGGGGTTCCAAATCCTCTTATGCAAGATTAAAGTAGTCTCTATTTGCAAAAAAACAATAATATCAGATTTTAACATCGTCTATGATGTCCGGAGCATAGCCTGAAATGCAGTCGAGTGTCTTGAAAGCATTGCCTCTCAATGACAGCAAACAGTCAACAACTTCTTGTGGTCTGTTCAATTATCGTTAACTAGAGCATGCACATTTCTAGAAAGCCATATCATTATAAAGAACACAATCTACAATTAAATCTTCAAAACTGTCTCTAGTAGAAAATCTTTAAAAACCCATCCCTGAGAAATGCACTTACCTTAACTGGTTTCTTCGCACTCTTCCTCTTTTGAGAAGATAGTGTTCAAAATGCTCAAAGAATGTATTCTCCGTAGTTTCTGTATTACGGTATCCAGGTGTATATATATGGTACACCACCAACAACCGTGTGAAGTTACAGCAGACCCTTCCTCATCCACCTCTTCTCCTGTGTCTTTACAGTGAGTGACAGGTGGATCCAGGTTTCCCTCACATGCCCATCTACGCCGGTGCATTTCCCTTGTCCATCCCACTGTTTGCCTGATGACATGAGGATCAAAGGAGGAGTCTTAACATAGACATCATGTGTCTCGAGTCAGCCACATGCTCTCTCACCTCATCCTAATTACTGAGGATTTCAGGAGGCGATTATTGACTGTGGCCATTTCCATGTCTCTACAAACCACAAATGCATTGAGACCTATAACACCTTAAGTCTAAAACTAACTGACTGTCCCTTTTTCCCCTTCTATTGTCCTCTCTGAGCTACCGTAACACAGTGTTAGCAAATTATGTAGTGCAGTGGAGGCTGCTGAGGGGAGGATGGCTCATAATAATGGCTGGAACGGCGCAAATGGAATGTCATCAAACACCTGGAAACCATGTGTTTGATGCATTTGATACCATTCCGCTCCAGTCATTATCACAAGCCCGTTCTCCCCAGTTAAGCGGCCACCAACCTCCTGTGATGTAGTGTACTCACAGGTGTCATGTAAGGTCTTCCCCCAATTTTTCCATTCAGTTAATCCGTTCCCTTATTGGGCATCATTTTTGAAGGAGTCAGGTATGACTGTGGTGTCAAAGCTCCGCTCAAAACAACACACTTCCCCCTTGACCAATGAGAGTTATTTATCTTACAATCATACTTACCTCGCCTTCCCATGGCTCCCTAGTTTGGACACTGTTCTGATGTATCATTCATAGTATGTGAAGCTTAAAAACTACACAAATGTGTTTATGACCCATTACAAAGGAGTGTGTAAAAGTTGCAGTTAGAACAGACTGACCAGTTCAGTGGTGTTAAAGACAGGACTGTAAGGGAAACCATGAAGGAGTAGGTAAATATGAATATCAAAGTCTGATCAACCGCCTTTCCCATGATGCCTCAGTTATAATCATTTTTTGGCTGTTCTTTATTTGTCTGGCAGATTGACTCCCTCCACCTTCTCGTTCCATCCAATTACACATGGTCTTGTCTGGTCAGAGGTTACTGTGGCACAGCCTTGTTACCAAACACACTGCTGTTTGTCAAGCCCCCCAATGGGATGGCCATGACTGGGATAAGGCTTGACTGAAGTAGTAGTATAAGGACACATGGCATGGATACAAAATGGGAAGTAGCCCAATCTTTTTTTTTTTTAAGAACCAAATAAATGTTTCCCATTCACTCCCAACACCTCTTTCACTCGAACAGACGGAGAGCAAGGAGCAACAATGGTGCTTCACTAAAAGCAGTTTATGCCAATGGAGTTGAATTGTTTTTCTTGTACTCACTATCAAATCTCATAAAAACTGTAACCAGTACCTACAGGGGGTGCTGACCATGTTAATGTACAGATTCAATTTATGGCACTCCACATGCACCTAACACTTTTCCCATGGTCATTTAATTTCCACCAGGATCTTCAGATCTGTCGGTATGATTTCGCAGACTAGTGAAACAGCTTAGAGTTACCACAGAGTGGCGCTACTGCTGAGCTAAAAACAATACAGTCCCTTTACAGCAGGGTTTCCCAAACTCGGTCCTGGGGCCCCCCACCGAAAGGTTGCTGGATCAAATCCCCGAGCTGACAAGGTCACTGTAGTGTTTTTGCGGTCATGACTGTAGTATACTGTAGTATTTACTGTAGTGTTTTTGCAGACATGACTGTAGTATACTATAGTATTCACTGTAGTGTTTTTGCAGACATGACTGTAGTATACTGTAGTATTTACTGTAGTGTTTTTGCAGACATGACTGTAGTATATTATAGTGTTCACTGTAGTGTTTTTGCAGACATGACTGTAGTATATTATAGTGTTCACTGTAGTGTTTTTGCGGACATAACTGTAGTATAATGTAGTATTTACTGTAGTGTTTTTGCAGACATGACTGTAGTATACTATAGTATTCACTGTAGTGTTTTTGTGGACATGACTGTAGTATATTGTAGTATTTACTGTAGTGTTTTTGCAGACATGACTGTAGTATAATGTAGTATTTACTGTATTGTTTTCATGTGTTTTCACCTTTTCAACATTGTTTTATGAGTGTTTAATCATGATTGCTGCTGACAGACTCTTAGGGAGCCTAACGTTACAGTAACTCCTTAAGGTCCAAGGACCTTAAACAGTGCCTTCAGTATTCATTCCCCTTGACTTATTCCACATTTTGTTGTGTTACAGCCTGAATTCAAAATTTATTAAATCTACACACAAACCCCATAGTGACAAAGTGAAAACATGTTTAGACATTTTTGCTAATTTATTGAAAATGAAATAATTTACATAGGTATTCACTCCCTTGAGTCAATACCTTGTAGAATACTTTTGGCGGCGATTACAGCTGTGAGTCTTTTTGGGTAAGTCTCTAAGAGCTTTGCAGACATGGACTGTAAAATACATGCCTATTATTATTTGTTTAATTCTTCAAGCTCTGTCAAGTTGTTTGTTGCTCATTGCTAAATAGCCATTTTAAAGTCTTGCTATAGATTCAAGCCAATTTAAGTTTGTGTCCTTATACCATTTAATTTTCTTTGTAAGCAACTTCAGTGTAGATTTGGCCTTGTGTTTTAGGTTATTGTCCTGCTGAAAGGTGGATTCTTCTCCCAGTGTCTGGTGGAAAGCCGACTGAACCATGTTTTCCTCTAGGATATTACCTATGCTTATACCTGTATTCCGTTTCTTTTGACAAGCATACCCATAACATGATGCTGCCACCACCATGCTTGACAATATGAAGAGATGTGTTGTGTTGGATTTGCCCCTTGTGCTGCACCATCCAAAGCCTAATAACATGCTCAAAGGGATATTCAGTGCCAGTTTTTACATTTTTACACTACCAATCTACCAATCGGTGCACTTCTTTGCCGGGCATTGAAAAACCTATGTGGTCTTTGTGGTTGAATCTGTCCTTGAAATTCACTACTCAATTTAGGGACCTCACAGATAATTATATGTGTGGGCTATAGAGATGGGGTAGTCATTCAAAAATCATGTTTTAGCCACTATTATTGAACACGGAATGCAACTTATTCCATGCAACTTATTATGCAATTTGTTAATACTGAACTTATTTAGGCTTGCCATAACAAAGGGGTTGAATACTTATTGACTCAAAACATTTCAGCTTTTAATATTTTATAAGTTTCTAAAATGTTTTACTTTAATTCAATACATTTTAGTCTTTAACACAACAAAATGTGGAAAAAATAAAGGAGTGTGAATACTTTCTCAAGGCACTGTATGTTAGTTTCAGAGGTAGACTGGCTCGGGCAGACAATACAGCCAAATACTCCATGTAAACATGAATCGCTTCTCAATTGCGATACGGTTTTAGAATCATAAAGCCCTTTACTTTCATATGACATATCAATAATTTCACAAATGCAAAATACACACTTACTATACACTAAGATGAGGTAGGAGGATTATACTTTTCATGAGCATGTCATTCATATTCCATTCACCCAGTTCAATGTAACATAGATAGGTTTCGGCTACTACATGATACTCACATTTTCCCTGTACCCATAATGAGGTTGCTACAACCTTGTACATGAATGAAAGTTGACAATGTGGAGAATTTTAAGTAATCAAGGTGACAGACAGCGACACATTCAATATCGCCTTGCACACTCTTGCCTGCATCTAGCTGATCTAGGGAGTAGTCCAATATTTGCAAATGTGAATTTCTATTGGACAAGGTCAGATATTTTTATCCTCCTTTTGTTCCGTTTTCTTTCCGTTTAAGAAACTTATTTTCAACAGAATCGGCAGAATGAATACACCCCTAATCACACACAAACACAGTTCAAAGACCAGTTCACACACAAACACTTTCATAGCAGCCACATAAAAACAGTTTGATCACTTTGCACGTTGTATATATCATTCCTTCTCGCAACTATCTACGTGCTCTCCTCCTCTCACCTTTTCCCTTCGCTTGTGGACGTTTGCTGTCTGTGACCAGGCGATAAAACCTTTCCAAGCCAAACCTTCAAATCATGACCGCTATACACAGCCTACATTGTTGTCATGTCATAGTCAACATATCTACTAGAATTAACACGTTAATAAACCCATTAGCTACAATCATACAGTACAGTGTACAGTCAAAAAACAGTTTAGCAGTTACACCGCATAACCCCGGTGGCAATAAATAACTGGACTTGGTCCAGTGTTGGACAGCCATAGGCATAGCCAGCTGCTGAGGCTACTGTAGACCTTCAATGCAAAACAGTGTGTTTCATCAATTATTTGTTGACGTGAATATATTTAGTATAGTTTTAATGAAGGTCCGCAACCTTAAGCCTCCAGTGAAGGTCAGCAGTTCGGAGCCTCCAGTGAAGGTCAGCAACCCAGAACCTCCAGTGAAGGTCAGCAACCCAGAACCTCCAGTGAAGGTCAGCAAACCAGAACCTCCAGCGAAGGTCAGTAACCTTGAGCCTACAGCGAAGGTCAGCAGCCCGGAGCCTACAGCGAAGGTCTGCAACACGGAACCTCCAGCGAAGGTCAGCAGCCCGGAGCCTCCAGCGAAGGTCAGCAGCCCGGAGCCTCCAGCGAAGGTCAGCAGCCCGGAGCCTCCAGCGAAGGTCAGCAGTCCGCTCCGGCACTGCAAATTGCATGCTGACGGTGTCACGATGCTGTGGATATAAGGGACGATAGACGGAGCGCTCGTGGAGTGACATCCTTTTTATTATATGAGTTATTCTCACGAAGCATATGAATAAACAAGGAGAGTGAAACAAACAAACTTTTGAACAAATGCAAAGTGACTTACGGTCTGGAGCGCAACATGCAGACAGACACGAACAATGACCCACACAAACATGTGGGGTTGAGCAACTTAAATAGAATCCCCAATCAGAGACAACGTATCACAGCTGTCTCCAATTGGGGATTCAACACAAAATGAAAACCACATAGATCTAGAGATCTAGATCTGTCAGGCTCTGACCATGGCCATAAAGGTACTCCCTATGGCCAGAGCCTGACAGACGGCAGGAATGTCCACCAGAGCTGTTGCCAGAAAATGTAATGTTAATTTCTCGACCATAAGCCGCCTCCAACGCTGTTTTAGAGAATTTGGCAGTACGTCCTACTAGCCTCACAACTGCAGACCAAGTGTATGGCATCATGTGGGTGAGTGGTTTTCTGATGTCAACGTTGTGAACAGAGTGCCCCATGGTAGTGGTGGGGTTATGGTATGGGCAGGCATAAGCTACAGACAACGAACACAATTGCATTTGATTTATTATTTAGATACCGTGATGAGATCCTGAGGCCCATTGTTGTGCCATTCATCCGCCGCCATCACCTCGTTTCAATATGATAATGCACGGCCCCATGTCGGAAGGATCTGTACACAATTGCTGGAAGCTGAAAATTCTTCCATAGGCCTGCATACTCACCAGACATGTCACCCACTAAGCATGTTTGGGATGCTCTGGATCAACGTGTACGACAGCGTGTTTCAGTTCCTGCTAATATCCAGCAACTTCGCAGCCATTGAAGAGGAGTGGGACAACATTCCACAGGCCACAACAGCCTGATCAACTCTATGCAAAGGTTTGCGCTGCCTGAGGCAAATGGTGGTCACACCACATACTGACTGGATTTCTGATCCACGGCCCTACTTTTGTTAAGGCATCTGTGACCAATAGATGCATATCTGTATTCCCAGTCATGTGAAATCCATAGTTTAGGGCCTAATGAATTTATAATTGACTGATTTCCTTATATGAACTGTAACTCAGTAAAATCTTTGAAATTGTTGCATGTTGCGTTCATATTTTTCGTTTTCCGTTTTCATGCTCATCAAATAGTGACAACTCGTGCCCTGCGGATGGGGTCATTGTCATCATATGGAGGATTATACATGACCATAAGCATGTTGGGATGCTAATTGCTTCATTAATTTAGGAACCACACCTGTGAAGCACTTGCTTTCAATATACTTTGTATTCCTCATTTATATTTAAGCGTTTCCATTATTTTGGCAGCTATCTTCTTCCATGGAAGCTTCAGTATGGTAGCATTACTATAGGCTTAAGAGCCATATCATAGCACTGCAAGGTAATAGGTAAACATCTATGCAGAATTCATGGTAAAAGTAGTAATATAGAGTGCTACATGAAACTTTGGAGGACTGGATGGCTCCACATGTTTTACAAAAAGATCCAGCTCCTGGCTGACACTCCCTCTGAGATAAACAGGTTAGAATTACTTAGGTCCAGACAACAGTGTTCTGCTGACCTGACAGTGTATTTTCACAAAGACATTCCACAGATCAGATGAGCACTTATTCTAGCACTGATATAGAGGTTGGCTCGTGGTTGAAATGTTTCTAAAAGCTTCCTCTGTAATCTTTTATTATCACAAATGATCAGATCCAGGTCCAGTCTGATTTCATTTATTTTAATTGAATTATCCAGCTTGTTGGCTTAATGCATTCAGTAGGCTTGACTCTGTCCTGAATCTCTCTTTTGTTGAAGATTTCTGAGACCAATGAGGAATGGTTACTGCCGGGTGAGGAGAAGTGGAGAGCAGAGAGAAGGGATTCAGATGGACACAGAGACCCAGTGAGATCCTGAGACTAGGAGGCCGGAGAGGTAATGGTGAGGGGGTGTCCTGTTGAATCTAATAGCCCTCTATCAAGGGTCAGTTTGACCTGTCAATCAGAAAAAAATAAACCATCAACTCTAGTGGGTCACACAAAAGTATTTAAAGTGGACTGCAGGGACCGAGATGGATTATATGGTGCAGTGATTAGCTTCACCACTAAGTGGAAGCATCAGACCCAGTCTCTGTGCCTTGGCTCCAGGCCTGTTTAGAATGTGAAGGAAAGGCTAATATGGGGATGTTTAGATTTCAGAAGCATGGTTATTGGAGAAAGGTCAAAGATTTCAGGTCCCTTGGTTTGTCATTTAAGCAGGGTTTTTAAAGGGGCTTAAGTAGATTGCCACGGGACCAAGCGCAATTCAATATTTTTATAGCCGTAATCTCCTGAGGGGATTGTGATTGTCCACCCATGAATGGGACAGTCAAGAGAGAGAGGAAGTGGATAGAAAGAGGATGGATATATACTGAACAAAAATATAAAAGCTAAATCAACATTTTCCATACACACAAAAAGCTTATTTTGTTAAAATGTTTTGCACAAATGTGTTTGTTTACATCCCTGTTAGTGAGCATTTCTCCTTTGCCAAGACAATCCATCCACTGGACAGGTGTGGCATATCAAGAAGCTGATTAAACACCATTATTTTACACAGGTGCACCTTGTGCCACTGTAAAATGTGCAGCCACAGATGTCTCAAGTTTTGAGGGAGCATGCAATTGGCATGCTAACTGCATGAATGTCCACCAATGTTCATTTCTCTACCATAAGCCAATGTTGTTTAAGAGAATTTGGCAGTATATCCAACTGGCCTCAACTGCAGACCACGTGTAAACATGCTAGCCCAGGACCTCCACATCTGGCTTCTTCACCTGCAGGATCGCCTGAGACCAGCCTCTTGATTAACAAGTGAGGGAGGGAAAGACTGTGAAAGTACAGGGGGTTACGATGAGTAATATATTATATTATCCACACACATATAATTTCTCTGTAAATACAAAACATGTATCTAAAATGCATGATAGAATAGTGTGTGTGAGAACTAGATTCAAAATGGACTGAAAAGAAATTAGAGTAGAAAATGGATTGCAAGAGACGAGAGAGTGTGATGTGAGGGATACTGTGTGAGTGAATGGGCTGGTCGGTATGCAGTGCAGTCAGTTGTGGTGGTTGGTGGTAATCACGCTGAGCGTCCCAAATGACACCTTATTCTATCTGTATGGGCCCTGGTCAAAAGTAGTGTACTATAAAGGGAATAGGGTGCCATTTGGGACACATCCAGACTGACCGTTGGCAAGGTTGGCACAGGCTGGGCAATCAGCATTATTTCTGCTCTACTTTAATGTAACCATGTCACCCCAGACACATTTGCTCTCTTCTCTCTTCTCTCTCTTCTCTCTTCTCTCTCTTCTCTTTTCTCTCTCTTCTCTCTTTACATAAGTATTTAGACCCTTTGCTATGAGACTCGAAATTGAGCTCAGGTTCATCCTGTTTCCATTAATCATCCTTGAGATGTTTCTACAACTTGATTAGAGTCCACCTGTGGTAAATTCAATTGATTTGACATAATTTGGAAAGGCACAGACCTGTCTATATAAGATCCGTCAGTTGACAGTGCATGTCAGAGCAAAAACCAATGCATGAGGTCCAAGGAATTGTCCATAGAGCTCCGAGACAGATTTGTTCGAGGCACAGATCTGTGGAAGGGTACCAAAAATTCAGAATTGAAGGTCCCCAAGAACACAGTGGCCTCCATCACTCTGAAATGGAAGAAGTTTGGAACCACCAAGACTCTTCCTAGAGCTGGCCGCCCGGCCAAACTGAGCAATCGGGGTAGAAGGGCCTTGGTCAGGGAGGTGACCAAGAACCTGATGGTCACAGAGCTCTAGAGTTCCTCTGTTGAGATGGAAGAACCTTCCAGAAGGACAACCATCTCTGCAGAACTCCACCAATTAGGCCTTTATGGTAGTGGCCAGACGGAAGCCACTCCTCAGTAAAAGGCACATGACAGCCTGATTGACAGCCTAAAGACTCTCAGACCATTAGAAACAAGATTCTCTGGTCTGATGAAACCAAGATTGAACTCTTTGGCCTGAATGCCAAGCGCAACGTCTGGAGGAAACCTGGCACCATCTCTACGGTGAAGCATGGTGGTGGCAGCATCATGCTGTGGGGATGTTTTTCAGCGGCAGGGACCGGGAGACTAGTCAGGATCGAGGGAAAGATGAATGGAGCAAAGTATAGAGAGATCCTTGTCGAAAACCTGCTTCAGAGCACTCAGGACCTCAGACGGGAGCGAAGGCTCACCTTCCAAAAAGTCAACAACCCTAAGCACACAGCCAAGACAACGCGGACAAGTCAATGGGACAAGTCTCTGAATGTCCTTGAGTGGCCCAACCAGAGCCCGGACTTGAACCCGATCGAACATCTCTGGAGAGACCTGAAAATAGCTGTGCAACAACTCTCCCCATCCAACCTGGCAGAGCTTGAGAGGATCTGCAGAGAAGAATAGGAGAAACTCCCCAAATACAGGTGTGTCAAGCTTGTAGTGTCACACCCAAGAAGACTCAAGGCTATAATCGCTGCCAAACGTGCTTCAACAAAGTATTATGAATTTCCCCAAAACAGTTTTTGCTTAGTCATTATTGGTATTGTGTGTAGATTGATGATGGAAAAAAACGATTTAATCAATTAACGTAACAAAATGTGGAAAAAGTCAAGGGGTCTAAATACTTTCCGAAGTCACTGTACAGAGACCTTAACAGCACTACTAGGAATAAACGAGAACAGAAAGTACACAGTAAACAGGTATACCCGAAGGTCAATTAACAATGAGTATTATAAACAACATACACATTCCACAAATGGAGGACATAGGAAGAGAAAGAGTGAGGCAGGGCTGCCAAGGTAAATGTCCGGGTGAGAGAGATGCAGACACTGGGTAAATGAGAACGATAGGATAAAAAAGGGAGGAAAAAACAAGAAGAGGAGGGAACTACGTGCAGCGAGCAGAGCTGTAGACTCCACCTTCCTTCCTTCCTTCTCTCTCCATCCCATCCCCTCTTCCTGCCTCCCTCTCTTCTTATATTTGTCTCTCTCTCTCTCTCTCTCTCTCTCTCGCTCTCTCTATCTCTCACACACACACACACAGAACGTTAGCCCACTATCTAACCACAGAGAGAGCTCAGTGAGTCGTGGAAAGCATATTGTTTCTCCACGTCTCTCTCTCTATCTCTCTCCCTCTCTCTTTCACTTTTCCTCATGCGATCCTGAAAGACTGGACTATCTCTTCTTTGGACATCCTCCTCCTGCTTCGGGACTTAACAGAGAGTGGAGCAAGCTTTCTTCCCCGTTGTCTGAATTTATTTATACTGATCTCTTCTGGGGATTACCACAGGAATGTGTTTGTGTATTTTAGCGTGAGTGTGTGTGTCCTGTGCCGTGTGTGTCCTGTGCCATGCCTGCCCCTGGACGTTTCGGGACAAGTGTTAGTGAATCAGCATGAAGGGGGGTCACCATCAGCGGGGGTGTGGGTGTCAACACCTGTTCCGAAAAGTGCTGGCCATGTGTGGCTGCTGCTACGCCCGAGTCCGAGGTTGGTACATCTCTATGTTATGTCCATAATTTTCACCTAGCTACTTCTCTTCATTTTACTGGTGTCAGATGAGATGGGAGCTTAGTTCTCTTTCCTAGTTATAGGTCAGATGGTCTGTGCAGTCGTGAAGTCTGTGTTTTTCGCTCTGAGATGATTGGCAGGAGATAAAAGTGATAAAAGTAGAGTGTTCTTCAGCTGGTCTGAGATCAGATGGTGGGAGAGAATCAGCAGAGCTCAGTCGTTTCTTGGTTGATAGTCAATCTGTTTTCAGGCCAGATAACACCAGTAAATGGGCACCATTAAGTGTAGCTTCCTCTTCTCCACTGTCCCAAAATTTGTTCTGTGATCAGATATTGAGACAGAGATGGTGTGTGTCACTCTCATTGAGGCAATGCTACTGATATGGGACCTTTTACAGCCTCAACTTTACTCACCAACTCTGAGCGTAATATCCCTCCTGAACCCAAGGAAATCTGAATACCGCTCTTCTTATGACTTCACTTTCTTTTTTAGGGCAATTCTCTCCATCTTTCTCCTACATTCATTCTCTTTTTGTATCAGTCTGTCTGTCCTTCTCGCTCTTGGCTCCTCATTCCTTTGTACTCTTATCTCGTTCTCTCTCTAGAGGAAGAGACAGTTGAGGAGAATTGATGGTGATGTATTGCTCAGACTAACTCCTCCAGTAGAAATGAAAATAAACTTGGTTGTGTTTTCTCTACTCTGGGGCTAGCAGACAAAGTGCTAGTCCCATGCTTTGTGCAGTGTGTGAAAATATATCACTTTAGACATAGTGTTAGAGAGACTGTTAGGGTATATATAAAGTTAGAACAGTGACATAATTATTCCATGCTCAGTGATATATAGTCCAAACAAAAACAGTAACGATATTCAATGCTATTGGGTTTAAGTTTATTGGCTTCAAGTTCCTTGGTGTCCACATCACCAACAAACTATCATGGTCCAAACACATCATTGTCCATAACGGCTATTCCCACTCAGGAGACTGAAAAGATTTGGCATGGGTTCTCAGATCCTCAAAAAGTTAAGCGCTGGTGGTAAAGCTATAGGATCCGGGGGTGTGTCACGAAAGGGCTGGGTTTTGATTAATAAACAGGTTGTAAGTAGAGAATGACCAATAACCGTCCGAGACGATATATCGGGCAGATTTTGGCCATTTCGAGTCTATAGGCCCTTCTCTATCGGTTTTGCCAGCCATGATATATCGGCTGCTGCTATGCCAGCCACGACTCATCGCATGAGCTAGGAATGTCTAGCTGGGAAAATCAGCAGCAGGAAGCAGGAAGAGATCTCATTATCCAACAGAGAAGTGCAGAAATTGTTGAACTGACACAGTGACCAAAATCGAACTCCTTTTGCAAATATTATTTTAGTTAATTCGCTAATAATAAGGCTTGTGTGGACGTGCCCGGACATGCATAAAATAAGCGAGCTAGCTAAGCATATAGTTATGTGACCTGTTAAGATTAGGATAACTAATCCTTTCATGTGTGGTGTTAGCTATCTAGCTATATTAGCTAATATGCTACCTAGCTGGCTAGATAAACATGGTGCTAATTTATCAGATAGGAGCTACTAGCCAACGTAGCTAGCTAACGTTAGCTGGTTATCATTTTGAACATCTCTGACTTGCGGTGTAACGTTAGCTATTTACTGGTGTGCTGATCTGACCAGCCACAATCGTATCTGTAAATTGATAGTTGGATTAGATGATTGTTGTAATAGATAAAGTAGGAAGAGTTTTAAAATGCCTAAATGAAGGTTGGCAAGATTGGTGCCTGTGTGCTTTCTCACTTCTCAAACTATGGGCAGATTTTAAGTCGAACATGCATCATTGTTTCATCTTTTTTCCTACCCTCTCTCTCCTTGTTAGATATTATGCACATTTATGGCTTGGTAGCAAATGTCATCGCCATTGAGCTAGTTGTCATAGTAGCTGTAAACAGCACCAAGTGCTATGAGCGATGGAGGGAGATGTGAAAGAGAGCAGAGATACAGCCTTGCTCTATCCAATTGTAGCAGTAGGATCAAGTTACAATCTGCCCATTGTTTTACAGATCGCTGAACTAGCCAATTGAGTTGTTTCGAATTTCGTCCCGGCAGCTGAAAATTGGCCTAAAATATCGGCCTCCTTGACCCCCAAAAATCGGTATCGGCATCAGCCCTAAAAAAATCCATATTGGTCGTTCTCTAGTTGAGGCTTGAACCTCCACAGGCCAATCAGAACATGCTCCATGGCTAAATATGTGTATTTATGGTCTTTTGTTATCAACTCCAATTTCAATATTATTGCCTAGTTTGTTAAATAGCATACACAAACAACATAACAAAATGTAGGCTTATCCTATATATTTCTTAAATATGTTAAACAAGTTTACTGTCCACATTGTTCTAAGTAATTGCATGGCTTCAATATCTAAATATATTGTTAAACATAGCATTCACACTGATATAGGCCTACTGTAATATGCCTTGGCGGCAGCTAATGGGGATCCCTAATAAATACAAATACAAATGATGTCTGACCCATGGACATGCCAAACAATATGCAAGATAGAATGCACTATTTATAAGATCTAAAAATACAGTGAACAACTATGTCTAAATACAGTTACAGCCAACATAATTGCTCCCCTCTGTCATATAATATGTCAACGTATATGGAGGGTTTTTGGTGCATCCAAACTTTTCACAGGAGCTGGAAAAAGATCCAAAGGGGAACGTTCATTCACCCTAACACTGCTCCCAAATGTGTATGGATAGACTACCATTGCCGTTGATATGGCTAGTAGTGACTTTGCCACGTGAAAGGTAAACAAAGGAACAGACAAATGGCCTACAAGTGGATTTAGCACCACTGACAAATTCCTGCGATTTGACAGTTAGGTCCAACAGAGGAAAGTGGAAGATGCATTTTTTTTTTTACAAAATTATAAACAAAAAACAATAAGCTTTTTTTCATTAAATAACTAGATGTTCCTAAACAGACTATCTACAGTCACTGACACTGTTCATGCAATAGGCATCGAATACAATGAGTCCAAACTTTTCACAGAAGCTAAAAAAATTGGAATACCTGTTGACTGTTTTGCTGCTTGTGATATTTCAATAAGACATTGGTGATGTTTATAACTCTGTGTGCCTCTGAACACACCTAAAATATTTCCACCCTCCAAACTCAGCGCAAGCGAGCCGATGACAGATAAATTACCATCCCTGGTGCAAAGGTTAGAAAATAGGAGAGCTCTGAAGTCGAAAATGCAAATCGTTTGACATTAGCGACGCCTTAAAGCCAGTTAAAAATAGAGCCCTGTGATTCTGATCAGTGATGGAGGGTTTACATAGACACTGTAACTCTGATCAGTGATGGAGGGTTTACATAGACACTGTAACTCTGATCAGTGATGGAGGGTTGACATAGACACTGTAACTCTGATCAGTGATGGAGGGTTTACATAGACACTGTAACTCTGATCAGTGATGGAGGGTTTACATAGACACTGTAACTCTGATTAGTGATGGAGGGTTTACATAGACACTAACTCTGATCAGTGATGGAGGGTTTACATAGACACTGTAACTCTGATCAGTGATGGAGGGTTTACATAGACACTGTAACTCTGATCAGTGATGGAGGGTTTACATAGACACTGTAACTCTGATCAGTGATGGAGGGTTTACATAGACACTGTAACTCTGATCAGTGATGGATGATTTACATAGACACTGTAACTCTGATCAGTGATGGAGGGTTTACATAGACACTGTAACTCTGATCAGTGATGGAGGGTTTACATAGACACTGTAACTCTGATCAGTGATGGAGGGTTTACATAGACACTGTAACTCTGATCAGTGATGGAGGGTTGACATAGACACTGTAACTCTGATCAGTGATGGAGGGTTGACATAGATGATGTGACTTTGCTCAGTGATGGAGGGTCTAAACAGACACACAGGCAGTCAGCGATATGCTTGCATCTGGAACTCTGCAGTGTCTCGGAATGTGCTGCTCTCAGATCATTGGATCATGGAAACGCTTGAGTCACAGAGTCACTCTGCCTACATTCCTTCCACCCAAAAAGCTAAGCTTTACCCCCCCCTCACACACACACACACACACACACACTCTCTGAGCAGCTATCCTTTAAAAAAAAATCCTGTTTCCAATAATAGAAACAGGATTCATGGGGCGCTGTGAAGAAGAAATGCTATGTTCATTATTGTCTGACTGTCCACAGAAGCCCAGAGCTGATGACTGGTGAATAGAGAAATGCTGCTGTGCTCTAATTTTGGGGCTACAGGTTTTGTGGTGTGGCAACCGTCCAATTCTGGGGCACACATACTGTATCTTTACATCAAAGTGTTGGTTGTTGGGTGCAAATTACATAATAGGTTGCTGACTAGAGTTTATATAGAACAAAGACCTTTTCCTCTTTTTGACTAGAGGTCCTCTCATTTCCTCAAAGCTCTGCCTTTGGCACAATGTACTTTGCTGTGATCCTGCCCTGGCACCAGAGCCGTAGAGGAGAGCTCTCTTCTCCATGAGTTAGGGATGTCACAGAGCTCCCTCCCTGCCAAAACAGACACATTAATTTATAATGCAGTAACCAGGCAAATGTTATTACTCTTGTAACCAAGGCCTTGTGTGTGTCTGTGTGTATGTATGTTTAAGTGTGTTTATACAGTGTAGAGATAATCTTCTCTCTGCCAGCGCTGTTTT
This sequence comes from Thymallus thymallus, assembly GCA_023634145.1. Lineage (NCBI taxonomy): Eukaryota > Metazoa > Chordata > Actinopteri > Salmoniformes > Salmonidae > Thymallus > Thymallus thymallus. The sequence goes on along the minus strand of CM042409.1, from coordinate 21,385,595 downwards.
GATTCATTTCCTAATTTACCACTGGCTAAATATAAAGATACTCAGGCTTTAGGCAGATCTGCTGCCTGGCTGACTGAGGATTACATCCATCCACTCCTCCATCCATCCTGCACACATCCTCAAATAAAAACCAACACACACATAAACACACGTACATGCATGCACACAGATTTCCGCTCTAACAACCTATTTGAGGAGCTCATGTTAATCTTTTAACATGTCAGTATAGGGATGACCTACAGTGCATTTGGAAAGTATTCAGACCCCTTTTTCCACATTTTGTTACGTTACAGCCTTATTCTAAAATTGATTAAATACATATTTTTTTCATCAGTCCAGAGACAATATCCCATAATGACAAAGCAAAAACAGGCTTTCAGAAAGTTTTGCAAATGTATTAAAAATAAAACCGAAATACCTAATTTACATAAGTATTCAGACCCTTTGCTATAAGACTCAAACATTTTTTTAATTAAAATTTTAATTTTTTTAAGTTGTCATTTACAACTGCGACCTGGCCAAGATAAAGCAAAGCAGTGCAGCAAAAACAACAACAACACAGAGTTACACATGGGAATAAACATACAGTCAATAACACAATAGAAAATCTATGTACAGTGTGTGCAAATGTAGTAAGATTAGGAAGGTAGGGCAAGAAATAGGCCATAGTGGCGAAATAATTACAAATTAGCATTAACACTGGACTGATAGATGTGCAGAGGATGATGTGCAAATAGAGATACTGGAGTGCAAATGAGCCAAATTAATAAATATGGGGATGAGGTAGTTGGGTGGACTATTTACAGATGGGCTGTGTACAGGTGCAGTGATCGGTAAGCTGCTCTGACAGCTGATGCTTAAAGTTATTGAGGGAGATGGTAGTCTCCAGCTTCAGTGATTTTTGCAATTCGTTCCAGTCATTGGCAGCAGAGAACTGGAAGGAATGGCAGCCAATGGAGGTGTTGGCTTTGGGGATGACCAGTGAAATATACCTGCTGGAGCGCATGCTACGTGTGGGTGTTGCTATGGTGACCAGCGAGCTGAGATAAGGCGGGGATTTACCTAGCAAAGACTTATAGATGACCTGGAGCCAGTGGGTTTGACGACAAATATGTAGTGAGGGCCAGCCAACGAGAGCGTACAGGTCGCATTGGTGGGTAGTATATGTGGCTTTGGTAACAAAACGGATGGCACTGTGATAGATTATATCCAATTTGCTGAGTAGAGTGTTGGAGGCTATTTTGTAAATGACATCGCCGAAGTCAAGGATCGGTAGGATAGTCAGTTTTACAAGGCTATGTTTGGCTGCATGATTGAAGGAGGTTTTGTTTTGCAAAAAAGCCGATTCTAGATTAAATTTTGGATTGGAGATGCTTAATGTGAGTCTGGAAGGAGAGTTTACAGTCTAACCAGACGCCTAGGTATTTGTAGGTGTCCACGTATTCTAAGTCAGACCCGTCGAGAGTAGTGATGATAGTCCGGTGGGCGGGTGCGGGCAGTGTTCGATTGAAAAGCATGCATTTAGTTTTACTAGCATTTAAGAGCAGTTGGAGGCCACGGAAGGAGTGTTGTATGGTATTGAAGCTTTTTTGAAGGTTAGTTAACACAGTGTCCAAACAGGGGCCAGATGTATACAGAATGGTGTCGTCTGCGTAGAGATGGATCAGAGAGTCACCAGCAGCGAGAGCGACATCATTGATATATATAGAGAATAGAGTTGGCACAAGAATTGAACCCTGTGGCACCCCCATAGAGACTGCCAGAGGACCGGACAACAGGCCTTCCGATTTGACACACTGAACTCTATCTGAGAAGTAGTTGGAGAACCAGGCAAGGCAGTCATTTGAGGAACCAAGGCTGTTGAGTCTGCCAATAAGAATGCAGTGATTGACAGAGTCGAAAGCCTTGGCCAGGTCGATGAAGACGGCTGCACAGTACTGTCTTTTATCGATGACGGTTATGGTATCGTTTAGGACCTTGAGCGTGGCTGAGGTGCACCCATGACCAGAGCGGAAACCAGATTGCATAGCAGAGAAGGTACGGTGGGATTCGAAGTGGTCAGATCTAGGGATCTCAGACGATACAAAAGAGAGGTTGAACAGGCTAGTAATAGGTGTTGCAACAATTGCGCCGGATAATTTTAGAAAGAAAGGGTCCAGATTGTCTAGCCCAGCAGATTTCTAGGGGTACAGATTTTGCAGCTCTTTCAGAACATCAGCTATCTGGATTTGGGTGAAGGAGAAGCGGGGGGGGGGGGGGGGGGGTGATTGGGCAAGTTGCTGCAGGGGTTACAGAGCTGTTGGCCGGGGTAGGGGTAGCCAGGTGGAAAGCATGGCCAGCCGTAGCAAAATGCTTATTGAAATTTTAGATTATCGTAAATTTATCGGTGGTGACAGTGTTTCCTAGCCTCAGTGCAGTGGGCAACTGGGAGGAGGTGCTCTTATTCTCCATGGATTTTACAGTGTCCCAGAACTTTTGGGAATTAGTACTACAGGATGCAAATTTCTGTTTGAAAAAGCTAGCCTTTGCTTTTCTAACTGACTGTTTATATTGGTTCCTGACTTCCCCGAAAAGTTGCATATCGCGAGGGGGCTATTCGATGCTAATGCAGTGCGCCACAGGATGTTTTTGTGTTGGTCAAGGGCAGTCAAGTCTGGGGTTAACCAAGGGCTATATCTGTTCTTAGTTCTACATGTTTTGAATGGGGCATGCTTATTTAGGATGGTGAGGAAAGCACTTTTAAAGAACAACCAGGCATCCTCTACTGACAGGATGAGGTCAATATCCTTCCAGGATACCCAGGCCAGGTCGATTAGAAATGCCTGCTCACTGAAGTGTTTTAGGGAGCGTTTGACAGTGATAAGAGGTGGTCGTTTGAACGCGGACCCATCACGGACGCAGGCAATGAGGCAGTGATTGCTGAGATCCTGTTTGAAAACAGAGGAGGTGTATTTGGAGGGCAAGTTAGTCAGGATGATATCTATGACGGTACCCATGTTTACAGATTTAGGGTTGTAGGTTCCTTGATCATTTGTGTGAGATTGAGGGAATCTTGCTTAGATTGAAAGACGGCCGGGGTGTTAAGCATATCCCAGTTTAAGTCACCTAACAGTACAAACTCTGAAGATAGATGGGGGGAAATCAATTCACATATGGTGTCCAGGGCACAGCTGGGGGCTGAGGGGGGTCTGTAACAGACGGCAACAGTGAGAGACTTATTTCTGGAAAAGTGGATTTTTAAGTGTAGAAGCTCAAACTGTTTCGGCACATACCTGGATAGTATGACAGAACTCTGCAGTAGATTGCAACTCCGCCTCCTTTGGCAGTTCTTGACGGGGAATATTGTAGTTGGGGATGGAAATTTCAGAATTTTTGGTGGCCTTCCTGAGCCAGGATTCAGACACGGCTAGGACATCAGGGTTGGCGGAGTGTGCTAAAGCAGTGAATAAATCAAACTTAGGGAGGAGGCTTCTGATGTTAACATGCATGAAACCAAGGCTTTTACGGTTACAGAAGTCAACAAATGAGAGCGCCTGGGGAATTTAGCTCTACATCACCAGAGGAACAGAGGAGGAGTAGGATAAGGGTACGGCTAAAGGCTTTAAGAACTGGTTGTCTAGTGCATTGGTTACAGAGAATAAAAGGAGCAGATTTCTGGGCGCGGTAGAATAGATTGAGGGCATAATGTACAGACAGGGATATGGTAGGATGTGAGTTCAGTGGAGGTAAACCTAGGCGTTGGGTAATGATGAGAGAGGTTGCATCTCTGGAGACATCAGTTAAGCCAGGTGAGGTCTCTGCGTGTGTGGGGGGTGGGACAAAAGAGCTATCTGAGGCATGTTGAGCGGGACTGGGGGCGCTACAGTGAAATAAAACAATAAGAACTAACCTAAACAGCAACAGACAAGGCATATTGAAATAAGAAAGAGGCATAAAACAAACACAGTTAATCAAGAGAGCCAAGACAACAACGGTTAATGGCGATGAATGGACAAAGAGGGTCAGTTAGAGAAAATGTTGTGCTACACACAGGACCTGAGTTCAGAGCTGAGGCCTAGCAGATAAACAGAAAGAGGTACCGTGTAACGGAACAGTCCAGCAGGCATCAGCTGCGATTATGTCGGCAGACCAGTCGTGATGGCTCGGCGGAGCTCCGTGTCGACAATAGAAGGTCCAGGCCGGTTGACAAAGGTACTGTAGCCCGGGAAATAGCTAGTACACGTCGGCTGGCCGGGAGATGGGCCTAGCTCGGGGCTAGCTCAAGGCTAACTGGTGCTAGCTTCTGGACAATGGTGTTAGCCAAACAACAGCTAGCTGCGATGATCCGGTGTGATAGCCCTGTGATTTCGGTAGAAATCCGGTGAAGTGGAGGGGAACGCAATCCGATTTGCGCTGGGTTGGTAGAGCGCTGTGCAGACTGGCTGATATTGTCCAAACTAAAAGCTGGCTAATGCAGGCAGAGCAATGGTGAGGACCGCTAGCAATGACTAGTAGCTAGTTAGCAAGTTAGCTAGCAGGCTAGCTTCTGTCGGCGGTTCAGTTAAATGGTAAAGAAATATAGAAAATAGTAGATCCATTCCACGTTGGGTGAGGCGGGTTGCAGGAAAGGTATATGGGGAATAATAAAATATACGGAAAGACAGACTAATTACAAACTATTTACACGGGACATGAGACAGGGCAAAAAAACACGTCCGTACTGTTACGCCATTGTCACGTTCGGGTGTGTAGAGAGACCAAGGCGCAGCGTAGCGATAGTTCGACATCGTTTATTGAACTAATAAACTCGACTGGATGCGAACCATACAAAATAACAAATACAATATAGAGATGAAACACACGTAGCACGAACACGGGACAACATATAACAATGAACCACGCCAAGGGAGTGGAACACAGACATATAAGTAGGATCCCTAATTAGAGGTAATGCATAGCAGCTGCCTCTAATTAGGGATCCCACACACAACACCACACAGAAGTAGAAATAATAGATCTGCCAGACTCTGACCATAGAAATATAGAGAAGCAAAGCTTCTCTATGGCCAGAGCCTGACAGTACCCCCCCTCAAAGGCGCGGACCCCCGGCCGCAAGAAAACAAACACAAAAACATGAGGGAAGGGTCAGGGAGGAAAAAACATCACACAACCATCGCAGGTGGCGGTTCCGGCCCCGGCGAAGTGGATATCTTCCTCCTCATTTCTACTGGGCCCGGACTGGGCCCCGGTGTGGCAGGCGACTCCGGCCATGTAAAGGGGCAACCCACCGGTCCTGGAAATAACAATGGTGGGGCAAAAGGCTCAGGCCATGGAGCGGGGCAATAACCGGGCCAGGACTGAGCACCGGTGTGGCAGGCGACTCCGGCCTTTCAAAGAGGTAAACAACCGGTCCTAAAAATGGCACCAGTGGGGAAAAAGACTCAGGCCATGGAGCGGGGCAAATAACCGGGCCAGAACTGGGCACCGGTGTGGCAGGCGACTCCGGCCATGTAACCATCACGGGAGGCTCCGGGCTGTCGACCATCACGGGAGGCTCCGGGCTGTCGACCATCACGGGAGGCTCCGGGCTGTCGACCATCACGGGAGGCTCCGGGCTGTCGACCATCACGGGAGTCTCCGGGCTGTCGACCATCAAAGGAGGCTCCGGGCTGGGGAGGCGCACCGACGGTCTGGTGCGTGGAGCCGGCACTGGAGGTACCTGGCTGGGCGCACGCACTGGAGGTCGGGTGCGGGGAGCCGGCACGGGACGTACCGGACTGGAGAGGCGCACTGGAGGCCTGATGCGTGGAGTCGGCACTGGTGGCACCGAACTAATGACACGCACCTCAGGGCGAGTGCGGGGAGCAGGCACAGGACGTACCGGACTGGGGACGCGCACTGGAAGCCTGATGCGTGGAGTCGGCACTGGTGGCACCGGACTAATGACACGCACCTCAGGGCGAGTGCGGGGAGCAGGCACAGGACGTACCGGACTGGAGATGCGCACTGGAAGCCTGGTGCGTGGAGTCGGCACTGGTGGCACCGGACTAATGACACGCACTTCAGGGCGAGTGCGGGGAGCAGGCACAGGAAGTACCGGACTGGAGACGCGCACTTGAAGCCTGGTGCGTGGAGTCGGCACTGATGGCACCGGACTGATGACACGCACCTTGGGGCGAGTGCGGGGAGCAGGCACATGACGTACCGGACTGGAGAGGCGCACTGGAGGCCTGGTGCGTGGAGTCGGCACTGATGGCACCGGACTGATGACACGCACCTTGGGGTGAGTGCGAGGAGCAGGCACAGGACGTACCGGACTGGAGAGGCGCACTGGAGAGTAGCAGACGGCCGAACCCAGACTGGGCACCAGTGGAGCGGACTGCTCTGGCACTGGAGTGTAGCAGACGGCCGAACCCAGACTGGGCACCAGTGGAGCGGACTGCTCTGGCACTGGAGTGTAGCAGACGGCCGGACCCAGACTGGGCACCGGTGGAGCGGACTGCTCTGGCACTGGAGTGTAGCAGACGGCCAGACCCGGACTGGGCACCGTTGGAGCGAACTGTTCTGGCACTGGAGTAGAGCAGACGGCCGGACCCCGACTGGGCACCGGTAAAGCGGACTGCTCTTTCACGGGAGTGGAGTAGGCGACTGGACACGGACTGTTCCATTCCGACATTTCCCTTTCAACCTCTTCCGCTATCTCCCACATTTCCTCCAAAACGTCTCCAAAATGTCTCTCCAAATATTCCTCCTCTTTTCTACTTTGCGCCCCCCACTTGAATTTCGGGCACAGCGTATCCCAAATGGAGAGTGGTACTGGCTTGTCCTCCTCAAACCCAGACCACCCCCATAGCCCCCCCCCTGAAATTTTCCTGGGGTTGACTACGGGCTCCGTTACCTCCTTTTCCTCGATTCCATCGCTGTCCTCCTTTCTTCTCCTTTGCTCCCAATTTACGCTGCTTGGTCGGGTGGTGGTTCATTCTGTCACGTTCGGGTGTGTAGAGAGACCAAGGCGCAGCGTAGCGATAGTTCGACATTGTTTATTGAACTAATAAACTCGACTGGATGCGAACCATACAAAATAACAAATACAATGTAAAGATGAAACACACGTACTCACGAACACGGGACAACATACAACAATGAACCACGCCAAGGGAGTGGAACACAGACATATAAGTAGGATCCCTAATTAGAGGTAATGCATAGCAGCTGCCTCCAATTAGGGATCCCACACACAACACCACACAGAAGTAGAAATACTAGATCTGCCAGACTCTGACCATAGAACTATAGAGTATGGCCAGAGCCTGACAGCCATCTACAACTTAATTGGATTGATTGGACATGATTTGGAAAGGCACACACCTGTCTATATAAGGCCTCACAGTTTTTTGGACAGCAGTGGCTTCTTCCCTAGTGTCCTCCCATGAACACCATTCTTGTTTAGTATTTTACGTATTTTAGACTCGTCAACAAAGATGTTAGCATGTTCCAGAGATTTCTGTAAGTCTTTAACTGACACTCTAAGATTCTTCTTAACCTCCTTAAGAATTATGTGCTGTGCTCTTGCAGTCATCTTTGCAGGGCGGCCACTGCTAGGGGGAGTAGCAACAGTGCTGAACTTTCTCCATTTATGGACAATTTGTCTTACCGTGGACCGACGAACGTCAAGGCTTTTAGAGATATTTTTCTAAGCCTTTCCAACTTTATGCAAGTCAAAAATTCTTAATCTTAGGTCTTCTGAGATCTCTTTTGTCCGAGGCATGGTTCACATCAGGAAATGCTTCTTGTGAATAACTCAAATTTCTTATAGGGCAGGGCAGCTCCAATCCAATCTCGTCTCATTGATTACACTCCAGGTTAGCTGACTCCAATTAGCTTTTGGAGAAGTCAGTAGCCTAGGGGTTCACATATTTTTTCCAACCTACACTGTGAATGTTTTAATTATGTATTCAATATAGACAATAAAAATACAATTATTTGTGTGTTATTAGTTTAAGCAGACTGTTCTTGACTATTGTTGTGACCAATTTATGCAGAAATCCAGGTAATTCCAAAGGGTTCACATACTTTTTCTTGCCACTGTATGTAAATGTGATATTTCTGTTTTTTATTTTTCATACATTTGCAAAAATGTCAAAACAATTTTTGCTTTGTCATTATGGGGTATTGTGTGTAGATTGATGAGAAGAAAAAAAAAGGCAGTAACGTAACAAAATGTGGAAAAAGTCTTAATACTTTCCCGAATTCACTGTATATGTATATGTTTTTTTACACGTTATCATTGTTGTGTGTGTGACGAATTATATTAAATTATTCTCACACTGGGCCAAATGAGTAGGCATACAATAGTACATTTGGTCCAGTGTCAGTTAGCGTCAGTGTAGATGGCGATATCTTGTTGATCTCATCATAAGGCCATCTTGCTTGTTTTATGAGCCATCAAAGCATTAGGCTGGCCATGTGGATAGATAGATAGGTAGGTAGGTAGGTAGGTAGGTAGGTAGGTAGGTAGGTAGGTAGGTAGGTAGGTAGGTAGGTAGGTAGGTAGGTAGGTAGGTAGGTAGGTAGGTAGGTAGGTAGGTAGGTAGGTAGGTAGGTAGGTAGGTAGATCGATCGATCGATAGGTACTTTATTGATCCCCCCGGGGGGAAATTTCATTGTCAAGCAGCTACAACAAAACACAGGGCAGGTGCAAAATGCCACAACGAAAGTAAACAAAAGACAGATACACGGTACATGATACATAGAGCGGCAGTATAATAAAAGTATAGAGAGACAAGATATCTGGAGTGCAAAAAAAATGCTATAAAAAGATATTGCATAGTATGGGTGGTTGGCTGAATATGTACACTATACATTGGTGGATGTTGGATGGTTAACTATACTATACAGGTCGAAGGCAGAGAAATACTTCAGTAGCTAAAAATGCATATGATATGAGCAAGGGTTATAATAGTTTGCTTAATAGACAGACTGGCTAAATGAACAGGTAAGTGAAAATTTTGCATGGTTAAATTAGCTGTACAGGTAAGTATACATTTATATTTACAGATAAGTGAATACTTGCATGGTTACACAAACTGTACAGGTAAATGACGGGAAAAGATACTTTAATAGCTAAATGTGTGTATGATATAATTTGGGGTAATAATAGTAATTCCCTTAAAATACAGTCCTTAGTGCGCAGGGTTTAATTACAGACAACTGCACGTATTGCACAATCGATATACTAAAAGCAATGAGAAAAGGTGCAACTGACAGGATACTAATATGCATTTCTGAGTGAATGCCTACGTAGGTTAGGTCCAAGAATTACTAGCAATATTGCACGTGATATGATATAACAACTGTACATGAGTATGTATATACAGACCTGCATGAATAAATAGGCCCTGAGTGAATGAGTGCTGACGGACCAGAGTTACTCACGGATGGATGCATAATTGTTAAACTAGGTCCTAGCACCCCAACAGTTCCAGATCTATGTTGCCGACGGCACGGTACCCTGGTGAGGCATTATATAGTCTAATAGCCGCCGGCAGGAAGGACCTCCTGTAGCGCTCTCTGGCACACCGTGGTGGGATCAGTCTGTGACTGAAAGTGCTCCTCTGCGTCATAACCATAGCGTGCAGAGGGTGGGTGACGTTGTCCATGATGGCCAGCAGTTTGGCCAGGATCCGTCTCTCCGCCACCTCCTCTAGAGTGTCAAGGCTCATCCCCAGGACAGAGCTAGCCTTCCTGATCAGCTTATTTACCCGAGAAGCATCACCGGCTTTGATGTTAGCTCCCCAGCACACCACTGCAAAAAAGATGGCACTGGCCACAACAGACTGGTAGAAGGTATGCAGTAGTTTACTGCACACGTTGAAGGACCTGAGCCTCCTCAGAAAGTAGAGTCGGCTCTGGCCCTTTTTGTACAGGGCCCCGGTGTTACCAGCCCATTCCAGCTTGTTGTCCATATGGACTCCCAGGAACTTGTATGACCCGACCATTTCCACATCCATCCCCTGTATAGGGACTGCAGTCAGTTTTGCTGATGTTGAGCTGAAGGTGGTTCTGCTCACACCATAGCACAAAGTCACTGATTGTGCTCCTGTACTCCTCCTCCTGCCCACCCCTGATGCACCCTACAATAGCAGAGTCATCCGAGAACTTCTGTAGGTGGCATGTTTCAGAGTTATATCTGAAGTCTGAGGTGTAGAGGGTGAACAGGAAGGGGGACAGGACCGTTCCCTGGGGGGCCCCTGTGTTGCTAACTGCCCGTTCTGACACACAGCTCTGTAGTCGCACAAATTGTGGCCTACCGGTCAGGTAGTCCGTGACCCAGGAGACTAAGGGTGCTTCCACTTTCATCCTCCTCATCTTCTCACCCAGTAGCAGGGGATGAATGGTATTGAAGGCACTGGAGAAGTCAAAAAACATAACCGTCACAGTGCAACCTGTGTTGTCCAGGTGAGAGTAGGCCCTCTGCAGAAGGTAGATGATTGCATCATCCACCCCGATGTTGCGCTGGTATGCAAACTGCAGGGGGTCCAGTGATACACACACAAGGGGTCTGAGGTGAGCGAGGACTAACCTTTCCAGGGTCTTCATGATGCGCTACAGGTCTGAAGTCATTCAGGACAGTGGGGTGTGCCTTCTTGGGCACTGGGACGAGGCAGGATGTTTTCCACAGCACGGGGACCCTTTCTAGGCTCAGGCTAAGGTTGAAGAGACGCTGGAGTATTCCACACAGTTGGTCAGCACAGACCCTAAGCACCCTTGGGCTGATGCCATCAGGGACCGCCGCTTTCCACTGATGTAGTCTCTCCAGCTCTCTCTTCACTTGGTTGGTGGTGAAAGCCAGCCCAGGTGGGGTGTGGGGGGAGGGGGGTGTTGAGGATCAGTCCAGGGGGAGCAGGGGCGGAGGTGGGGTCACTGATTGTCTCAGCAGAGGTGTTGTGAGCAAAGTGGGGGTGGGACAGCCGTGAGGGTGTGTGGTCTGGGGAGCTGGAAGGGAGGTGGACAGGGCAGTATCAAACCTGTTGAATCTAGAGTAATGGAAGCCACAGGATGAGAACACAGACAGACGGCAGACAGACACTGAATTGTCTCTTTCACAGTACAGACTATATTGTGGTGGTGAAATAAGAGGTCTGCGTCCCAAATGGCACCCTATCCCCTATATAGTGCATTACTTTTGACCAGGGTCCATAGGAATAGGGTGCCTTTTGGGACACGGACACAGCTGTATTCATCAAAGTGCAGAGAGGTGCCATAGGAAAAAAAATCAGGCTGTTACAATCTGACTTCTCACTGGGACGATCCATTTCTGCACCACCAAGATAACACTGATCAATCAGAGCTTAATGCCCAGTGTGTGTGTGGGGGACAGGGGGACCGGGGACGGGGGTCAGGGGACGGGGGTCAGGGGTCGGGGAGTATGATTAATGCTGCAGAGATAGAGACACAGCACATAAAAATGTGTGAAATGTGTTTGCAAATACACACACAGACAGACAGACAATTGGACAGGGAAGGGACATCTATACTTATGCACACACTATAGAGGGATAACTCTAGCAAGCATTGTGTCGTGAGGCAGTCGTAATATACTAATTTAATAGTTAATGTAGGAGGACAGCAAAGTCTAAGCCATGATGGAGATCCCAGTGTATTCAACCACCATTCCTCTTGGATGAACTCCTATTTTTCTCTACTGTAATTATCATAAAGTCTGTCAGACAGTGAGAAAGTGCTTGTGTTAATGTGACAGTGATAATTAACGCTGCCTGGCATTTTAAAATAACCCTGTCTGAGTGAGGTCACCATCACCATGATATTAAAATCTGTAGAGAGAGAGAGAGAGAGAGAGAGAGAGAGAGAGAGAGAGAGAGAGAGAGAGAGAGAGAGAGAGAGAGAGAGAGAGAGAGAGAGAGAGAGAGAGAGAGAGAGAGAGAGAGAGAGAGAGAGAGAGAGAGAGAGAGAGAGAGAGAGAGAGAGAGAGAGAGAGAGAGAGGAGTCTCCTTATCTCCCACCCTCCTAGCTCTCTCTCTCTGTCCCATGGTAAGCCTGGGACAATTTGTGTGTGTATTACTGACATGGCTGAGTGTTAGGGTTCCGATTTGTCTCTTCTTGGAGCTTTCTGTCCCCCTTTCCACTCTCTCTCTCCTCTGTCTCTCCTCCACTCTTAGGACACATGATGGGTGAATAGTGGTTATGGTCAGTCATGCCTTCTCCTTTTTATCTCTCTCCCCTCACCCTCATACTTGTAGTTATCTCTCCCTCTGTGTCTTCCTGTTGCTCCTTGACCTCTATTCCCTTCCCAACCCCCTGGTGTTTGCTATTCCTCTCAAGACTCCATCTCCCCCATTCCCCACTCTCTCTCTCTTTCTCTCTATCCCCTTCTCTCTGTCTCTCTCTCTCACTCTCATCCTCTCTCTCTTTATACCCCCACCCTTCTCCCAGTTCATTTAAGGAAATGTACTGTGACTTTCTGTGTGTTGATGTGAACATTGTTCAGCAGCTGTTATCTGTCTGTGACCTCAGTGTCAGAGATGCAATCATTTGTGTGCATAAATAGAGGGAGAATGCCTAGTGATGTCACTGCATTTTCTCTCTTTGTCATCAGCTTATAAGGCAGAATCAAGTCCCCTCCTCTCATCATGGAAGAATCTCTCATGTGTAGTTCTCAGCACCAGTACCTTGTATCTTACAAGGCTCTTTTCAACATGAATAGAAATAAATGTATTGGCTTGAAATGGGGAACATTTTTATCCTTATATTGTATTCCAACATGGAGTTATAAGCAATCAAACACTCTGTCCACTTGTGACAACCAGCCCCAATGCGGGGTTGGTTGTCGCACAGTATGGGGTTGGTTGTCATAATGTTTGCCAGTAGCTTATTCCATTTATAACAGGAAATGAAGCAATATAATATACAGAAAAGCAATATAATCTTTAAAAGTATTTATTGGATGGAACGATATTCGTAACAAAATTCATCATTTTATGCCTTGAGAACAACATATGACAGTTTGAGTAAATGTGTGTGTATGGGTGTGGGTGTGACAGAAAATAATGTGTGGGTGTGAGACAGAACAAATGAGTGTGAGAGTGGCAACAAACCCGGAGAGCACAGATACCTCTGCCCAACGGATGCATGATGCAACGGGAAGCTGCAGGTTAGACATCATTTGCTAATTAGCAAGAAGTCTCACAGATCTATTGAGAATATCTACATTCTAAATTCTACAGTTCTACATCGTTTATACGTCGGCCAGGCATCAACATCAACCAGAGGTCTCTTCACAATCCCAAAGTCCAGAACAGTCTATGGGAGGCGCACAGCACTACATAGAGCCACATCAGGTAACTGATGTAAGCAGTAGAATCCAATAAAAAAAACAGATAAAAATACAGCGGGTACTGTGAAGAGAGACACACACACACAGGCACATACACATGATAATGTCACGACGAGGCGCAGCGCAGGGATAGTAGTTCGTCATTGTCCTTTATTGATACTATGTATAATTAAGAAACAAAAATGCGAACTACCACACACAAAACAAACACGATATACTAACGTAACGTACAAAATAAACACGATATATAAACGGAACGTAGCACACTTACTTCTCACCGGTGACTTGCGAATATATACGATACTGACATAATCATATAACGATAACGACCCACAACCCAGTGTGAAACATACAAACCTATGTAGGATCCCTAATTAGATACGATGCGCTACAGCTGCCTCTAATTAGGGATCCGACACAAACCACCAACAGAAACAGAAAGAATAGAACTGTCAGACCCTGACCATGGCTACATAGAGAAGCAAATAGGCTTCTCTATGGCCAGAGCCTGACAGATAAGACACGCACTCTACATACACTTACACATGGATTTTGTATTGTAGATATGTGCTAGTAGAGTAGTGGCCTGAGAAAACACACTTAATGTTATGAAATGTAATGTCATGTAGTATTTGAATTGTATATAACTGCCTTAATGTTGCTGGACCTCAGGAAGAGTAGCTGCCTTGGCAGCAGCTAATGGGGATCCTTAATAAATACAAATACAAACGTTCTATTCTGTCTCAGCGACGTCTTCCCAATGTGCAAACGCTCCCCACAATACATATTCCCAGCACACATTGATATGTTGGCGAAAGGTGTTCGTGTTTACTGGTAAGTGAGGTCTTTATAGCAACAGCACAAAAGAGCTTGTGATTTATTGTATACTGGAAGTGGCAATGTCCCCAATTAATGTATGATTATAATGGAGTTCATAAGGACAACCAAACCCACATTCCAAGTGATACCCCCCCACCCCTCCTCTTTTTAACAAACATATATTTTTTCCATGTATACTCCCATAATTCAAACATTTGTAAAGAAAATGCCAAGACAAATACAGTACATACTATATGTTTTTACTTTCACCTATGCCAAGACATACAGTTGAAGTCGGAAGTTTACATAAACCTTAGCCAAATACATTTAAACTCAGTTTTTCACAATTCCTGACATTTAATCCTAGTAAATATTCCCTGTCTTAGGTCAGTTAGGATCACCACTTTATTTTAAAATAAACATGAGAATAATAGTAGAGAGAATGATATATTTCAGCTTGTATTTCTTTCATCACATTCCCAGTGGGTCAGAAGTTTACATACACTCAATTAGTATTTGGTAGCATTGCCTTTAAATTGTTTAACTTGGGTCAAACATTTCAGGTAGCCTTCCACAAGGTTCCCACAATAAGTTGGGTGAAGTTTGGCCCATTCCTCCTGACAGAACTGGTGTAACTGATTCAGGTTTGTAGGCCTCCTTGCTCGCACGCGCTTTTTCAGTTCTGCCCACAAATGTTCTATAGGATTGAGGTCAGGGCTTTGTGATGGCCACTCCAATACCTTGACTTTGTTGTCCTTAAGCCATTTTGCCACAACTTTGGAAGTAAGCTTCAATCAATCAATCAATCAAATTTATTTATAAAGCGCTTTTTACATCAGCCAATGTCACAAAGTGCTATACAGAAACCCAGCCTAAAACCCCAAACAGCAAGCAATGCAGATGTAGAAGCACGGTGGCTAGGAAAACCTCCCTAGAAAGGCAAAACCTAGGAAGAAACCTAGAGAGGAACCAGGCTCTGAGGGGTGGCCAGTCCTCTTCTGGCTGTGCCGGGTGGAGATTATAACAATTTATGGCCATTAAGGCCAGTTCTTTCTCCAAGATGTTCAAATGTTCATAGATGACCAGCAGGGTCAAATAATAATAATAGTAGTTGTAGAGGTTGCAACAGGTAAATACATCAGGAGTGAATGTCACTTGGTTTTTCAGTGCAATAGAGCGCAGGTGCGGTAGAGCGAGAGCGAGATGAAAACAGCAGGTCTGGGACAAGGTGGCACGTCCAATGAACAGGTCAGGGTTCCATAACCGCAGACAGAGGAGTTGAAACCGGTGCAGCAACACGACCAGGTGGACTGAAGCATGGTCCTCTGGGTAGGCTCAGGTCTTCCGGGGGAGGAGGTAGAGTGGGAGAGAGAGAGAGGTCATTGTCCATTTGGAAAACCCATTTGCGACCAAGCTTTCACTTCCTGACTGCTATCTTGAGATGTTGCTTCAATATATCCACATCATTTTCCTTCCTCATGATGCCACCTATTTTGTGAAGTGCACCAGTCCCTCCTGCAGCAAAGCACCCCCACAACATGATGTTGCCATACCCGTGCTTCACAGTTGGGATGGTGTTCTTCGGCTTGCAAGCCTCCCCCATTTTCCTCCAAACATAACGATGGTCATTATGGCCAAACAGTTCTATTTTTGTTTCATTAGACCAGAGGACATTTCTCCAAAAAGTACGATCTTTGTCCCCATGTGCAGTTGCAAACCGTAGTCTGGCTTTTTTATGGCGGTTCTGGTGCAGTGGCTTGTTCCTTGCTGAGCTGCCTTTCAGGTTATGTCGTTATAGGACTAATTTTACTGTGGATATAGATACTTTTGTACCTGTTTCCTCCAGCATCTTCACAAGGTCCTTTGCTGTTGTTCTGGGATTGATTTGCACTTTTCGCACCAAAGTACGTTCATCTCTAGGAGACAGAATGCGTCTCCTTCCTGAGCGGTATGACGGCTGCGTGGTCCCATGGTGTTTATACTTGCGTACTATTGTTTGTACAGATGAACATGGTACCTTCAGGCGTTTGGAAATTGCTCCCAAGGATGAACCAGACTTGTGGAGGTCTACACATTTTTTTTTTGATTTTCCCATGATGTCGAGCAAAGAGGCACTGAGTTTGAAGGTATACCTTGAAATACATCCACAGGTACACCCCCAAATGACTCAAATTATGTCAATTACCCTATCAGAAGCTTCTAAAGCCATGACATAATTTTCTGGAATTTTCCAAGCTTTTTAAAGGCACAGTCAACTTAGTGTATGTAAACTTCTGACTCACTGGAATTGTGATATAGTGAATTAAGTGAAATAATCTCTCTGTACATTTTTGGGGGAAGAATTACTTGTGTCATGCACAAAGTAGATGTCCTAACCGACTTGCCAAAACTATAGTTTGTTAAAATGAAATCTGTGGAGTGGTTGAAAAATTGAAAAATGAGTTTTAATGACATGCTATATGTTTTTACTTTCACCTATGAAAAACATCAATTCCACTCACCTTTTGTCATGCTGATATGAATTGACCAGGAGGATGAGTTCTTTCAAATAATTCACACATTTTAATCTTGAAATTATTAAGCATCACCCTCTAGATTGGGGGTAATAAGCACTTTGAAAACCAACCCATGAGTCAACCAACCCCGGTCTCCCCTATTAATAGTTTAATAGGTCACAACTGAAAGCAATTCAAGGCAATTCAACTGTTGCTGGTGATATTTCTATATAGTACTTGTACTTATCCAGGCCACTGAATTTTCCTCAAAATTGTTCAAGCAACTCACTTGCTCACTCATTTTGTTACTCACACACAATATTTTCTATCTTTCTCTCCTCTCCTCTCTTCCCCATCCTCTCTTCCCTCTTTTCACTTGGCTCAATAATCAGTGATTTGTTTATAAACACAAAGTGAGAAAGACTGAATATGTTATAAACTCAGACTTATTACCCAGTATGTGTGTGTGTGCGTTTGTGCATGTGTGTGTATGAGCTCATCACTTACGGTAAATGTGAGAGAACCTGAAAAAGCCTGATACAGAGTAACTAAAAAGGAAATGAAGGTGGTGAAGTGAGGTTGTGCTGGCGCTCACTCGCTGCTTCATCTTGGATTATCAAGATGACGCAATATTCAGTATGTTGTGTTCACTGCTTTACCACATTCTGACACGTTTTCCTTTGATTTATGATCAGGGACTGGAGTTTAAAGAAAACCGATTTGAGTGTGTCAAGAAATGCAACGCTGCACAGTTTCCTGTGTGTATCAAGAATGGTCCACCACACAAAGGACATCCGGCCAGCTTTACACAACTGTGTGAAGCATGGGTTAACATGGGCCCTGTGGAATGCTTTCGACACCTTGTATAGTCCATGCCCCAATGAATTGAGGCTGTTCTGAGGGCAAAAGGGGGTGCAACTCGATATGTTTTGTACACTTAGTGTATATACACCCCATACTGTATAAAATATTAAAGAGCAATATTTTGATGCATTGCACTAGAGTTGGCAGTTACACTCTTCATATGTAAGATGAATGTATTGAATAGGTGTGTCAAGTTGGATTTAAGACTCCTCTGTCTACACCTGGAGTATGGTACTAAAACATCCTGACACACACACACACACACACACACACACACACACACACACACACACACACACACACACACACACACACACACACACACACACACACACACACACACACACACACACACACACACACACACACACACACACACACACACACACACTCTACACTGACAGGAAACACTCATCATTTTCCTGACATTACGGTTGTGATCCGGATGGCGTCCCAGCGGTTGCTCTGTGTGGAAAAAGCTGATTACATAACGTAAGCATTTCAAACAAACACCATGATTTCAAACAAACACCATGATCCCGGTCACTTGCTTCACCCAGGCTTCGCACGTCACCACCAGCTCTAAGCACTGTTAAAAGCCACCGCTTCCGAGAAAGCTGCTTCTCAAATGAGACACTTACCAGAGTTTACCTAGCGTACTGTAATACTGTAATCTTAATAAGATGGTGACGTACTGGTTGGCCGCCATTTTGCAAGCTCTGACCAAACTTTTCTATTTTGTGATTCCTTTGGCGTATATCTTTACTTAATTTTCACAAAATGTATCCCCTATCATTTCTTATAACCAACAAAAACTTTTTAACAACAGATTGGCAGTTACTTTCCCCAATTCCGGCTTCAACTTTGACTTGGACTCATCTGCCCTGGGCTCCATTCTATTGGCCAATGTTGAGTCACTTGATAATCAGATGGATGACCTCCGAATGCAGATTTGCTACCAACGGGACTCTCATAACTGCAATATTCTCTGCTTTTCTGAAACATGGCTTTTGAGCAAGTGTCACGAATGTGTGTGGGGAGAGACCAAGACGCAGCGCAGGGATAGTAGTTCGACATTTGTTATTTTATTACTACTATGTATATTCATATAGACCCATACTATGTAATAAACAAAACCAAAATGACAAACTAAAATTACACAAAACAAACAGACTAACGAGCGTCACGTTCACAAAAACACACCAAATGAACGGACGTAAAAAGCACACTTACTTCACCGTGACTGCGACATACATCGATAACGACCCACACCCGAGTGAAGGACAGACTCAACATATATGGGATCCCTAATTAGAGACAATGCGTTACAGCTCCAACGCACACCCCACACAGAAACAGAAAAGAATGACACTGTCAGACTCTGACCATAGCTACATAGAGAAGCAAATAGGCTTCTCTATGGCCAGAGCCTGACAGCAAGATACTCCCCATGGCTGTCCAACTCAATGGATTCTCTATTCAGCTAGCGGACAGGACAGTAGAGTAAGGGAAGTCGAGAGGAGGATGGGTTTGCCTCTTCATCAACAACAAATGGTGTGCTGACTCGACCGCAGTGGTAGTCTCGACCCATTGTTCACCCGTCTTGGAATATATGATGGTTAAATGCCGAAACCTTCTACCTCCCTTGGGAGTTTTCAGCTGTTATCGTGACTGTTGTATACATTCCACCTCAGGACAAGATACTGTATATACCAAGCTGGCACTTAGCGAACTGAGGCTATAAACAAGCATGAAAACTTTCAGGGTGCCTTTCTTGCGATTTTAATTCTGCGATTAAGACATGTAATGCCCAACACGTTTCTTTTGCCACTATAGGCAAAAAAGTGAAGTGAAGGTTCTCTGCTTCCCCAAAAGCCCTGGATTAACATTGAGGTTGGCGCTAAACTAAAGGACAGGGCTACCGCACACAAGGCTATCTATTGTAATCCTCTATTACGGATTACAATGGAAGATACAGTCGTAATCTGCCCAACGATGCCTCTATTCCAGACGAACTCAATGCATTTTATACACGCTTCGACAATAACAACACTGTACCGTGCTTGAGGGCCCCACCGGCCCAGAGGACTGGGTGATCTCAATGTGAGTAAGGTCTTTAATCAGGTCAACATTCGCAAGTCCTCGGGCCGGACGGTATTCCAGGGAGCGTTCTCAGAGCATCTCTTTGTCCCAGTCTGTAATCCTCACGTCTTTAGATGACTACCATCATTCCTGTTCCTAAGAATGCCTCAATGACTACCACCCTGTAGCCCTCACATCTGTAATCATGAAGTGCTTTAAAAGGCAGGTTATGGTTGCATACCTCCCCAATAGATCCAGAGACGACGCAATCTCAATTGCACTCCACACTGCCCTCACCCACCTAGATAAGAGGAATACCTTTGTGAAAATGTTCATTGACTCAACACCATTGTCCCCTCCAAAATCGGCACCAAGCTCAGGACCCTGGGACTGAACACCTCTCTCTGCAACTGGATCCTGGACTTCCTGACGGGCCGACCCCAGGTGTTGATGGTAGGCAACATCCCCTCCGCTACGCTGACCCTCATCACGGCAGCCCCACAGGGGTGTGTGCTTAGTCCCCTCCTGTACTCCCTGTTCACCTACGACTGCATGGCCACGCATGACTCCAACAACATCATCAAGTTTACACTGTGGTAGGCTTGATCACCGGCGACGATGAGACAGCCTACAGGGAGGAGATCAGAGACCTGACAGTGTGGTGCCAGGACAACAACCTCTCTCTCAACGTCAGTAAGACCAAGGAGCTGATTGTGGACTACAGGAAACTACGGGGCTAGCACGCACCCATCCACATTGATGGGGCTGCAGTGGAGCGGGTTGAGAGCTTCAAGGTCTTCGGTGTCCAAATCCCTAAGGACTTAAAATGGTCCACTCGCACGCTCACAGTTGTGGTATGGCAACAGCACCGCCACATGGAGCTACAGAGGCTCAAGGTGGTGTGTGTGTCTATCAACTTTCTGTGCACATATGGATGGCATTGAGCATTAACTATTCAGACACAGTGGAGCTCTGATAATAGCCTATAGCCTAGATAATATTGCATGTTTATGAATTCATCATTAGTTGATGATATATTCTTTAAGACACCACATATATAATATTAAAGAGCAATCTTTTGATGCATTGCGCTGGAATTGGCAGTGGCATTCTTCATATGAATGTATAGATGAACGTATTTGATAGGTGTGTCAAGGTGGATTTAAGAATCCTTCACCTGGAGTAGTGCTAAAACACACTCACTCACTCACGCACGCACGCACGCACGCACGCACGCACGCACGCACGCACGCACGCACGCACGCACGCACGCACGCACGCACGCACGCACGCACGCACGCACGCACGCACGCACGCACGCACGCACACACACACACACGCACACACACACACACACACACACACACACACACACACACACACACACACACACACACACACACACACACACACACACACACACACACACACACACACACTTTCCACTGAAAGGAAAAAGGCTGATTACGTAAAGTAAGCATCTCAAACAAACACCATGATCCCAGTTGCTCGCTTAACCCAGGCTTCGCACGTCACCACCAGCTCTAAGCACCGCTAAAAGCCACCGCTTCTGAGAAAGCCGCATCTCAAATGAGACACTTACCAGAGTGTACCTAGCGTACTGTACCTACAGCGCCTAACGTTACTGTGAAGATGTTTGTGTTCTTAATGGACTCGTGACCAAATGGGAAGAGGAATAAACAGCATTGTATCTGAATTCCATTATGACCTTAGGAGGCCAGATGGCTGTTTGTTCAGGGGTGTGTGTGTGTGTGTGTGTGTGTGTGTGTGTGTGTGTGTGTGTGTGTGTGTGTGTGTGTGTGTGTGTGTGTGTGTGTGTGTGTGTGTGTGTGTGTGTGTGTGTGTGTGTGTGTGCTCAACATACCGTATGTCATGGAGTCAGGTGTTCACCTGGAGAGGTGGGGAGCGGAGGGGAGGGGAGGGAGGATTATTTCCAGTTTGCTTAGCTCTCTGGCAGCTGGGGTGTGTGTTGTTTGTTTGTAAGTGGGTCTGTTTTCCCACTAGGCTAGACTACTACTGGTCTCCAGGACCTGTAGGATAGGGGAGGGTACGTGGTGAACACACACACACAGCCTGACTTCTCTGCTCCTGTCACAGCTTTCCCTCTCACTCGCCTCTCTCCACTGAGCCTCCCACATTCTTGCTTTTACCACCAATTTTCCTATTCACTGACACTCTCAGTGTCATCGCTGGTCTAGAATACTATTTGGTGACCCAAAGGTTCAGTGTGGGACTAGGACAGATCTGAATTAATATATCCCCCCCTCCTCCCCCCTTTAATCCTACCTCCTCTCCCCTCCCATCCATCAGCCCATTATAGAAATTAGTTTGTGTTATTCACAGCAGCAAAGCGCTAGATGAGAAATTACTTTAGTTACAACGGCCCATCTGAGTTCTGGGTTTAAAATGAATGGCTGCACTTTCCTGGGAAATGTGACGTTATTTAATGGATTGACCAATTTTAATGGACATACTTTTATGTTAATAGTTAAACTCAAAACCCAAATTTAGCGGAGCAGTATGGCCATTTTCCGCTAAAGTGAATAGGGCCAAAGAAATTGCCACGTTATTAATGGTGTTACCGCCAGTGTGGTCTCCTAAAAAATGGCTGCGTCAGACGTTTAGCGTAGATATCTGTGTCTCAGCTTTTCTCTGGGCCCCTGAGGCCCTGTTATTATGATTACAACTTACATCAATGTGCTGACAGGGCATAGTTAGATTCTGGGAGGTAGCCAAAGTGACAGCAAAGAGCCACAAAAAGCTTAAGCCTTCGCTAAGATCAGCAGAACAGAGATCATACTCTTTTTCATAGTCTAAAGGCTTAGTGAGCGGAATTAGTTCTGTGGTGTGAGTGTGTGACAACACTTGTATTAGCCCACTTGTATTAGCCCACTAATGCTAGGCTAGGAGGACAGGATATTATGTGTAGGACCGAGTGTGTGATTATGGCTGGCTTTGGCTGTTGTGATTTACAGTACTTCAACTTCTTTTCCATCGCTACAGAACAGACAATGTCTCGGTCGGACTGCTCTTGCTGACTGTGTGTTTTCTCAAGGCCTCATTCGTCTTCCAAGAGAACCATACTCTTCCATCTTGTCTTCTTCTCTCCTCTCAAACTATTGTGTGTTCTTCTCTCCGTCTCCTGCCTGAATTCCTCTCACTCTTTCTCTCCCCAGCTTCATACCCCTTCCTTTCTTCATTTTCATTGTCATTGCAATGTCTCACTGGAATCCAAATATACAGTGGGGTCAGCCAGTGTATACCATTCAGTAAACACCAACTGCTTACCCCACTGAGAGAGAGAACGAGGTGGGCTGGGCTCATTGCAGCATGGTATGTGTTTAAAACCCATAACCACACTCTCTTCGAGGACATATACAGTATGTCTTAGCATAAACCACCTCCAGTATGTTTACACCTTTCTCCCTGTGACTCATTCCACACTAAGGTTGAATATTTTTCCAGTATATTACAAATGTTCCATCACTTTACTCCCAGGTAACCCAATATTTCCCGCCAAAACCAGAAGTGTCATTCAAAAGCATTATGAATAGGCCTGTCTGGATTTGATTATGAATAGGCCTGTCTGAAAATTCAAACCTAATGAGTTTTTTTTGCAGCAGTTGAACTATAATAGTTATGTTTTACAAAGGTTTTAGCGGTCCTTTTATCACTGAGGCACTTTTTATTTTTCTCAGCGCCGAAGGTACACGCGAGTCCTCAATTATTTACAACCGAGCCCAGTTCCTGGATTTAGCACACTCAGCGCTATTGCACCCCAGGGAAAAGTTTGATATTCCAGGCGAGTTGAAAAGGCGACGGCGTGGATGCAGGGCAGGTCGGAAGTGTAAGGCAAAGCTGAGTAAGTACAAGCCGGCTATACCGTCTCTCATTATGGGCCATGTGAGATCGCTACATAACAAGGTGGATGAGATTGAGGGTCTGGTACATGGGCAAAGAGACTACCGGGAAGCTAGCCTGTTGTGCTTTACAGAGACATGGCTGAATGATAACATCCCCATAGAGAACCTAATTATTGGCAGTTTCCAGACCATCAGAGAGGACAGGGATAGCGCTTCTTCCGGTAAGAGTAAGGGAGGGGGGCTGGCTTTATTAGTTAACAACAGATGGTGTAATCCGAGCCATATTACTCTTAAGGAACAGTTTTGTAGCCCGGACATTGAGCTGTTAGCTGTTAGCCTGAGACCCTACTATTTGCAGAGGGAATTCATGGTGGCCATTACTGTTATTGTTACCATCCCGCCCTCCGCTGATGCAAACACAGCGTGTGACGTCATCCACTCTGCTATCGCGAGGTTACAGACAGCGCATCCCAGTGACTTCTTTTAAACAACAGACTGGGATGTGATCCGTGAGGCTCATGTGGAGGACATTGAAGGACTTACAGACTGCATAACGGACTATATACATTTTTGTGTAGACAACACTGTATCCACCAGTAAGGTACGCTGTTTTCCAAATAATAAACCCTGGGTCACCAGCGACCTGAAGGCCCTGCTGAATGAGAAGAAGAGGGCCTTTAAGGAAGGGGACAGGGACAAATTGAAATGCGTCCAGAGGGAGCTGAAGTTGCGAAATGCATCCAGAGGGAGCTGAAGTTGCGGATTGCTGAGGGGAAGAGAGGGTATAAGGAGAAGATGGAGGACAAGCTGAGGCAGAGCCAGGTTAGAGAGGTGTGGAAGAGTATGAGAAATATCACTGGCTTCAAAAAGTCAAACAGTGGGCAGACGGAGGGGACCCAGGACAGAGCCAATGAGCTGAACCAATTTTTTTACAGGTTCGATACTGGCCCTGTCCACACACCCTCACGGCTGTCCCACCCCCACTCTTCTCACAACACCTCTGTTTGAGACAATCAGCGACCCCCTCCCCAACTCCTCCCCCACTCCCTCTGGACTGATCTGCAACACCTCTCTCCCCCCACCTCTGGACTGATCCTCAACACCCCCCTTCACCCCACCTCCCCACCTGGGCTGGCTTTCACCATCAACCAAGTGAAGAGAGAGCTGGAGAGACTACATTAGTGTAAAGCGGCGGGCCCTGATGGCATCAGCCCATGGGTGCTTAGGCTCTGTGCTGACCAACTGTGTGGAATACTCCAGCGACCCTTCAACCTTAGCCTGAGCCTGGAAAGGGTCCCCGTGCTGTGGAAAACATACTGCCTCGTCCCAGTGCCCAAGAAGGCGCACCCCACTGTCCTGAATGACTTCAGACCTGTAGCGCTAACATCCCACATCGTGAAGACCCTGGAAAGGTTAGTCCTCGCTCACCTCAGACCCCTGGTGTGTACATCACTGGACCCCTGCAGTTCGCAAATCAGCGCAAAATCGGGGTTGATGATGCAATCATCTACCTTCTGCAGAGGGCCTACTCTCACCTGGACAATGCAGGTTGCACTGTGAGGGTTATGTTTTTTGACTTCTCCAGTGCCTTCAACACTATTCAGCCCCTGCTACTGGGTGAGAAGATGAAGAGGATGAAAGTGGAAGCACCCTTAGTCTCCTGGGTCACGGACTACCTGACCGGTAGGCCACAATTTGTGCGGCTACAATCACTCATCTGTAATCACTCTTTCACTCAGGACTTATTCATTCAGGACTGTATATACATATTCATGTACAGTTGTTATATCATATCACGTGCAATATTGTAAGTAATTATTGGACTGAACTTACGTAGTCATTCACTCAGGAATGTATTAACATATATACCTTTCAGAATATTTCCCTTAATGTTATTTTCCTACCTCCTCTTTCTCTCTCTATTGATGGTTCATTCCTTCCTCGCTTTCAACAGTTAAATGAAATACGTTTCATTGTCCTCATCTTCAACATTCTAATGACATCCTTGAATAATATAGGACTAGAATTAGATGCAGAAGACTTTTACTTCTCTTCAAGAATATTGAATTGTTACGGGTCTGAATAAATAACTGCTATAGCCTACCGCCATCGCCCATTCGCTCTTCTTTCAAACTACCTGTGAGTTCTATTGGCTGCTGTATTTAACATTCAGCAAACAAGAGCTTGCGTGCCTCTTTGAATAGTCTTGGTTTAGGAAATGCACCCCAAAATATGTCCAGCAGCCTATTCTAGTTGAGCTTATCTTGCATGGGACTCCAAGAGCTAAGGAGTGTTTTAAAGGAGAGGCCAACAAAGCAAAGGAGCGTGTGTATTGTGCAAGAGACAGAGGCTATAAGTTAGAAGCTCATTATGCATAACCCATCAATAATTAGCTAAATATAAGGCTAATACTGAATTGAATGTATTACCTGAACGAGGTAGGCTAGGACATCTATATAAAGGGCTATATATCAATCTAGAACAGGGTTATCTATTTTGGATGCAATTTTGAATGGAGTTGGTGGAGAGAGAAAGACTGTGAGAGAGTGCACTGGTTTAAAGCAACGAAATTCTAGTGATAGGCTGTTTTAAAACTCTGCAACTGCAAAAAATAAAAACATCTTTCCAATTAAATAATAAGGTGACCCCGAAAGCCAAATGGAGATGGGTAAATGACATTTGGTCTTTATATTACTGTAGCACAGACTATGCTGCAGCAAATGCAGGCCTACCTGTCACAATCATTTTTTTTTACCATGATGAGATGTTAGGTCTACTTGCATTGTGAACTGCGCTCCATACTGAGACGGGCTATTTGTCCCCACCTGAGCATTGATGATTCATAATGCAGAGGTCGTAGAGAAGCCAGATTTAGACGTTGCATATAATTTAACAGTTCCATTTCACGACATGCTGTTCATATAAATAATTTATTATAATTTACCGGTTTCTCGCAGTAATTTATCCCAGGAAAAGGGAGTGGTTTTGGTCGGTAAATCCCGGGAAATCTCCTGTTCCTCCTCTTCCTGTCTCTCTCTCTCTCAGTGATAAAAAAAAATTGAAAAATATGCACATCCAACTTATCGAGTGCAGGAAAGAAGAATGTATAAAAAAAAAGGAATGTCCGTAACTCTGGTATGCTCCCATGGTGAAAAAAGACAACGTTTCGATCTGAGGGGGATCATGATGACCTAACGAAGATCCAACTCGGATCTAAACGTTGTCTGATTGAATCACCAATGGAGCATATCAGAATTTCGGATATTCCTTTTCACTCTAAGTGATGACATCACATTGGCAGGCTGACTCGGCGGCTGTCGGCTGTCATGTGTGAACTATTTTTGGATGTCTAATCAACAGTTCTCTCCATAGCTTAATTTAGAACGCCTCCTACTCCCCACGGCCCACGGCCCACGGCCCACCCCTCTCGTTGTCTATTATCTATGCCCGCCTCAAAGCAGTACCCTTCTCTTCATCCACAACCTTCCTATGTGCTGTAGGAATCACACAGCAAACAAGTGACTTTCCACCTGTCACTTACACACAGTCACAGAATTTGGTTTATTTCGGCCCAGCATGTGACTCCCTGTGCTGCATTGGTAAAAATACTTTATCTTAAAACAGGAAATTGAAGCACATTTTTGTGAAGTGGATAGTAAATATCCACCTGAGAGCTCTGTGTGGGTTAGAAAGCATTTGATAAAGGGCCTGGTTGCTGAAGTTAGTATTACAGGGAAAATAAGTTATTTTCATTCTATAATTCCAAGGTATTCTAAAGAAGTAACCGATAGGTAAACGTGCACTTAAATCAAATCCAAGTGGGAATCATCCATCATTTTTGTCGGACTCAATAACCTCAATAACTGAATAACCAAAACATCGCTCTCTCTCTCTCTTCTCTGTAGAGTCGTACTCTGCAGCGGGCAGTGAGGGCAGCATTACCCCCTCTGTAGGTTCCATAGCCCCCCAGGCCTCGGGCAGCTCCAGACCCTGCTCTCCCTCCTCCCCTGGGGGATCGCGGCACTCTGTCAGCACCCTGAAGAAATGGCTCACCATGCCCGTCTGCAAGCTGAGTGTGGGAGGAGGGGGAGGGAAGGGGGTCAGGCAGATCCACAGGCTGGATGGGAAGCAACCCTCTCCCCACCTGCCTCTCGGCCAGGCCATAGGAAGGCCTCTGGAGCAGGGGGAGAACTACACCATCCTCCCCTGCACTGATGGAGACCTGGTGAGGCTTCACTTTCTACTATAGCCTGGGAATCCACACAGGGGTTTCTATAATACTGCAGTTTATGGTTTTAGTAACATCACTTGTTTAGGACAAACTCCTGGCTCTACCAATGACAATATACATTCTGAAGTAACTGGAATAGGTTAAGTGTGTGTGTGTTATATTGTGTATGTTGTGTGATGTGCAGGGGTGGAACGATGGTCTGGTGAGTCCAGCAGCGTACTCTCCAGCACATCTCCTCTGCCACAGCTACCTATCTGACCTGCTGCAGAACAGGGACACACACAGTCTGGTAAGGATCACACACACACACACACACACACACACACACACACACACACACACACACACACACACACACACACACACACACACACACACACACACACACACACACACACACACACACACACGCGCGCACACACACACACACACTTACACATTGAGCAGACAGTGGACACTGTGGTCCTTTGTCAGAGCTCTTTACTCAAAGGCTGATTCTGTGTTGGTTGAGAGAACAGAGAGAGAGGCCACAGCTGTCAGAGCACTCATGTCCCTGTTAGTCAAACACTGGCACTGAGGCTGAAACAACTCCTTTTGAAACCCCCATCAATATTCAATAAGGAGGGAGGTTGAGGGGGTAGAGAGATAATTAGGGAGGGAGAGAGAGAAAGAGAGAGAATCCTGACCCACATATGAAGCAAAGGAGAATTAACCATGAATAGATGTAAAGTCAGAAAACAACAAGTCTCCCCTCATGTAACCTGAAATAACACTGTTGCTGGGCAACCGCTTATTGATTAATGCAACAAAGAAATAGGAAATTAGAGCATGAACATTCAAACAGAGCACATAAACAATGCTAGAGTCATCAACCAAGCCAGAGGAAAATGCTCATGTTTATCAAGCATAAATGTCCCCCACAAACACACTCTGGGAATGCTGTACAGTATATTCAGTGTATTTGGCTTTAACTTCCAAGAAGAAATGTGTCTTCATTGTACACTGTACATTGTACACACACAAATGCACACATACACACTCTATCCCTCGGTCTCTAAACAGGAGAAAACTCTCGACCACCTTCCCAGTAAGTAAAATGACAACATGTATTTTCCGGATGTTGAAATCGGGTGAATTATAGGTGCTGAATGAAAGGTGAAAATATGTATTTTCTGGACGTTGAAAACACTTATTTTTGTAATTGCTAATACATTGTCAATAAAGTAATCATTCCATCACAATTGTACACGCCTCTTAATATAGGCAAGAGGAGCCAACTAAAGATTGCCACAGAATATTTATTATTGGTCCCATTAGTCCCATGCACTTAAGTTAAACTGGCAGCAATGATGTTAGAAGCCCAACAGACCACTTCAACTACAATAACATTATCTGTAACGGTTACAGATTTATTCTCATGCTATGACTGTGGTTGTTTATCTACCATAGTTGAATGCCCTGGCTGTACTGTAAGTTGCTCAGGATAAGCGTGTCTACTGAATGACCAAAATGTAATTGTAAAAACAAAGCCTTACAAAGCATTCTGGGTATTATTCTAATGCCTTCTGCACCCAAACAAGTACACATTTTGGCTGGTGTGGACCAGATCCAAATCTGAACGAATCATAGACTTCTAGGCTATGTTTCACAAGTTTGAACATCACAGCACAGTACTGCACCATTTAGTACAGTGGAGCACAGCAGAGTACAGTAAAGTACGATATGGTACGGTACAGAACAGTAGTTTCATTCAGTACAGTAGAGTACAGTACAGTATCGCCTAATTTAGTAGAGTACAGCACAGCCAAGCTTAATTCAGTAGAGTAGAGTACAGAACAGCACAGTTTAGTTCAGTAGAGTACATTAAAATAAATTACGATACAATTACTCTGCTGTACTTTTTAACTAGGCAAGTCAGTTAAGAACAAATTCTTATTTACATTGACGGCCTACACCGGCCAAGCTTCAGTACTTCAGCATAACGTTTTCTGCAGGTTTCTATTGGTTTCTATTGGTTCTATTTCAATTCATGTTCTCAGAACATTAAGAAAACTTTCCAAAAAAAACCCACAAGAAAACATTAGTAACGTCCAAAGAATGTTCTAAGAATGTTATTGAAAAACATATACATTCTCAGCATCAACAAAACTCTATCCTCTGTCTTGTTAAGTGTGTTCAGGTGTGTTGGCAGCGCCCGCTAATTGGCCACGTCTGACCTTAATAAGTGCTTGTTTGCTTTGATATGGGGTCTGTTTAAATAGACTGAAGTTAACAGCTTTGTATGAGCTCCATCCTAGTGGTGCAGTGGACTAATTCCATGGGTAGAGAACAGAAGATCATAGGTTCACTGTGCCACAATAAAAAATACATGTGTTTGCATGATCAATGCCTAAGTAAATGAATTCCCATGTGTTCTATCTGTGCTTGGAGTTCAACAGTTAACCAAAACTAAGCAAGCAGTGTTATTAAAAGTCTTATCGAAACATTCAGTGACATTTTTAAGAAGTTATACAAAAAAATGTATCTGTAATTTCCATTCTCAGAATGTTAATAGAACCTCCCAGGAAAACTTTCAGGGAACCATAGTAAAACATTCTCAGAACCATGCAACTAAAAATGTACCTTCCAGAACAGGCAAAATGTTAACTTCGGTTCTAAGAATTTTTTTACAGAGCAGGAAACGTATGTCTTCGTTTCCAGAACCAATGGGAAATAAAAAACATACATTCCCGCAACTTCCAAGGAACCAAATGTGCTAGCTGGGAAACAACCTTTAGGAAGCCATTGTCCAGTGGGATCAATAGTGTGGGCTATTCCAGGCCGCATCTGGAAGTGGACATCCTGCTGCCTCCACAGATTCACTGGAGAGCTGAAAACAGGGTCAGGGCTGGGGGTGGAGGGCTGGAGGGGTGGGTGGAGCGGGATTAGTAGAGTAGAGGTCCGGGGAAGACTAGGCTGTGGGGGTTAGAGAAAGGGACTACAGGGATGCTGGGTAGAACAGGGGTAGGGGTATGGAGTAGAGCTAGGTAGAGAGAGGTGGAGGGAGGAGAAGTGGGTAATTGTGGATAGAACAGAGAGCAGGGAAGGCTGCGAGGCTGTCAAGGGAAGGGAAGAGGGAGGCAGAGGAGGATTGGAGGTCAGAATAGGGCGTTTTGGATGAGTCTAGATCAGGCTTGGAGAGACTGGAGAATTCAGAGGTAGGAAGGTGAGGGAATAGGGGACTAGGCCAGGCTAGAAATGTCTACTGGAACACAGTTTACACAATGGCACATTCTGACCACTGAAACTCTCCATGACTCAGCAGGGTCAATAAATATGTACATCTTTAAGGCTCTCATCACTGCTCTACCTTCACAATGACCTGGGCATGTCTGGCACATACAATATACCTCTCGTTCTCCCTCTGCATATGTGACTATTTGACTCTATTCATAATTTCTCTTTCACTACATCCCTCACTCTCTCCAGTACATGTAAAACTATAAAATAACCTCAGCAGTTTCAATAAAAAGGAGAGAGGGAGAGAGAGAAATAATTAGAGGGAGAGAGATGGAAAAGTGCTTACTGCTATCGAATTACTGGGGGTTTGGAGTGGCACAGCAGGCAGTAGAGGATAAGTAGTGAGGAGTCTCCCTCCTGGAACAGCCCACAGGGTGCTGGCCTGGCCTTTTCCCGAGGAATTCCCCTCCTGGAACTGCCAACAGGGTGCTGGCCTGGCCATTTCCTGAGGAGTCCCCCTCCTGGAACATCCCACAGGGTGCTGGATGTTTCCTGAGGAGGGTCCCTCCTGGAACAGCGCACAGGCTGCTGGCCTTTTCCTGAGGAGTCTCCCTCCTGGAACAGGCCACAAGGTGCTGGCCTTGTCCTGCACTCTCCCTACTTCCTCGCTCACGTTCCCATGGAAGTCTGCTTCTTGGATTAGGAACCAGCCGCCAGCCGTGTATGAGGCCCAGTAAATGAAGGGTCTGTCTTTCAGTCGATCTGTTGGTCTGTCGGTCGGTCGGTCGGTCTGTCTGGACTGGGCACTATTATTGCTTTGTACAGCAGACATATGCTTATAGTTAATGGACTTGGAGTGAATACATGAGTTCACCTCTCCACCCTCTGCTTTCAGAACCATCAATCTTCAACCATTCTCTCAGAAGAAGAAGATGGCTCCTCCTTGATTGATGACTCGACCAGCCAATGGTCAGCCACAATGGACAGTGAAGAGGACAGGAGGAGTGCCTTAGAGAAGAGCATGTAGGTGGTGGTGACCTCCACGTCAACCCTCACTGTGTCCAGTCTTCATAGCCCCTATCCCATTAATTGACTGGACTGTCAGTTTTCCACCACAGTATAATGCAACATCTGACTGCTCCTGGTGCTGCAGCCATTAATTCTCTGGTTGTGTCCAAAATGGAACCCTATTCCCTATACAGTGCATTACTTTTGACCAGAGCCCTGTGGGACCTGGTTAAAAGTAGCACCTTAAATAGGGAATAGTGTGCAATTTGGGATACAATTCCTATGATGATATGAGCTAACGATGTGATGGAAGGGCTGGCTCCACTCTGGGAGAACCCCATCCCTCACTGTTATGAGAGAAGTCACACTGTTTAATGGCTGCCCTTTATTACTGCAGCGAACTCTGTCTCTCTGTCTCTGTCTCTGTCTCTGTCTCTGTCTCTGTCTCTCTGTCTCTCTGTCTCTGTCTCTCTGTCTCTGTCTCTGTCTCTGTCTCTGTCTCTGTCTCTGTCTCTGTCTCTGTCTCTGTCTCTGTCTCTGTTTCTGTCTCTCTATCTCTATCTCTATCTCTATCTCTCTCCCCCTCTCCCCCAGATATGTGCTGACAGAGCTTATAGAGACAGAGAAGATGTATGTAGACGACCTGGGATTCATAGTGGAGGTGTGTGACAAATCTATCATCTGACATGTTCGATGCTGACACCTTTATCAGTTATTGTTATCATATAAAGTACACTTAAAGTCTTTTTGTTTTATGTTATTTTCTCTACCATATACACAACGATGACTATAGACAGATGCACTCTTGTGAAGTAGCAGTATTTTCCTTCCTGCGGTGGTGTGTGTGACCCTCAGCACTGATCTGTGTGTGTGTGTGTATGTGTGTCTCCTCTGCTCTGCCCAGGGCTACATGGCCAGCATGGCCAGTCAGGGGATCCCAGAGGACATGAAAGGCAAAGACAAGATAGTGTTTGGGAACATCCACCAGATCTATGACTGGCATAAAGAGTAGGTCTTGTGTGTGTGTGTGTGTGTGTGTGTGTGTATACTGAGCACTCTTGATGTGAAGTGTTTTCCTGTTTTGGAGTGAACACTGAGACTGGAGCATGTTTATCAGCACTATCATCTGAGTCTTATTCTGCCACACTGAATCCACATGGCTGTGTCAGACATTTCCTATGTGTGTGTGTGTGTGTGTGTGTGTGTGTGTGTGTGTGTGTGTGTGTGTGTGTGTGTGTGTGTGTGTGTGTGTGTGTGTGTGTGTGTGTGTGTGTGTGTGTGTGTGTGTGTGTGTGTGTGTGTGTGTGTGTGTGTGTGTGTGTGTGTGTGTGTGCGTGCGTGCGTGCGTGCGTGCGTGCGTGCGTGCGTGTGTGTGTGTGCATGTATGACTGTCTGTGTGTTCATATAGCTTGTGTCTCTGTGTGTACATCTGAATGACTGACCAGGTGAATCCAGTTGAAAGCTATGCTCCCTTATTAATGTCACTTGTTAAATCCACTTTAAGGGGGTGCGACTCAATATTAGGAAGGTGTTCTTAATGTTTTGTATGCTCAGTGTAGTTGTGTGTGTGTGTGTCTATATGTCTCTTCCCCTCTGCCTGTGTGTGTAGAAGAGTGTGTACTGGTTTTTAACCCCCTCCTCTGCTCTGTGTCATAGCTATCTCCTGGGGGAGCTGGAGAAGTGTGTGGCTGAGCCCAATAGACTGGCCCAACTCTTCATCAAGCATGTGAGTGTGTGTGTTTGTGCAAATGAGTGTGTGTGTTTGCACAAGTGTGACTCTTTATTTGCACACCATGAAAACCTAGCTCCTTACCATGTCTTTGATGATGTTTGCTTGTATTTGGAATGGTTTCTCTCTGCGTTTTTCTGTGTGTTTGGTAAGAAGTCCTGGTCTCTTCAGAGAACTGACTGTGTTTAGAGTCTCTGTCTCTGGCCCACTGCCTCCCAGATATGTCCTGATTGTTCAGGCTGCTGGAGAAGAGGACAGGGGAAAGCCAGTAGCATAATTATCGACACAGCTCACAGATCCAGTTACAAAGAGCCAGTGTTAAAACGGCAGAATGTTGATGAAACTGTGGAGCCAAATGAGCCGGAATAGCTCAATAAATTAAATTGAAAGGAAATAAACAGCTGTGTTTGTACTTAGTGCACACACACATAGACACAAACAGCTGTGCTTTGTGTGTTGAGATCAGGATCTCACAGTAAAAATTGGTCAGAGTGAGTGGAAGAGCAGGACCGTGGCAGGAAACAGTCCATGCACACGTACACACATTCATACATTATTTTCTATAGGTAAAACATACACAAACACAGTTCCTATTCCCAGAGACTCGGAAGAGAAAGAGACGGTGCAATAGACGATGACGTTCGGACACCCTGAGGAAACTACGTCGGCGGGTAGATAAACCGCCTCGACCCTCAGTTCTTTTGACAAACGTACAGTCACTGGAAAACAAAATGGATGAGTTCCGTTCGAGACTATCCTATCAACGGAACCTGAAGGACTGTAATATCCTATGTTTCTCTGAGTCGTGGCTGAACAAGGACAGGGATAATATACATCTAGCTGGTTTTTCTATGCATCGGCAGGACAGAGCGGCAGCATCGGATAAGCTCAACAACAACTAGTGTGCGATCTAAGTGTAGAGATGCTGCTCGATAAGCTGTAGACCATACTATTTACCAAGAGAGTTCTCTATATTTTTCGTAGCTGTCTATTTTACACAACAAACCGATGCCGTATGGGCCATAAGCAAACAAGAACATGCTCATCCAGGGTGGCGCTCCTAGTGGCCGGTGATTGTAATGCAGGGAACCGAAATCCGTTTTACCTAATATCTACCAGCATGTAACCGGTGCAACTATAGTCAAAAAAACTCTAGATCACCTTTACTCCACACACAGAAACTCTACCTCCTTCCACACACAACAGTGGTAGGCCTGATCACAGATAACGATGAGACAGCCTATAGGGAGGAGGTCAGACTTAGGAGTGCTGTGCAAGGACAACAACCTCTCCCTAACGTCTATAGCTGCACTACTGAGAGCATCTTGACTGTTTACATCACCACTTGGTATGGCAACTGCTTGGCATCTGACCACAAGCCGCTACAGAGGGTAGTGCGTACGACCCAGTATATCACTGGGGCCAAGCTCCCTGCCATCCTGGACCTCTATACCAGGTGGTGTCTGAGGAAGGCCCTAAGAATACGCTGCTGCTACTGTTCATTATCTATCCTGTTGCCTAGTCACTTTATTCCTAGTTATATGTACATGATATGAGGTAGTATCGACCTCAATTACCTCATATCACTGCACGTGGACTCGGTACTGGGACTCCGTGTATACAGCCAAGTTATTGTTACTCATTGTGGATTTATTATTGCTTTTGTTATTACTTTTATTTTATTTCTCTATTTTCTTTCTCTCTGCATTGTTGGGAACGGCCTGTAAGTAAGCATTTCACTGTTAGTCTACACCTGTTGTTTACGAAGCATGTGGCGGGTACAATCGTATTTTATTTGGCACACATACCGCCCCTCTTCCACACAACAGCAGCAGGGGAGAGAGAAAAAGAGAGTAGGAAACAGAGAGGGAGCACTTTAATTGATTTTTTGTAGTTTCACAGCATCTTGCTGTCTCCCCTCTCTCTCTTCCTCTCTGTTTACTGTATCCATCTCTCTCCCCCCTCTCTCTCTCTCTCTCTCTCTCTCTCCCCCCTCTCTCTCTCTCCCCACTCTCTCTCTCTCTCCCCCCTCTCTCTCCCCTCTCTCTCTCTCCCCTCTCTCTCTCTCTCTCTCTCTCTCTCTTCCTCTGTATTTACTGTATTCATCTCTCTCCCCCTCTCCCTCTCTCTCTCTTTCCCCTCTCTCTCCCCTCTCTCTCTCTCTCCCCTCCCCCCTCTCTCTCTCCCATCTCTCTCCCCCCGCTCTCTCTCTCTCCCCCCTCTCTCTCACCCCTCTCTCTCTCTCTCTCTCTCCCCTCTCTCTTTCTCTCTCTCCCCCTCTCTCTCTCTCTCTCTCTCCCCTCTCTCTCCCCTCTCTCTCTCTCCCCTCTCTCTCTCTATCTCTCTCTCTCTCTCCCCTCTCTCTCTCCCTCTCCCTCTCCCCTCTCTCTCTCTCTCCTCTCTCTCCCCCCCTCCCCCTCCGTCTCTCTCTCTCTCTCTCCCCTCTATCCCCCCGCTCTCTCTCTCCCCTCTCTCCCCCCCTCTATCTCCCCTCTCTCTCTTCCTCTTTTTTACTGTATCCATCTCTCTCTCTGCTCTCTCTCCCCCCTCTCTCTCTCTCTCCTCTCTCTCTCCCTCCCCCCCTCTCTCTCTCTCCCCTCTCTCTCCCCTCTCTCTCTCTCTCCCCTCTCTCTCTTCCTCTCTATTTACTGTATCCATCTCTCTCTCTCTCTCCTCTCTCTCTCTCTCTCTCTCTCTCTGTTGTCCAACATCCTTCATTACTCCAACATGTTTAATTAAGCATGAGCGAATTAAACGATTCCCACCAAGCCGCCGGAACCATTTAATAAGGCAAAGTTTCTGCTCTTATTTAACAGACTTCAAAAGAGCCTGGAGGGTTAGAGCAGCCATGCTGGGGGAGGCCCTTAACCTACACACCAACACACACACACAGACCTACTCACACTAACTATCTCTCACACACACAAACACACACACTCGGACCACATGCACCACCATCTGGTATCGATCTCTCATAATCTCTGTGTTTGTTTTTGGACCTCTAGGAGCGGCGTCTCCACATGTACGTAGTGTACTGTCAGAACAAGCCCAAGTCAGAGCACATTGTCTCAGAGTATATCGAGACCTATTTTGAGGTGAGTGACTCTTCACAGTACAACTACATGGACAGTTTAAGATCAGTTTAATCCCATTTAGGCATTGTTCTAGCCCTTATTTATCCAGCTCTGGTTCTGATTGTGTGTATCTTAAGTGCTCATTCTTTGTCTTAGTTTATGTCTGACTGACCCAAACCGGCCTTTAGTTCTGTGTATGTTGCTATGAGGAGCTAACCTGTCTGGTTCTGTAGGAGCTGAGGCAGCAGCTGGGCCACAGACTACAACTCAACGACCTGCTTATCAAACCAGTACAGAGGATCATGAAATACCAACTACTGCTCAAGGTGTGTGTGTGTGTGTGTGTGTGTGTGTGTGTGTGTGTGTGTGTGTGTGTGTGTGTGTGTGTGTGCGTGTGTGTGTGTACTGATACTGGTTCAAATGTGTGTGTGAATATGGAAAATAACTTTACAGTTAGCATGATGTCATCTAGCCCTTGATGATTTGAGTCATCACGTAATAGAGATATTGAGTGAATATTGAGTGGCCTGTCACTGCAAGAGATGGCGAGAAAGAAAGGCAGAAATGAAGAAAGATATTGGGAGTCGCTTTAGGGAAGAGGAGAGGGCTGGGCCAGTCATTTCCCTCAAGCACTGACAGCCACAACAACCCCAGGCCAATGGCAGGCCGAATCCGCAGTATTCCGGGAGCTTTTACTATGTTTCAGAGATTAATGTTGAATGCTTTTGTCCCAAGAGCCACAGGTCCTCTCATCAGCTTCCTAATCTCGCAGTGGATAATATGTCACTGTTAAATGATGAAACACAAGATATAGTTCAGTCTTATTTTGTTCAGTAATTTTAGAGTCCCTCCAAAACATTCAGTAAACTGTTCTCTGATTGGCTCCCTCAGGACTTCCTGAAGTACTACACCAAAGCAGGCAGGGATACCTCAGAGCTGGAGGTGAGAGTTCTCCCAAAACTTTGGTACAAACCATCATGGTCATAACATTTCCAATACTCACTTGTGATATCACTGTAAACTGCACACACAGTTTTCTCTCACTGCTCTATTGGAGAAAGCGTTTTCAGTTACAAACCATAATTGTCTATCCAATCACATCTCTCTTTCTCTCTCTCTTTTTCATGTCCCTCTTTCCCTATCTCCACCCCTCCTTCTCTTCTACCCACAGAGAGCGGTGGAGGTGATGTGTTTCGTGCCCAAGCGATGTAATGATATGATGAATGTGGGCAGGCTGCAGGGCTTTGAGGTGAGATACCAGACACCAGACTGTCCTCCACGTGATGTTGTGTTTTCTTATGGGTCTCTCTCTCTCTCTCTCTCTCTCTCTCTCAGGGGAAGATCACAGCCCAGGGGAAGCTGCTCCAGCAGGACACCTTTACAGTTAGTGAACAGGACAGCAGCTTCCTGTCCCGTGCCAAGGAGAGGCGGGTCTTCCTGTTTGAACAGCTGGTCATTATCAGTGAACCAATCGATAGGAAGAAGGGCTTCTCTCTGCCAGGGTACACCTTTAAAAACAGCATCAAGGTGAGAATGACGTGTGTGTGTGTGTGCGTGACTTTGCTGATTACTACTTTATTGAGGAAAGGGGTACTTACTATGCCTGTGATATGTGGTTGTCCCATCTAGCTATCTTAAGATGAATGCACTAACTAACTGTAAGACGCTCTGGATAAGATCATCTGCTAAATGACTCAATGTAAATGTGTGTGACCCTGTCTCTCTGTGCTGCAGCTCAGTTGTCTGGGTGTGGAGGACCAGTGTGAGGAGGACCCATGTCGTCTGGTCCTGACGTCCCGCGGGGCTGATGGGAGCGTGGCACGCTTTGTCCTGCAGGCCTCGTCCCCGGAGACTCGGAGGGCCTGGGTCAACGACGTCGTCCAGATCCTGGAGACCCAGAGGAACTTCCTCAACGGTACTCCTGCTGACTGCTGGACCACGGGCCACATATATGTGTCCCAAATGACACCCTGTTCCCTATTTAGTGCACTACTTTGACCAGGGCCCATAGGACTATGGTCAAAAGTAGTGTTCCATATAGGGAATAGGGTGCCATTTCGGGCACAGGGCATTTGTTTACACACAAAAGTATATGTCATTGGGAAATATGATAAAACGTTTCAGGACATGTATTAATTGATTAACTGTATCCATTGATTGATTCTGCCATGTGGATACATTTTATAGATGCTCAATAAATAAATGAGTAGTACCATTTGTTAAGTGTCTTCTGCGTGATTGTGTCTCAACTCTTCTCCCTCCAACTATCCTCCTGTCCTCCCCCATCTCCTGTGGTCCGTAGCTCTCCAGTCTCCTATAGAGTACCAGCGCAGGGAGAGTAAGTCCAACAGCCTGAGAGGAGCCATGAAGGCTCCTGTGGCACCAACCTCTGGCCTGCGACCCCACTCCTCTGCCTCCATTGACCGCCAGCGGCTACCATACCTGCGCCCCTATAATACCTCCCTGCCCTCCCTGCACCTGCCCAGCCAGCCTCCTGCAGGCACTCAGGTACTGCTATCACACTGACGGCAACAATAAACTCACTAAGCTGATCTGATAGTCATATCAAGTGAAGGTAAAACAGTGTCAGCAACTACTGGAAATAATATACTTAATTGAAATCCCAATTTCCTCTCTCTCTCTCTCTCTCTCTCTCTCTCACTCTCATTCACCCCTTCTTTTATCTTTTGTCTCCTTCAGTCCCCGCTGTATATTAGCCCTGTGACACCCCGTCCCTCCCACCTCCCTCTGACCAGCCCTCAGCAGCTCAGCAACGGCCTGTGCCCCACTGCCCAGCACAGCTTGCAGGTACTCAACCCACTGACTCAAACAATCTCAGTACAGCATGGATATAGTATCTCAGCAGGTTCTGCTATCCCCATTGACCAAGTCCAGTTTTGAGATTGACCACAAATGTCTACAGAAACAAACATTCAGTAATTGATTTACAGTAGAGGAAAGTCTGAGTTAATTAACTTAGGACTCACCACCATGAGCAGGATCTCTGTCATTAACCTCCCAAGGCTCCCATAAAATCTCATTGCTTCAGATCACAAGCAAATGGTTTAGTTTATGAATATCTCTTTATTGTTTTATCATATAATCCCCCTGGCCATTGGCCTGGGGTTGTCGCTGTTGTCAGTGCTAGAGGGAAATGACTGGGCCAGCCCTCTCTTCTTTCCTAATGGGAGATTTCCTGTTGTTGTTCCCAGGTGGGGTTACAATACTAACAGCAGCCTGGCAGGCTGTCACACTGGTCTGTAGTCAGTTCCTATAAACACTATAGAAGCCATAAAGCAGTGGTAGGTAACTAGATTCAGCCGCTGGCTGATTTTTGTCAGAGCAGATGGTCGGGAGGCCCGAACATAATTATAACAATTTGTACACTGTAAATTGGTTCGAATCGCCGACTGCCAAGGTGGAAGAATCTGCTGTTCTGCCCTTGAGCGAGACAGTTAACCCCTAACAACAACTGCTCTCTGGGCGCCGATGACTCAGAGGGGTTTGGTTAAATGCGGGAGAGACATTTCAGTTGAATGCATTCAGTTGTACAACAGACTAGGTATCCTCCTTTCCCTTCCCTTGGAAAATAACAATATGATCACATATCCCTTTTCTTTTTATTTGCGGGAATACTTGTGAACAGATGTCCCAGTTCCTGGGGATAACTAGCCCAATGCCATGGTTGGTAGTTTATTTTATTTAGCCAGACTCTCCCATGGGGAGGAAATGGGTTTGATTACAGGACTCCTATCAAAGAGACTTATCACGCCTGTTTCCACACTTCATTTAATTTCCACCTCTCTCTGGTAAATAGAGGATAGAGAATTGGGCCTTTGAAAAAAAGTGTAACGTTACCCTATCAGTGGGTTGAGGAGGGGGGTATTTGAAACTGTTCTGGTCTATTTGGAAACTTACAATTGATATAGAGGAGGTGAGAGGACTGATATAATTCCGCATCGTACTCGTATTTCCTGCAATAGGTTGATTTAGGGCAGAAAGCTGAGTGAGTTCAGACTGCAACCTTGTACTGCTAGAGTGCAGTAAGGTCACTCTATCTTCCTGTCTCCACCCAGGGTTGATGTAAGGACAGGATCTTGCTATAGAACCACTCAACATACCACCTCTGTCTTTCCTCTTTCCTCTCTGCAAGGCTAGCTAGGGTCTCAATAACCTTCTACTGCAGTGGGCTAAATCAGGGTCACACAGAGTGTTTCTTGGTAGTCTTACATCTACTTTGAAACAAAAGTATACACCTCAAACACATGGTTATGGGCTTAAAAAATAAGAAGATATATACACTGGGGGCCAAAAGTTTGGAATATTACTCATTCAAGGGTTTTTCTTTATTTGCACAATTTTTTACATTGTACAATAAAAGTGAAGACATCAAAACTATGACAAAACACACATGGAATCATGTAGTAACCAAAAAAGTGTTAAACAAATCAAAATATATGTTATATTTTAGATTCTTCAAAGTAGCCACCCTTTGCCTTGATGACATCTTTGCACACTCTTGGCATTCTCTCAACCAGCTTCACCTGGAATGCTTTTCCATCAGTCTTGAAGTAGTTCTCACATATGCTGAGCACTTGTTGGCTGCTTTTCCTTCACTGTGGTCTGACTCATCCCAAACCATCTAAATGTGGTTGAGGTTGGAACCAAATTTCTCAAATTTGGACTCCAGACCAAAGGACAAATTTCCACCTGTCTAATGTCAATTGCTTGTGTTTCTTGGACCAAGCAAGTCTCTTCTTCTCATTGGTGTCCTTTAGTAGTGGTTTCTTTGCAGCAGTTCGACCATGAAGGCCTGATTCACACAGTCTCCTCTGAACAGTTGATGTTGAGATGTCTGTTACTTGAACTCTGTGAAGCATTTATTTGGGCTGCAATCTGAGGCTGGTAACTCTAATCAACTTATCCTCTGCAGCAGAGGTATTTCTGGGTCTTCCATTCCTGTGGCGGTCCTCATGAAGCTGGTTGAGAGAATGCCATGAGTGTGCAAAGCTGTCATCAAGGCAAAGGGTGGCTACTTTGAAGAATCTAAAATATAAAATATATTTTGATTTGTTTAACACTTTTTTGGTTACTACATGATTCCATATGTGTTATGTCATAGGTTTGATGTCTTCACTTTAATTCTACAATGTAAAAAATTGTTCAAATAAAGAAAAACCCTTGAATTAGTAATATTAGAGTCGAAATGAGTATATGAGTCAAAATTTACTCAATTTTGAGTTTGCATCCCAATCTTACACTTTATATACATCACAGAAAACTAAAATATAACAACAAAATTGACATAGAAACCAGATTTTTTAAATGATTATTTTTATGTTTATTCATTATGAAATCATGAAAAATATTAACAACATTCCACCCATGAGGCCACTTGACTGCAGAAAATTTTTAAGTTTTAAAGGCTTTGATATAAAAGTAATTGACATATTAAGCATCTTGACTCTAGTATGACTTCACTATTTATGTAACTGAACACGCTGCCTCTGTCTTATCCTGTCTTCTCAGGGTGGTACTGACAGTTACCATGGAGCCATGCCGGGGGAGGGAGGGGCTTACGCACCGCATCAGTCAGGCAACCTTGATCAGCTGACAGATCTCTCTCTGCATGAGCATGAGTGCTGATGATGTGTGATGACCTTTGACCTGACAGACTGAATGAGGGGGTGTATGGTGAAGCTGCCCCTAGATGCTGATCTTAGTTCAGTTTAGCATTTTCCCCAATAATGGCTAAAGTTAGGTTTGGGGGATGGTGAAGCCTAGAGGAGCCTTCACCCTGGAGTGAATGAGGGGCAGGCTGAGAGACCCCGGGCTAGTCTGGCTATACTCCACTGAGCACAGGCAGGGGGCCTGGGGTTGGGTCAATTCAGACAACTCCAATATCACCTCCTTTGTGATTACCCTAATATTGCTATATTACTATTACTATGGTATCTCTAGCTTGTAATAAGGATTTTTTGTGGGTATTTCTGTCATCATATTATATTTTATACTATTTTGAAACCTCTATTTACTATTGTGCCCTCTATGGTGTTTCTGTGAACAGGAAAAGGAAAAGTAACCAATGGTCTCTGATGTTGACAGTGTGTTTGTCTGTGCATGTTGGTATGTATAGATGACTGATAGAATGCATCTGTGATGAGATGGTAGCTGTTCACACTACAGTACAGTTACCACTAAGTTTGTCAAGAGTTTATACATGATTTAACTTTATATGGTGACATTCTTTTAATTTAAATATATATATATATTTAAACTTTTATTTAACTAGGCAAGTCAGTTAAGAACAAATTCTTATTTACAATGACGGCCTACCCCGGCCAAACTCGGACGGCGCTGGACCAATTATGCGCCGCCCTATGGGACTCCCAATCACGGCCGGTTGTGATACAGTCTGGATTCAAATCAGGTTGTCTGTAGTGACGCCTCTAGCACTGAGATTAAGTGTCTTAGTCCACTGCGCCACTTGGTAGACACATTGTTTCATATAGAAATTATAGACATTTGGGACTGCTTCTTAAGTCGCCAAATCTTTACTGTTGCTTTATCTTAAACACGGTTTAAAGTGATAGAAGCTGTCACACGTAGCAGTAGCATAATGCTACTGCTACGTGTGACAGCTTCTATCACTTTGTTCAAGAAGGGAAGCAAAGACTAGTGGGAGATAATGGCATGTCATAAAGCAGCCTTTGGGTCAAGGGTGTTGGCATAATGACATTGAAGTCCTGATGTAGTTTTGAGCTTGATTGTGGGACTGAATCTGTCTAGGACTCTACGCATGATTGTCTACTCTACGCATACCGATCGCATACCGACCAGCACAGTAACAATGGATATGTTTTCCTTCATTTTAGCGGCTATTTTAACTCTGCCATTGTTCCAACGTTATCTGAAGAAAACACAGGGAAACTCACACAAAGCAAAACTGGAGGAGAGCGTGGAAAAGGGAACAAAGATAGAGGGGGTGTTCATCTGTCAATGTCACCATGAATGTAAATAATATTCTGTCGGACCATATCAATAAAAATGTATAAAGACTGCGCTGCTGTTTGTCCCCCATCATTATTCTGATGACGTCATATGACTGCCAAAAAGACTTGAAAAACCCATTAAGTTCTTGCCCATTTCCTTCATATAGCCTACACACTAACTGTTGCCTTTGTGAAATGACTACAGCCACTCTCAACAATCCCACAGAAACAATACAAAAGTGAACAATAGCACCAATGAGCAAGAGTAATTTGATGTATTCCGCATCAAAAGAAACAACGTTTCACACATACATTGGTGATTTACTTGGAGTCCATGCGGTTTATGGAGTTTACTGAAAAAATACTGTAGGTATTTAGCGCCATCAAATGGTCAGTTGAGGGACAACTTTAAATGTTCAATATAGGACGCTTGGTGGTAGGTTGCCTATGGCTACCTGAGGATAGAAGATACTCACGCACATGTTCAAATATAGCTTTTCAGGTGGAATGCTGAGGTTTCTGGCAATGTATGTCAGATTTGGGAAGAATTGGAAAAACGCGAAAGGGGGAAGGATGGGATCATAAATTGCCACCACAGCTAAAGGGGCACTGGTATCAGCTGGGGGCCAATAAACAAGAGATATTCCTTCCTGGTTAGAGCTCTCTG
Organism: Thymallus thymallus; assembly: GCA_023634145.1. Classification (NCBI taxonomy): domain Eukaryota; kingdom Metazoa; phylum Chordata; class Actinopteri; order Salmoniformes; family Salmonidae; genus Thymallus; species Thymallus thymallus. The sequence goes on along the minus strand of CM042409.1, from coordinate 21,341,198 downwards.
TTGGTATACCTCTACCCATAGAAATTAGATTATTAACTGGATAAATAGTAACTGATAACAGTTGACAACATCGCAAAACAATAATTTTATCTATCATCATTAAAAAGTGTTCTCTTTTTTTTATGAACTCAAGCTCAAACTGTTTTTTTTACTCTAAATTAGTTTTGTTAACTTGAGATTTTAATGTAGATCAATGTCAATCTAATCACACTATTATTTTAACTTTCTGGCAACCAAATTCCAATTAATTTGCAACGTTAGTTATCATATGCATATCAAATTAATGTATAAGACATTTTATACTTACAAAATACACATAAAAAATAAGCCAATAAGCCAATGCTTATTAGAAGGCTTAATTAATAGCAAAATCTATTTTAGTGTATTTATTTTATTTTTATTTTATTTGACTATTTAAATACATAAAAAATTATATACCCAGCATCAGATACACATACCACAAACTGTCTAAAATATAAACACAATAAAGTTAAAAGTTAGTGTTTATTATTGAAAACCGTAACACTGCAAATACTCTGCTGGCAGACTGAATGAAAATAGCCATAGTAAACAGCATTATTTCCAGGATTCTTTGTACTCTGACTTCCTCTCTGATGTCTTTGGTCATTCTCTGAGACCGGTTATCTCCATTAGGGGTCCACGAGAAAGGAATATTCAACCACCTCAGCCCTCCTGCTTTTATTGCGAGTCTCCACACAGGCAGGCAGGCAAGCTGAACAGAACAGCCTCTGAAGATCACAGGCCTTCTGCTGGTGGCCCAGTGGACAATGCTGGCTACAATGACCATGACAAACATGTTGTCATGACAATGGTTTGACAGTATAAAAGTTTGTGTGTGTTCAAGAAGTCGTTTTTTTCCTCAGAAAAAGGCCATTGAATCCCTGGTCTGCCCGTGACTCTCCGTCTCCACACTGGCCCTCCTGTCTTTCTGCTCTTCCTGAGGGTCTCACCACCTAGACTCCACACACACAGAGACAGGAGCTGGACCAACACTGACTGGACCAACACTGACTGGACCAACACTGACTGGACCAACACTGACTGCGAGTCGCTTGGCTTTACTTCTCATGTTCTTTTCTCTACTCCTTCCTGATGTTCCTTTCTGGTCCTCTGGCACCACCAGGTCGCTGTGGAGCCTCCTGCTGGGGGCCCTGGCTGCCCTTTGACTCTGGCTGTCCCCTCTTACCCTGGTGGGTCTTCTCATGTTTTGCTAGGTGATCGCTCCGCATGAACCTCTTTCCACATGCCCGACAGCCGAAGCGCTTCTCCCCTGTGTGTGTTCGCAGGTGCCTCTGCAGCTCGTCTGAGCGTGTGAAGTTCTTCCCGCAGAAGAGCCAGCTGCAGAGGAAGGGCCGCTCCCCGGCATGCCAGCGCAGGTGGGCCTTCAGGTGGGATGTCTTCTTATACACCTTGCCACACTCAGGCAGGTGGCAGATGTGGAGCCTCCTCCGGCCTGGTTCCTCAGGGTTGGCTGGAGCCCCTGTGCCCCCAGAGGAGGCCTGGCAGTTGGGGCACTTGCAGCGCCTGCAGCGGCGTGAGGAGCCCAGCATGCCCTTGGTTGAGCCCTGAAGGAGGGCCGCGATTTGAGGCTGGTGCCCCAACACCAGCTGTCTGCCCAGGGCAAAGGGGTGAGGGTGGTGACGGTGGGGGTGGGGGTGGCTGTGAGGTTGGTGATGGGGGCTGCTGGTGGTCTGGGGCAGGCTCCACCACTGCTGACCTTCCTCTGTATACCCACCAGGGTGGTGGGGGTGTCTTGTTGTGGAAACTTGGAGGAAGTTAGGAAAGTTCTGCCCAATGCCATTGCCATTGTGCTGGTGGTGAAAGTATGGGGAATGAGAGCTACCCTGGACCTGAGGAGCGAGCATCTTCACTGGAGAGAGCTCAAAGGCGTAGGCAGCCGGGGTAGAGGAGGGCTCAGCCGGAGGGGTGAGAGGCAGCTCATGGAGGTGGTGGTGGGGATGGGGATGGGGATGGGGGTGACGGCCCAGTCCACTCTGGATGTGGCCAGTTAAAGATACTTTTGGCACTGTCAGAGTTGCAACCTGTTGGACCCCTAGACTGGAGCTCTGGGCCACTTCACTGCCCCACAGCTGGAGCATCCCAGTCATGGAGCTCATGGTCCCCTCATAAGGAGGGTGTTGCCGATCCTGCCCCACTCCACTGCCTCCCAGATGGGCTTGGCCACAGGTTCTGACCAGGAAGGAGGAGAAGGGATGGGGCTCGTTCTCAGGAGAGGAACTGGCTATGCGGTCCTGTGGGGCATAGAGAGAATGGATGTTAGACATGCTGTACACTATTGAATTTTACTGTGTCCAGATACAAAATCTATATATTATAGTGATCACAGAGAAACAATAGAACATATTTTACTGTGGACCACAACATTTATATTTCTAATTTATAGGTTATAATTTGTCAATGTATTTAATTAACTAAACTAAAGTAACGGTAAAATACTGTTAACAAATTATTAAACCAGACGAATTCTTAAAAATATACTGGGCGAAAATGAATTAATAATTGCACTTGGCACTTTCAAAATGTACTCTAAAGTAACATACCAAATGTACTCTAAAAACGTTTCAAACACATTTTCCTCCTCACCTGTAAGAACGATTGTAGAAAGTGATCGGTCCCCGGCAAGGCGGCCATTCGTTTTGTGTGTCTCGACTGCGCGCATCGGCGGCCAATGTAGCTTTTTGACTGGTCGCAGCTCACCGAAACAAAATCTTATCTAGAAAACGTGTCTCAATTCCCATCGAAAGTCATACTCCTTTACTGAAAAAAAAAACACAAAAAAAAACACCCTAACGCGTTCTGTAAATTGTCGTGAAGAAATAAAAAGACCATAGAATTAGATTGTAGAAACAATTCCAAAATCCGTGCTCTGGTGATATCCCTTCTGCAAGCTATCTCTCCCAGTAATTTTTGGTGACAAACTTTCAGCAACCTTGTCTTCACTGATTGCCTCGAACGCTATATCCTTTGAAGTGCGACGAGACCAATCGACACATTCTTGGCAGCATCTTGTTATGGAGAGATGTCCTCTGCGGGATCCCTTTCACGAGTAGGCCTACTGAAAAGTAAGAACTGTGTGTGCGTGCGCGTCAGAGAGAGCGAGAGAGAGAGAGAGATAAATGATGCATCTCCTCCACTATTCCTACTACAACTATTTGCGCATTGCTAAAACACTGTAGGCTACATATATGATAATATAACTCTTGAAATGTCTTTATGTTTTTGAAACCTTTTTGAGTGCAATGTTTACTGTTAAATGGTGGAGAGAGACAGACAGAGACATTTACGGTATTTATGGTTTACCCAAATAGGCTGATTTAAATGAATGGCCAAACTAACCACAATTTCTATTTTAATGATAGGGTTAATACTTTCGGCCTACTATCAGAAATGTATTTAATCAACATTGTTTCCACACCATTTAAACAACCAAAAAACGATGATGACGTTAAATCAACATGGAAAACTGATTGGATTTGCTAAAAGTACTCGATGTAAGGGGATTTTGAACTTTTAACAGGGTGAACTTTTTTTGTTGATTTCAAGTTGCATTCACGTTAGTTGACAACTCAACCAAACGTAAATCAAAACTAGACATTTAACTTATGTGCCCAGTGGGGTAGGCCTACTATTGCAAGTGTTTGGAAGTGAGTGTAGCTGGTGGTTAACGTGTTTTGGTTTCATTCCTAATTCTGTATAATAATCCAGGATCAAAGAGCCCCGATAGCATCTGAAACTCAAGCAAACTTAAAGTGTCCCACACCCTGACGATCTCCCATCCCATGGTTCAAGTGCATGCCAATATAAAATCTTATCAGATGCAACAGTTTATACTGGTGACCATTTTGCTTCTTCAAAGGCCCCTGCAAGAGGTGCCAAGTGACATTTGCATAGCAAAATGCTTTACATTTATAATGGACTTTATTTTATTTTGGTTGTGCCTCTATTCAGGCATTTTTATTAATTGTATTTATTTACTAGTTAACTATGACACCATATTTCACCCAGGAGCAAAATAAACATTCTGTAGTTATTTGTCCATTTATTCTTCGATATCTCTTTTCCCCCGCATTTCCGTTTCAAGGTGTATCCTCCGAAATTGATTGGACAATGGATTTATTAGGTAGATCTGGTTTGCTTCTTCTGTCACTCCCAGCATCTCCATGGCATCCCCACATAGGCCTACATCTATCTTTACACCAAGGACTGTGATTTGACAAGATGGTCACAGCAGATGTGAGGAACAGGCTCTCCCTGTGCCAATAAACCTAGAAAACCATTATTAGCTGTTCAAGACACAGTAATGGTGGTCAGTTAAAAGACCCTTATGTTATACATTGTGTGTTATTTATCTTATAAGCCCATAAATGCCGTTAGAAATATGATTGGTTTGATCGTAAAGATTGTTATAATATAAAAGGTAGCTAGAGGTAACCCATTGTCTTAGGTCGGATTCTGCCTGCACTGATAGAGGGACGAGCGTGGCGTAGGAGTGACACCATCGATGTAAAACAACGGAAGAAAATGGAGTGGATAATTTAAACACTTTTGGTAGATTTCTTCTATGTTTGTCAGGGATTTTTCATATAATTGGAATATGGAAATTACATCCAATAGGACATGTTGTAAGTTATGTTAAGAGGTTATTGTACAATAGGCTATAAAGATGTTTGATTCACACATGAAGCTATGGATAAAGCCAAGCAAATAAGGACGCAGCAGATAAACCTATAGATCTATATTGAGGCAGCAGTGCTGGGTCTCATTCTGACAGGCGGGGCGGTGTGTTTCATCATCGCTACAGAGGATGTTAATTACATTGCTTCGCATTTCCTGTTCCACTGCCCCCCCCCCCCCCCCCCCTGCCCCCCCTTTGAAGTGCTAACGACTCTCTCTCTTCTCACTTTGAACTGTGAAGCACACAATGCTCCCGTGGTCGTGCCCAGCGTCCCGTCTCTCACCGTGGAGCGCTGAGCTGCTGCTCTGTGTTTAACGTGAACACTTGATTCATGTAATCAGTGAATGAGTGAATGGAAATATGGTTTTGTGGTTTCTTCTTCTCAAGCTTCTGCATGTGATGGTTGAGAATGCTTGGGAATTTTTAAATTTAACTAGGCAAGTCATTTACAATGATGGCCTACATCAGCCAAACTCAGATGATGCTGGGTCAATTGTGCACCGCTCTATGGGACTCCCAATCACAGCTGGTTGTGATACATTCTGGATTCAAACCAGGTTGTCTGTAGTGACACCTCTTGCGCTGAGATGCAGTGTATTAGACAACTGTGCCACTTGGAAGCCCTTAGCTCTGCCCACTGTCCAGACAAAATCATTTGAAATTTTAAAACATTATGGCCAGGTGGAGTTTTTGCTTGTTGTGAGATTATTCACAAAATACATAAGTAGACACACACTCACTCACAGAATTGAAAAAGTAGGCTTAATGAAAATCATACACATGAGCATGAGAGGGACTTGGGAACGACAAGACAAGAACAGCTTACAGAAAGATTGCTGCCTGTCTTTAGTGTGAAATCCATCCATTACTGAGGGAGTATTCAGAACCTCATAATGCCATAACTGCCCAGCCTGAAGGGCCATTCTAAACCAGATCAGCCTGTAATGTTCCCAGCTGCTTCGGCCATCTGCAACACCTTTAAAGCCAGTCACTCACCAGGGCTTTTGTTGTCTGTGTCATAAAGCTGATTTCACACCCCTGGTGTTGCGCTGAATGGGCCACCATCACCATGACCCCACATCCTAAACCTGACCCACCCATCTAACCACCGCCTCACTAAACTGTAGCAGACTATACCACAGAACCAAGGGAAATACGTTGATACAATGGCACATGGGTTTTGTGCTGATATTCATCAGTGACACAGTTGGACACAGAATAGAGACTAAGAAGAATCTGTGAGACAACACCCTTGTAGTAATTCTATTGAATAAAGGAGAATGGAGAGGTTAGGTCTTTTGAAAAAACCCTGCATGCTTTCTCCAAGACTCCTTTCTGTATCTTTCTGTAAGATGACTAACATGTCACATACTGCAATCTTCAAGGAAACTCAAGCATTCAGATTTGAGATAATTAGGCTACGCTAGATAGCCATCCTTACCTGTCAACAGTTGCATCCTAAAGAGGGCCTGGTCTTTTTTATATGATGGGTGGAAAACATTACTCTGAATTCTAGTGGAATATTAAACAGCACTACATTATTATTTTGTAGAGGAATCAAATCTGTTTTGGACTTAATCAAACAACTTAATTTAATTGAAGAGAAACGCTTTGATCAAATCATATATGTGATTTCATTAGCATCCCCATATGTCAGACCTCTCCTATGTTCTTGTGTGATTCATTAATTATTAATATCTTAAAAATAATTTCATATACACATTTTAAATAAAAATAATTCATGATCTGTTATATTAAAGGAAAATTCCACCCATAAAACCACATATTTGGTATTTGTTTCATTAGTCGTCAAGATATGTAACTTTCAAAATACAGAAAATGTCTGTATTTTGACAGTTACAAACTTGAGTACTGACAAGCAAAACATTTTGGGACTATGTCAACAATGGACTAATGAAACAAATACCAAAATATAGTTTTTGGGTGGAATGTTCCTTTAATGTTAATAAAATGTGGAAACACCACATGTAAAATCAGGAAGCAACCCTTTAATCACAACTCTCTTTGAAAAGACCTAACCTCTCTCTCTGAAAAAAAATGTATTTTCTTTCAACAATTATGGAAATGCACTTTGTGAGGTCAGCAACAGAATCATAGTTGGGGAGTCTGAAGTGTACAGTGCATTCGGAAAGTATTCAGACCCCTTGACTTTTTCCACATTTTGTTACTTTACAGCCTCTAAAATGGATTAAATAGTTTTTTCCCCTAATCAATCTACACACAGCACCCCGTAATGACAAAGGTTTTTAGTAATTTTTTTCTAAACTGAAATATCACATTTACATAAGCATTCAGACCCTTTACTCACATTTTGCCGCGATTAAAGCCTTGAGTCTTCTTGGGTATGACGCTACAAGCTTGGCACACTGTCACGATCGTGTGTAGAGAGAGACCAGGGCGCAGCGTAGCGATAGTTCGACATGTTTATTTACTCACTAAACTTGAATGTAACGAACTATACACAACAAAACAATGAAAACTGAAACACACTTACATAGCCGATGACATTCAACAATGACCCACACAAACGTGTGGGGTTGATCAACTTAAATAGAATCCCCAATCAGAGACAACGTCTCACAGCTGTCTCCAATTGGGGATTCAACACAAAATGAAAAACATAGATCTAGGTATCTAGATCTGTCAGGCTCTGACCATGGCCAAAAGGTACTCCCTATGGCCAGAGCCTGACAGTACCCCCCTCTAAGGCGCGGACTCCCGGCCGCGATAATCACAAAAAAAAAAAAAAATTATGTGACATGGGGGGTGTGAGGAGGGACAATCCACTTCGGTGGCGGCTCAGGCCCCGGCGAAGTGGATAATTTCCTCCCTGACCTGAGTCTGATGACCAGTCCCGGAATGGGACCTAGCATGGCGAACGGCTCCGGCCATGTAGCGGTACCGACGACCGGACCCGGACTGGGCACCGGTGTGGCAGGACGCTCCGGTTCTGGAGCTGGGCAGACGTTCGGACCCGGACTGGGCACCGGTGGAGCGGGCTGCTCAGGCGCTGGAGTTGAGCAGACGACCGGCCCCGGACTGGGCACCGGTGGAGCGGACTGCTCCGGCGTTGGAGCGTAGCAGACGACCGGCCCCGGACTGGGCACCGGTGGAGCGGAGCAGGCTGGAGGCTCCGGGCTGCGGACCGTCTCTGGAGGCTCCGGGCTGCGGACCGTCTCTGGAGGCTCCGGGCTGCTGACCTTCTCTGGAGGCTCCGGGCTGCTGACCTTCTCTGGAGGCTCCGGGCTGCTGACCTTCTCTGGAGGCTCCGGGCTGCTGACCTTCTCTGGAGGCTCCGGGCTGCTGACCTTCTCTGGAGGCTCCGGGCTGCTGACCTTCTCTGGAGGCTCCGGGCTGCTGACCTTCTCTGGAGGCTCCGGGCTGCTGACCTTCTCTGGAGGCTCCGGGCTGCTGAACTTCTCTGGAGGCTCCGGGCTGCTGACCTTCTCTGGAGGCTCCGGGATTCGGACCTTCGCTGGAGGCTCCGGGATTCGGACCTTCGCTGGAGGCTCCGGGATTCGGACCTTCGCTGGAGGCTCAGAGTTGCTGACCTTCGCTGGAGGCTCAGAGTTGCTGACCTTCGCTTGAGGCTCAGAGTTGCTGACCTTCGCTGGAGGCTCAGAGTTGCTGACCTTCGCTGGAGGCTCAGAGTTGCTGACCTTCGCTGGAGGCTCAGAGTTGCTGACCTTCGCTGGAGGCTCAGAGTTGCTGACCTTCGCTGGAGGCTCAGAGTTGCTGACCTTCGCTGGAGGCTCAGAGTTGCTGACCTTCGCTGGAGGCTCAGAGTTGCTGACCTTCGCTGGAGGCTCAGAGTTGCTGACCTTCGCTGGAGGCTCAGAGTTGCTGACCTTCGCTGGAGGCTCAGGGCTGCTGACCTTCGCTGGAGGCTCAGGGCTGCTGACCTTGGCTGGAGGCTCAGGGCTGCTGACCTTGGCTGGAGGCTCAGGGCTGCTGACCTTGGCTGGCTCAGAAGCCCGCTCCCGCATATCCATCAGCCTGCTAACTAGAGCGTATCGGCGCCCGAAGTCCTCCTCCTCCTCTATCTCTATTAGCAGCGGGTCCTTATGCTGCTCCAATGGAAGAGCAACCCAAGCTCTCCACCACCTTGTCTGTTCCTCCTTCGGGCGGTCAAAAAACCCCTCGGGTTTTTCTCGGTCATGGACCGTTGGCATCCGAAGTGGTGGGCGATCCTCTTCCTCCCGCCTCTGCGTGCCTTTGATGCACTCCGATGGAGCTCTGTTCCTCTTCCTCCTCGTTATTCCACCTGGAGAGTGGTACTGGCGCCTCCTCCTCTCGGCCAGACCACCCCCATAGCCCCCCTCCAAAATTTCCTTGGGGTTGTTGGCGGGCGTTTCCCCGTATCGTGCGTCGCGCATAACGCGGCGGCACCTCCTCTCTCTCCCTCTCACGCTGCTTGGTCTGGTAGTGGTGGGTCATTCTGTCACGATCGTGTGTAGAGAGAGACCAGGGCGCAGCGTAGCGATAGTTCGACATGTTTATTTACTCACTAAACTTGAATGTAACGAACTATACACAACAAAACAATGAAAACTGAAACACACTTACATAGCCGATGACATTCAACAATGACCCACACAAACGTGTGGGGTTGATCAACTTAAATAGAATCCCCAATCAGAGACAACGTCTCACAGCTGTCTCCAATTGGGGATTCAACACAAAATGAAAAACATAGATCTAGGTATCTAGATCTGTCAGGCTCTGACCATGGCCAAAAGGTACTCCCTATGGCCAGAGCCTGACACACACCTGTATTTGGGGAGTTTCTCCCATTCTTCTCTGCAGTTCCTCTCAAGCTCTGTCCGGTTGGATGGGGAGCGTCACTAATCAGCTATTTTCAGGTCTCTCCAGTGATGTTCGATCAGGTTCAAGTCCAGGCTCTGGCTGGGCCCCTCAAGGACATTCAGAGAATTGTCTCGAAGCCACTCCTGTGTTGTCTTGGCTGTGTGCTTATAGTCGTTGTCCTGTTGGAAGGTGAACCTTCACTCCAGTCTGATGTCTGGAGCAGGTTTTCATCAAGGACCACTCTGTACTTTGCTCTGTTCATCTTTCCCTCCATCCTGACTAGTCTCCCAGTCCCTGCTGCTGAAAAACATCCCCACAGCATGATGCTGCCACCACCATGCTTCACCGTAGGGATGGTGCCAGGTATCCTCCAGACGTGACGCTTGGCATTCAGGCCAAAGAGTTCTTAGTTTCTTCAGACCAGAGAATCTTGTTTCTCATTGTCTGAGAGTCCTTTAGGTGCCTTTTGGCATACTCCAAGCGGGCTGTCATGTGCCTTTTACTGGCTTCCGTCTGGCCACTCTAACATAAAGGCCTGATTGGTGGAGTGCTGCAGAGATGGTTGTCCTGCTCTCATCTCCACAGAGGCACTCTGGAGCTCTGTCAGAGTGACTTTCGGGTTCTTGGTCACCTCCTTGACCAAGGCCTAAATGCGGGCTAAATGCCTTTTATGTTGCCTGTAATCCATGGCTTCTGGTTGGGATATGTACGTACGGTCATTGTGGATACGACGTTGTCGATGCACTTATTGATGAAGCCGGTTTGCCTGCTTTAATGTCCCCGGCCACTAGGAGCGCCACTTCTGGATGAACATTTTCTTGTTTGCTTATGGCCTTATACGGCTCGTTGAGTGCGATCTTAGTGCCAGAGTTGGTTTGGGGTATTATACAGTGGGGAGAACAAGTATTTGATACACTGCCGATTTTGCAGGTTTTCCTACTTACAAAGCATGTAGAGGTCTGTAATTTTTATCATAGGTACACTTCAACTGTGAGAGACGGAATCTAAAACAAAAATCCAGAAAATCACATTGTATGATTTTTAAATAATTAATTAGTATTTTATTGCATGACATAAGTATTTGATCACCTACCAACCAGTAAGAATTCCGGCTCTCACAGACCTGTTAGTTTTTCTTTAAGAAGCCCTCCTGTTCTCCACTCATTACCTGTATTAACTGCACCTGTTTGAACTCGTTACCTGTATAAAAGACACCTGTCCACACACTCAATCAAACAGACTCCAACCTCTCCACAATGGCCAAGACCAGAGAGCTGTGTAAGGACATCAGGGATAAAATTGTAGACCTGCACAAGGCTGGGATGGGCTACAGGACAATAGGCAAGCAGCTTGGTGAGAAGGCAACAACTGTTGCCGCAATTATTAGTAAATGGAAGAAGTTCAAGATGACGGTCAATCTCCCTCGGTCTGGGGCACCATGCAAGATCTCACCTCGTGGGGCATCAATGATCATGAGGAAGGTGAGGGATCAGCCCAGAACTACACAGAAGGACCTGGTCAATGACCTGAAGAGAGCTGGGACCACAGTCTCAAAGAAAACCATTAGTAACACACTACGCCGTCATGGATTAAAATCCTGCAGCGCACGCAAGGTCCCCCTGCTCAAGCCAGCGCATGTCCAGGCCCATCTGAAGTTTGCCAATGACCATCTGGATGATCCAGAGGAGGAATGGGAGAAGGTCATGTGGTCTGATGAGACAAAAATAGAGCTTTTTGGTCTAAACTCCACTCGCCGTGTTTGGAGGAAGAAGAAGGATGAGTACAACCCCAAGAACACCATCCCAACCGTGAAGCATGGAGGCGGAAACATCATTCTTTGAGGATGCTTTTCTGCAAAGGGGACAGGACGACTGCACCGTATTGAGGGGAGGATGGATGGGGGCATGTATCGCGAGATCTTGGCCAACAACCTCCTTCCCTCAGTAAGAGCATTGAAGATGGGTCGTGGCTGGGTCTTCCAGCATGACAACGACCCGAAACACACAGCCAGGGCAACTAAGGAGTGGCTCCATAAGAAGCATCTCAAGGTCCTGGAGTGGCCTGGCCAGTCTCCAGACCTGAACCCAATAGAAAATCTTTGGAGGGAGCTGAAAGTCCGTATTGCCCAGCGACAGCCCCGAAACCTGAAGGATCTGGATGGAGGAGTGGGCCAAAATCCCTGCTGCAGTGTGTGCAAACCTGGTCAAGAACTACAGGAAACGTATGATCTCTGTAATCGCAAACAAAGGTTTCTGTACCAAATATTAAGTTCTGCTTTTCTGATGTATCAAATACTTATGTCATGCAATAAAATGCAAATTAATCATACAATGTTATTTTCTGGATTTTTGTTTTAGATTCCGTCACTCACAGTTGAAGAGTACCTATGATAAAAATTACAGACTTCTACATGCTTTGTAAGTGGGAAAACCTGCAAAATCGGCAGTGTATCAAATACTTGTTCTCCCCACTGTATTGGTAGATAGTGTGGTCTACAGCTTATCATTACGTTTTTAAGTCCCGTTAGTAGGATAGTATCGAACGGAGCTCATCCAGTTTATTCTCCAGTGATTGGACGTTGGCTAATAGAATGGATGGTAGAGGTGGGTTACCCACTCGCCAACGAATGCTCACAAGGCACCCTGATCTCCGCCCGTGTATTTCCTTATTTTTTTAATGCGAATGACAGGGATTTGGGCCTTGTTTGGGAGCAACATTATATTCTTTGCCTCCGACTCATTAAAGAAAAAGTATTCGTCCAGTTCGAGGTGAGTAATTGCTGTTCTGATATCCAGAATCTATTTTCAGTCATAAGAGAGCATCAACATTATGTACAACATAAGTTACAAACAATGCGAAAAAAACACAAAATAGCACAATTGGTTAGCAGCCCGTAAAATGGCAGCCATCCCCTCCGGCGCCATTATTAACTCCTTGAAATTACGTATTAAATATGTATATTGGTAGCATTGAGACGGCATTTAAAATGAATGTTATGTTGTTATTTAGCTCCTGTGAGTTTGTTGTGTGGGTCTTTTGACTCACCGTATTGTTATCCTGAAGGGCCACCGTACTTTGGCAAAACGCTGTTGTTATGCGAGTTCAGTAAAGTGGGCATGTTAGAGTGATAGCTAATAAACTCGAGTTGTTTATAAAGAACAAAGTCTCGTTCTGCCAACACAACAATGACTAATTTCAGAGAACAGGGATTCTACACCAAGTGTACAAAACAATAGGAACAACTTCCTAATATTGAGTTGCACACCCTTTTGCCCTCAGAACAGACTCATGTTGACTCCAATGCATCCCACAATTGTGTCAAGTTGGCTGGATGTCCTTTGGGTGGTGGACCATTCTTGATATACATGGAAAACTTTTGAGCTTGAGAAACCTAGCAGCGTTGACACACAAACCAGTGTGCCTGGCACCTACTACCATACTTCATTCAAAGGCACTTACATTTTTTGTCTTGCCCATTCACCCTCTGAATGGTACACTTACACAATACGTCTCAATTCTCTCAAGGCTTAAAATCCTCCTTTAACCTGTCTCCCGCCCTTCATCTACACTGATTGAAGTGGATTTGAAGTTTGAAGTGACATCAATTAGGGATCATAGCTTTTACCTGGATTCACCTGGTCAGTCTATGTCATGGAGAGAGCATGTGTTCCTAATGTTTTGTTCAATCAGTGTATACATCAATAATTTATTTATTTTCTTCATGTAAAATCTCTAAATTACTACAAAACATGAATAATGAAGAGGAACAGAATGATAATGTACTGTACTGATTGAAATTGAAATTGAAATGCACAGGAGTCGTCATGCAAGTCCACCTGTGCATAAACACACACACACAAATATGGCATCCATATTTACGGCATTCATATTAGGACGCTGTCGACATATTCCTGTCTTGGACTCTTGTCAGCTGTCCCCCCTTTTAACTGAGTAGCTCTCACGATATCTCTATTTAAACACATTTGAGCATTTATTTTACCAGCCTTCTTATGCCAGGACACAACAAATTGGCATTGACATGCTGCAGTGTTGAACTACATTAGAGAGCCTGGGGCAACATGCAGGATTTAAATTTTTTTAACCAGGTAGGCCAGTTGAGAACAAGTTGTCATTTACAACTGCGACCTGGCCAAGATAAAGCAAAGCAGTGCGACAACAACAACAACAACACAGAGTTACATATGGGATAAACAAACGTACAGTCAATAACACAATAGAAAATCTATATACAGTGTGTGCAAATGTAGTAAGATTAGGGAGGTAAGGCAATAAATAGGCCGTAGTGGCGAAATAATTACAAATTAGCATTAACACTGGACTGATAGATGTGCAGATGATGATGTGCAAATAGAGATACTGGGGTGCAAATGAGCAAAAAGAACAATATGGGGATGAGGTAGTTGGGTGGGCTACTTACAGATGGGCTGTGTACAGGTGCAGTGATCTGACAGCTGACAGCTGATGCTTAAAGTTATTGAGGGAGATAGGAGTCTCCAGCTTCAATGATTTTTGCAATTCGTTCCAGTCATTGGCAGCAGAGAACTGGAAGGAATGGTGGCCAAAGGAGGTGTTGGCTTTGGGGATGACCAGTGAAATATACTTGCTGGAGCGCATGCTATGGGTGGGTGTTGCTATGGTGACCAGTGAGCTGAGATAAGACAGGGATTTACCTAGCAAAGACTTATAGATGACCTGTAGCCAGTGGGTTTGGCGACTAATATGTAGTGACTGCCAGCCAACGAGAGCATACAGGTCGCAGTGGTGGGTAGTATATGGGGCTTTGGTGACAAAACGGATGGCACTGTGATAGACTACATCCAATTTGCTGAACAGAGTGTTGGAGACTATTTTATAAATGACATCGTCGAGGATCGGTAGGATAGACAGTTTTACGAGAGCATGTTTGGCAGCATGAGTGAAGGAGGCTTTGTTTGCGAAATAGGAAGCCGATTCTAGATTTAATTTTGGAAATGCTTAATGTGAGTCTGGAAGGAGAGTTTACCGTCTAACCATACACCTAGGTATTTGTAGGTGTCCACATATTCTAAGTCAGACCCGTCGAGAGTAGAGATGCTAGTTCGGCGGGTGGGTGACTAAGTATATTGGTTCCTGACTTCCCTGAAAAGTTGCATATCGCGGGGGCTATTCGATGCTAATGCAGTATGCCACAGGATGTCTTTGTGCTGGTCAAGGCCAGTCAAGTCTGGAGTGAACCAAGGGCTATATCTGTTCTTAGTTCTATGTGCGATGTGCGACACCCACACTGTGAACTAAATCCTCAGAGAGGTTAGATGAAATGAAGTTTCAGTCAATACATTATATACCAGTTACTTCTATTAGCTACAACATAATACGAAACACAACCCCCCAAAATTGCAAATGCATCCAACAAGTTTGTAGAGTCACAAGCTTGATGGGGGTACTAGAAACATAAAGTGATTTCATTTCTAAACTGTAAAACAGATATGTATGAAAATACCCTCGAATAAAAGGTGAAATTCTGTACTGTCGCCAAATGTACATCTCAAATCCAAAATGCTGGAGTATAGAAACAAATGAAAAGTTTCACTGTCCAAATAAACACGTAGGGGAGTGTATACTGTATAGAAAAAAGACTGGAGTGCCGGCTGGTGGACAAGATTATACTGGAGATAATCTTGGTCCCCCAATATCCCTTGATTAGGTTAATTTATTGACCCCTGATGTTATGGGGGTTAATTTACTATTTTAAAGAAGTTATTTTGAGAAGTTCAGTTTGTAAACCAAGGATATAAGGTAAACTTAAGCACCACCTAAACTCAATACAACTGCTTTGTTGTTTGTATGCAAAATGGTAGGAAGCCAATCCATTGATCTTTTCTTGCTAATTGTATGGCGGGGGACTGAAAAGGCAGATGTTGCATTTCAAAGTGTCAGGACACATGATTAGGGTGAATGCTAAGCGTGGCTTCAAAGCATGGCGACCCGCTTCTAAACAAATTGGACAAGTCAATCACTGTTCACCTAGGACTGTGCATGAGGATAAGAAGTATGCACCCGTATCCTTTGGGGTGTGGTGTTTCCAAAGGGCAATGAAAATATGTAGAATTTCCATCTATAACAACACTCACAACCCAGTAATTGTACATCGATATTGACAAAGTAGCAAGTGTAATATTTCACAGATCCACATTTCAATATAGTGTATGTATTCTCCTCTTTTCTCAGGCAGAGGCAGAAACTACAGACAGCCGACACGTTGTTTTTCAGTCCACCACTTATTGCATGTGATATACAACATTAATCGCTGGCTAATGAATCAGTGGTCTAAATCTTTAATGAACTTTAGAGCATCTGTACTCTACTCTCTTATCCACCACAGCCACAGAAGCAAGGCGTTTCTCTTTTAACTGATTCCAGCTGATTTGCACACCAAGGTAGATCCAGAGGCTGGAGCATCAAATCCTTCTAGATTAGAATAGACAGAATGAGAGAGAAAAACAGAAATAAAAAATGTAAATTAACTCTCACTTGTGTTCTCCCAGATCAAATGACCTTCTGCAGTTTGATTGATCTTCAAACGAGAAGGCAAAAGGAGATAGGGGGAGACATACAAGGTAACACTTCAGGTGGAGAGGCCTGTGTTTGTCTGAAGTGTGTGCATTCCTTTCCTAAAAGGATTCTAAGAAAATCTGGTGAGCTTTGGGAAGGAGCTGTATCCTTCTAGAACGTTTTCTTCTTTCTTCTGCGCAGAAGATGGCAAGAAAGTGACCTAAGTAGAACAACCTGTTCCCATGTCATTCATACTAACGCGGGGTAATGTTTAAATGTGTATGGATGGATACATTTCTAAATCCGATTTTCTCTAAATCAGAACTTTCCTTTTGTTAAACACCAGAACACTCGATGAAATGTTGGATAAAATCAACACAGTACCATGCATCAGTGGTACATTTTATCAGAGACTTTATAATCCTGTTTAAATGAAAATAGACTGATAATGCAGCAGGTTGTTGTGATTATAGCTGTCAGATTGGAATACCAAGACCAGTGGTTCCAGGGAGAAGCAGGCAGAAAAGAATAGAACCAACATCATCATCAGTGGAACAATGTAAATCACTGTCCAAATCCTAACTAACTGAAGTCAGAGAGTGGAATTCAATCCAACCCTACATTACGCAGTGTCTTTGTTAACAAACTACTGCCTCCACACACCAGAACACTTCTCATTCTGAAAACTGGAAGCATCTGATTGGGGTGTCTATCTGGTATTAGTCACAGACATTACTCATGGAAGAGGAGCTACTGCTTACATAGGTTACTGCAATCAGGGTTTGACTGAATTGAGATCTCACCGAGTGTCAAACATCCACTTTCAGGGAAGAAAAATCTAGAGTCGACATATCACACAAAAATGTTATCCTTTTAAAAAATATTCCTCTATTCAAAAAGGGCAAAATAAAAAGTGATCTAATGTATTTCTGGCAGTGGTAGTAGTTCATAACAAATGACTGTCCCCCCAATTTCTTTTGTTTGAGTTTAGGAAAAAATATTCTGATGCAAGGGTGCCATCTTGTGGTCATGGTACAAAATACCATCATATGATCCTGCTGTCGGCATGATCATGGCCACACCACAGATACAACCATTGGTCGAGGAACTGTTAGTATAAAATGTTTTGCATGCCTTGGTACTTCGGTATGACTGTGACCATTTCTTTATCATTCATATCATCACACTATGTTCCATCCTAACATTGTCTCTACAAACATTTCCTTCTGTGTTATACTCATTTATACAGTGTTTCTACCTTACTAAGTCTCTGAACTCAAACAGTGTCATTCTTACCATTACTCTTTCCATGCGTGTGTATTTCCATATATAATTGAGCACTTTGGTCAAACCAACCCTTCTGTTCGAGGCAGTGCATACAGTGCCTTCAGAAAGTATTCACACCTCTTGACTTTTCCCACATTTTGTTGTGTTACAGCCTGAATTTAAAATGGCCTACACACAATACCACATAATGTCAAAATGGAATTATGTTTTTAGAAATGTGTACAAATGAATAAAAAATGAAAGCTGAAATGTCTGGAGTCAATAAGTATTCAACCCCTTTGTTATGGCAAGCCTAAATAAGTTTAGGAGTAAACATGTGCTTAATAAGTTGCATGTGTGCAATAATTGTGTTTAACATGATTTTTGAATGACTACCTCATCTCTGTACCCTATACATACAAATAATTGTAAGGTCCCTCAGTTGAGCTGTACATTTCAAACACAGATTCAACCACAAAGTCCAGTGAGGTTTTCGAATGCCTCACAAAGAAGGGCACATATTGGTAGACTCAGTTGCCAGAGAGGAAGGAAACTGCTCAGGGATTTCACTATGAGGCTAGTGGTGATTTTAAAACAGTTACAGAGTTGGCTGTGATAGGAGAAAACTGAGGATTGTAGTTACTCCACAATACTAACCCAATTCACAGAGTAAAAAGAAGGAAGCCTGAACAGAATACATTTTTTCCCAAAACATGCATCCTGTTTGCAACAAGACACTAAAGTAATACTGCAAAAAATGTGGCAAAGCATTTTCTGTCTTGAAAACAAAGTGTTATATTTGGGGAAAATCCAAGACAACACATTACTGAGTACCACTCTCCGTATTTTCAAGTATAGTGGTGGCTGCATGTTATGGGTGTGCTTGTAATCGTTAAGGACTGGGGAGTTTTTCAGGATAAAAAAAGAAATGTAATGGAGCGAAGCACAGGCAAAATCCTAGAGAAAAACCTGGTTCAGTCTGCTTTCCACCAGACACTGGGAGATGAATTCACCTTTCAGCAGGACAATAACCTAAAACACAACGACAAATCTACACTGGAGTTGCTTACCAAGAAGACAGTGAATATTCCTGAGTGGCCGAGTTACAGTTTTCACCTAAACCTACTAGCAAATCTATGGCAAGGCCTGAAATTGGTTGTCTAGCAATGATCAACAACCAATTTGACAGAGCTTGAAGAATTTAGAAAATAATAATGGGCAAATTTTGCACAATCCAAGTGTGGAAAGCTCTTAGAGACTTACCCAGAAAAACTCATAGCTGTAATTGCTGCCAAAGGTGCTTCTACAAACTACTGACTCAGGGGTGTGAATACTTATATAAATATACTTATGTAAATTACATAATTCTGTATTTAATTTTCAATACATTTGCAAAAATGTCAAAAAACATGTTTTCACTTTGTCATTAGGAGGTATTGTGTGTACTGTAGATGGGTGAAAAAGAACATATATTTAATCAATTTTGAATTCAGGCTGTAACAACATGTGGAATAAGTCAAGGGGTATGAATACTTTCTGAAGGCACTGTGAAAATACAATCAATCCCAACTCCCATTCAAAGGCATGCATGGACAGAAGCATTCCTTTTTATGATGCTTGGAGTAGAAAACAGAGTGGGATAGACCCCAGATAGACATATTGCAGCAGACCAGGAGAAACAGGGATATTATTCCTAGGTTAGATCCCAGATCAGATGGATGAGCATCATTCTCCTCAAGCATGGGCAAGTCAGGCGTGACAATGGCACAAAGGGTTCTGGGTAAGGGGCAAGAAAAACGTATCATGTTCAAAACAAAATATATAATTCAACCTAAAACCACCTGGAAAACCTTTGGTACAGCCAACCAGGGAGAAGTAACCACTTGAATGTGTTCATCTTCCATGTGGTGTGTCTGAGAGATTCTCACATGCTAATAAGTGTCCTCTCTACAGACTGACTGTCAATCCCATCCTCAGTCTCCTAAATCCCAATGTGCCTGACCAATAGAGCTCAATCCAGCTCAAACTGTATAGTACAAAGGGAAGGACAAAGTACACACACCTCTGATCTCTTCGCAACAGTATGGCAACTGTTTCACCTCATTAACTCCTGTAAGCGGGTAATGCTACTTCTTCTTCCTTTTCCTAAATGTCAACCAATTGTGCCATCGATAGGAATTCATCATCTTTTTGTTCTCTGTCTCTTTAACAAAAGGACTCAGTGGCAACTCATCAGATAAGATTTAAGGCACAAAACGCACATACACTGCATTCGGAAAGTATTCAGACCCCTTGACGTTTTCCACATTTTGTTACGTTACAGACTTATTCTAAAATTGATTACATACTTTTTTCCCACATCAGTCTACACACAATACCCCATGATGACAAACTGAAAACAGTTTTTTAGAAATGTTTTCAAATGTATTAAAAATAAAATACCTTATTTACATACTATAAGTATTCAGACCCTTTGCTACGAGACTCGAAATTGAGCTCAGGTGCATCCTGTTTCCATTGATTATCTTTGAGATGTTTCTACAACTTGATTGGAGTCCACCTGTGGTAAATTCAATTGATTGGACATGATTTGGAAAGGCACACACCTGTCTATATAAGGTCCCACAGTTGATAGTGCATGTCAGAGCAAAAACCAAGGCATGAGGTCGAAGGAATTGTCTGTTGAGCTCCGAGACAGGATTGTGTCGAGGCACAGAGCTGGCCGCCCGGCCAAACTGAGCAATCGGGGGAGAAGGCCTTTGTCAGGGAGGTGACCAAGAACACAATGGTCACTTTGGCAAAGCTCCAGAGTTCCTCTGTGGAGATGGGAGAACCTTCCAGAAGGACAACCATATCTGCAGCACTCCACCAATCAGGCCTTTATGGTAGAGTGGCCAGACGGAAGCCACTCGTCAGTAAAAGGCACATGACAGCCCGCTTGGAGTTTGCCAAAAGGCACTTAAAGGACTCTCAGACCATGAGAAACAAGATTCTCTGGTCTGATGATACCAAGATTGAACTCTTTGGCCTGAATGCCAAGCGTCAGGTCTGGAGGAAACCTGGTACCATCCCTACAGTGAAGCATGGTGGTGGCAGCATCATGCTGTGGGGATGTTTTTCAGCGGCAGGGACCGGGAGACTAGTCAGCATCGAGGGAAAGATGAACGCAGCAAAGTACAGAGTGATCCTTAATGAAAACCTGCTCCGGAGCGCTCAGTTCACCTTCCAACTGGACAGCACACAGGCTAGACAACGCAGGAGTGGCTTCGGGACAAGTCTCTTGTCAGCCAGAGCCCGGACTTGAACCCGATCAAACATCTCTGGAGAGACCTGAACATAGCTGTGGAGCAACCCTCCCCATCCAACCTGACAGATCTTGAGAGGATCTGCAGAGAAGAATGGGAGAAACTCCCCAAATTCCTTAAGGTGCTTCAACAAAGTACTGAGTAAAGGGTCTGAATACTTATGTAAATGTGATATTTCAGTTTTTAATACATACAAAAATTTCTATAAAAACGTTTTTGCTTTGTCATTATGGGGTATTGTGTGTAGGTGGAACATAACAAAATGTGTAAAAAGTCAAGGGGGTCTGAATACTTTCCGAATGCAGTGTATGTGCGTTAAATCCGTTAAAAATAACTCTACCTTGAGTTTACAATCAAGAGTACACAACTGAAGAGCAATTATGATTAAGTTAAGAGAAATGACAGCTTTGCTCTGCTTGAATGACAATCCCTCTAGATTGAAACAAGCAAGGTTGTTTTTAAGGGGAAGCATGTGGTTGTCTAAAATCTTATCTGATGGGACACATCGGGCGAGGGCTTCTTTGGCAACTCAGGAAGAGCGGGAATCTTGAACTAGAGGAGAAACTACAGGTAAAAGAAACAGGATATTTAATTGTGAGTCAAACACTGGAGGCGGTTCTTAAAATAGAGGAGGCCGTTTTTGGTGTGTGTGGCGTCCGAGGAGGCTGGTGGGTAGCGGAACTTGGCGTAAGTCTTGTCACTCTCTGATTGGCTGACCCAGGGAAGCTTGATCTTGGTGGCGTGATTGACGATGACATCATCACAGGATCCCACGTGAAGCGAGCCGAGGCCATCAATGAAAAACTCTGTGACAAGAATCGTGGGGTCAGTGCAAAAGGAAAGGGGTTAGTTTTTATGCTGAGGGCACTTCAAGTAACACACAATTTATATGAAAAAAATGCAACTAACAAACATGAGAAGAAGCTTTTTTTTTTTTTTAATTGGGAATTCAGAGGTGGAGCAGCTCTGTTTTGAGGGGTTAGGATGAGGGTTGAGCCAGTGTTGAACACAAGGTTAGGGTTATGTCAGGATTAGTGTTAAGGTAAGGTTGAACCAGGTTGTGGACATGAAGCTAGGATTAGGGTTAAGGTTAGTACTTTTATCCTAATTTCTATCCTACTCGTCTTTGGACCAGTAAGGTGCAGGTGCCCAGCTCCGGGTAGCTACGGCTAAATTTAACCAATGGTGCAGCTGATGTTATGGACAGGTACACCCTGTACAGTGCTGGGGTTTGGGCCCATACTCACCCAGGTGGGCCACTCTGGCCAGGCGGGGATCGAAGCCCACCTGCTGGACCTTGTCTGTGCGGGCCAGGAAGAAGTTGATGACCCCGTCAGTGACCACGCAGTTTGGGAAGCCCTGTATGATGTGGTGGAAGTCCCTCCGCATGTGCAGGCAGTCGCCCTCCTCCTCCCCTGGCTCAATGGAGATGGTCTGCCTGTAGGTGGCAGTGTAGCCTGTGGCCTCCCGCACTGCACCACCCACCTAATTCACACACACACACACACAATCCATTAACTGATCCTGACACACACATACACACCAAGCACTGAACACAGATTTTCACAAATACTGTGTATTGTGTACAATGCATAAACAAACATTAGGGATACTTCCAATTATATATATATTATATATATAAGGAAACCGATGGAAACCGTTGGACTCTTGATCACTTCTTCTTTCCAAATGACACAATAAACAAACTAAACTAAAATAAGAAACAGAAAATTGAGAAGTATCTCCCTCTGTATGTTTTTCTGTCTGTGCTTTTGTGGGCCAAAGAAAGAACTGATTCAAAGTGTACACCAGACCAGCTGCTGACATGTGTAACCCATAGACTTCCCTCTCAAGAGCTGGAGTCCCAGTCTATGGTAAACAAGAGGTCTATTCTATTCCCCCAGCCCATAGTGAGGTCTCTTGAGTGGGATTCGGGCTCCACACAAAACCCCCTTCATCCAGCCTTATGTGGGTGTCAGCTTTTTCGGCTTTTGTGTTTTACTTTGTGTTTTGTGCATGCATAATATTGCTATGGTATGCATGTGGTATGCTATGGTATGCATGTGGTATGCTATGGTATGCATGTGCTACAAAGCAATAATATGCCTGTATGCATCGGTGAAGATGAGAGGCAGAGAGAGATGGAGAGCTTGTTGTCAAAATTGCTTGCATCTGTGTTTGTGTCTGAGTTTGTATTCTTCTGTAACCACATTCGAGAGACAGGATGTGGCTAGTTAGGTCATCAACATCAACAGAGGGGAACGCCTCTTCCTCATTTTCCTAATTTTGTCATCGTCAGAAGACAGCTAGGATAGTTCATTTCAATACCCTTTTCATGATGTATTGTCAATCAAAATAATTTAAAAACGTTAATTGAACTTATGATGCAAGTTGTGTCTGTCTGGCAAAACGATTGGAGTGTTGATTGTGTTGCCTTATTCTACCCAAGACGGAATATGCTGAATCGTGTAGGAGCTATTTTTGGTTCTACATTGTAGCTCCCAGTTAGTAACAATGTGTTCAGAGTGCAGAGAATGCTTCTAAACTGGCCTTGACTGTTGCACAGAAAGTGTTGAATTATGTCTTAGTCAAATATGTCACCGACACCACTACCTAAAAGAGTATAACTATTTAGATCACTCATAGCCGTGGAAAGTAGGGGTGCCGTGGGTGGTGCACTGGGCCTTTACTAGTCCTGTATAGCCTTCTGTAGCGTGGGAAAACATTTTTTATAGTTTTTGGAACACTTCACATGTGATATTTCACATGAAGATTCACTTGTGGATTTTCACATGTCAAACCATGTTAAACTATGTGTTTTTGGAACATTTCACATGTGATGACATTAATGGTGGCGCGAGTACATCGCGAGGCTCGGGGTCTCTCCAGATTCTGCAATATTGCGGTATTTTTCTTGCTCATCTCGGATCTGTTCGTGCAGAACAGTTGTGCCTTAACATCGTACACCCGATGTGAGCTTTTGGATATTGGTTTACGAATTTCCGACTGTTTTATGGACAACCTTCGACTCCTTCCTGAGATCGCCAGAATACCCAAGGCTATGCACTCTACCCGGCCGGGCGGAAGTGCTCGCAGGCGGCGTCGAGATCGTAAACAAAGGCAACGCTTTGAAAGAGACAACAGAGAAACTGCCACCAAGCTCAAACCCTCAGCTGACCACCCGCCAATCACACTCTCCTACACAGATGTCTGCAATGCACTGAGCCGGATCAGCGCGCATAAGGCTGCTGGACCAGACAACATCCCTGGACGCGTACTCAGGGCATGTGCGGAGCAGCTCGCTGGGGTTTTTACAGACATTTTCAACCTGTCTCTTGCCCAAGCAGCTGTACCAACATGCTTTAAATGCACTTCCATTGTGCCAGTGCCAAAACACTCCAGCCCGATGTGCCTTAACGACTACCGCCCTGTAGCACTCACACCCATCGTTATGAAGTGCTTTGAGCGGCTGGTCCTGGCACACCTAAAAGACTCTCTACCATCCACATTGGACTCACACCAGTTTGCCAGCCGTAGTAATAGGAGCACAGAGGATGCAGTTTCCATGGCACTGCACTCTGTGCTCACACATCTGGATAATAAGAACACTTATGCACGCATGCTGTTTGTTGACTTCAGCTCAGCATTCAACACTGTCATCCCAACTAAGTTAATAGCCAAACTTGGAGACCTGGTCATCAACACCTCCATGTGCAACTGGATTTTGGACTTCTTGACCAACAGACCCCAGAATGTACGATCAGGCTCCACCTGCTCCACGTTCATCACACTTAACACTGGTGTACCACAGGGCTGTGTGCTAAGCCCGTTTCTCTACTCCCTCTTCACCTCCGACTGCAAGCCTGTGTATGGATCTAATTCCATCGTCAAGTTTGTGGACGACACTACGGTGATTGGTCTCATCAGCAACAACGATGAGACTGCCTATAGGGAGGAGATCAAGCACCTGGCCACATGGTGCACTGAATGAGCTCCACCAAAACGAAGGAGCTCATCGTGGACTTCAGGAAAGAGTCAAGAGGCACACACGACACCATCCACATCAATGGAATGGTTGTTGAGCGTGTCTCCAGTTTCAAGTTCCTGGGGATCCACATCTCAGCGGACATGTCCTGGAGAATCAACACCTCCTGCCTGGTCAAGAAGGCTCACCAGCGCCTTTTCTTCCTGAGGACACTGAGGAAGAATCAGCTCTCCTCAACTATCCTGGTGAACTTCTATCGCTGCGCAATAGAAAGCATCCTGACCAACTGTGTTACAGTATGGTATGGGAGCTGCTCTGTTGCAGAGCGCAAGGCACTGCAGCGGGTGGTGAAAACCGCCCAGCGCATCACTGGGACTCCACTACCTGCCATCGAGTACATCCAGAGGAAACGCTGTCTGCATCAAGCTCGCAGCATCCTTAAGGACTCCTCTCACCCAGCCCACAGACTGTTTTCTCTCCTGCCCTCCGGCAGACGTTTCAGTTGCCTCCGGTCCAGGACCAGCAGACTAAAGAACTGTTTTTTCCCCAGAGCTGTCTCTTTATTGAACTCTAACCCTCGTTGATCCCACTCCCCTCATATACTGCTAGACTCTCCTCTCCCTCCTCACAGCTGCCTTCATTTTGTTATTTGCAATACTGGAATGTTCATTTGCACTGCCGACTGTTTATTACAGTAACAACTGTCTACATATGCATCTTGCATTACTTTACCTTAACTGGAATATGCTCAATTGCACTGCCGACTGTTTATTTTACCGACTGTTTATATATGCATTTTTCAATACCGTACTTTAACTGTAATATGCATCACTTTCCACTGCACTTTTACTCGGATAGCTTCTGTCCACACTTTATTTACATTACTTTAAATCCATTGTTATACTGCTCATCTTAGCCTAACTTATCATTGTTTATATCTATCTGTAAAATTCTGTTTATAGTAATAGCCATCTGTATATTATATTCACTGTTTATAGTAATAGCCATCTGTATATTATATTCAGTACATATCTATCTGTAAATTCTGTTTATAGTAATAGCCATCTGTATATTATATTCAGTACATATCTATCTGTAAATTCTGTTCATAGTAATAGTCATCTGTATATATATTAATACATATCCATGTCCTGCACTTATGAACCATTGTATATCCTGCACTTGCTGCTATTGCACTTCTGGTTCGACCTAAACTGCATTTCGTTGCCTTGTACCTGTACTTGTGTAATGACAATAAAGTTGAATCTAATCTAATCTAAGTTTCACGTGGATTCACATTTTCACACGAGATTTCACAGGTGATGCCCTGCATACAAAAACATATAATTATGATAACTTACATATTTGACACACGACTACATTGTGTGTGTTTATTTATTTGTACAGTAATTATTATTCAACATGTCCTTATATGGGATTTGAACTCACAACCTCTTGGTTCACTGCATTCCGATCATCCTGCTATGGCACCATGTCTGTGTCAATAACTGATTTTACCTGTATTCCTACCGTTTGGACTTCAAAGTACATGTACGTGTTAATGTGAATATACATATTTTGATTTGTTTAACACTTGTTTGGTTACCTCATGATTCCCTATGTGTTATTTCACAGTTTTGATGTGTTCACTATTATTCTACAATGTAGAAAATAGTAGAAATAAAGAAAAACCAGTTGCCCATCCCTGTTGTAAGAGAATGTGCCAGTAATAAAAAGCATTGTAAAGAGGTTATTGAGCATTGCCCAGTAAGTTAATGGCAACTTGTTGCCAGAAATGAGCATGAAATTAGTTATAAAATTGATAAATCTTCTCTCCACCCCAAAATGTGTAGAATTGCAGAAAACTAGCTTTTAAACAGCAACATTTTCTATATGCCCCATAGAAAAATGTGAATAAACAGAGACAGTGTCAAAGGATGCATTGACATAACCGGCATAACTGCTACAACCCTTCCACTGACGGTTCGCACAAATGCATATATATTTGACCATGTGGGCTGTCTTGCCTTTTACTGAGGAGTGACTTCCGTCGGGCCACTCTACCATAAAGGCCTGATTGGTGGAGTGCTGGTTGTCCTTCTGTAAGATTTTCCCATCTCCACAGAGGAACTCTAGAACTCTGTCAAAGTGACCATCGGGTTCTTGGTCACCTCCCTGACCAAGGCCCTTCTCCCTCGATTGCTTAGTTTGGACGGGCGGCCAGCTCTAGGAAGAGTCTTGGTGGTTCCAAACTTCTTACTTGTAAGAATGATGGAGGCCGCTGTGTTCTTGGGGACCTTCAATGCTTCAGAAATGGTTTGGTACCCTTCCCCAGATCTGTGCCGCGACACAATCCTGTCTCGGAACTCTATGGACAATTCCTTCGAACTCATGGCTTGGTTTTTGCTCTGACATGCACTGTCAACTGTGGGACCTTATATAGTCAGGTGTGTGCCTTTCCAAATCATGTCCAATCAATGTAATTTACCACAGGTGGACTCCAATCAAGTTGTAGAAACATCTCAAGGATGATCAATGGAAACAGGATGCACCTGAGCTCAATATCAAGTCTCATAGCAAAGGGGCTGAATAAAGGTATTTCTGTATAAACATTTTTATATATTTGCAAAAATTTCTAGCCATTTCTAGTCAAGTGGGCTGAACATTTTCCATTATATCCACATAATTGGTGGCACAGCAGGAACTTCAGGTAGCTAGCAACCAAGAAGTTGTGAGTTCAAATCCTAAGCGAGGTTGAGTCCCAAGTAATCAGCATCATACTGTCCATTCACATTAACACCTTAATTTATCTGCAAAAATACAGTATCAGTCATGGTATCACAAATGAAAAATATGCCTCCCCGTGTTGTCACATTTATTTCACATGACACTGCGTTTTCATATGTGCTCACATGTTGTCACGTGTAGTTTCATGTTATCACATGTTGCGTCACATGTAGCTTCACATGAGATCACATGTTCACGTGAAATGTATGTGTTTCTTCCGTAAGGGTCAGCAAATTATGTCACACCACCAAAAGGCCCATCATCAAAGGAGGGTGGAATTGAACAGTCCCATGCTATATTAAAATCACTACTTTAGCAGCAATACAGCAGACCTGGGTTTAAACACTATTAGAAATATTTTAAAATACTGCATCTGTGCTTAATTGAGCTTACCTGTTGCAATGGAACCAATTTAAAAGTCTAAAAAGGGCAAACCCCTCTCTCTTCAGGCAAAACACAAACGCTCAAAGTATTTGAAAGATTTCAAATAGCATTTGAACCCAGGTCAACAATACAGTATTGCACAGCCTGTGCTCCCTCACCAGGTCCAGGGTAGTCTTCTCCAGGACGTCCACCAGTTTCTCCAGCTTGGTGTTTTCAGTGAAGATGAAGTCATCATCCACCCACAGCACATACTTAGTGGTCACCTGGGAAACAGCTAGGTTCCGTCCTGCAAACCAGCCCTAGTTGTTGTGACAGAGAACAGGATGTGGAACAGAGGACGCAAAAGCAGTGATAAGACAACAAAGGAAATCAGAGACAGGACTTTTATTTAAGCAAACAATGTTATTGCTAGACAAAAACTATACTTGACAGGTACACTGGTTCCCATATATTAAAGAGGCAGCAGTGTTTAAAAAACATACCTTTCCAAATGGCATGATGTAATGTTCGATGTAGGGGCCAGAGACTGTCTTGGGGTTTTCACTGTCATCAGCTATTACCATGGTGACAGTGGGATAGTATCGTCGCACGCTGTCGATGAGATCTTGGAGCTTGTCATAGCGCAGGAACGTTTTGGTTGCTATGGTAACAAGGGCACTGACGTTGTATTCTAGATTGGGGACAGAGAGAGAAAAAGTGAGGGTCTTTGACATTACTTACGTTACACGTTGATCTCAGATGTAGTTTTGGTTCTTTTTTAGTAAGTGTTGTGCTGTTGTGAGATGCAGTCGACCGTTGTTTTTGTCGACATACCCCCTTTGGGTCCCGTGTTGTAGAGTTTTGGAGTTACACCATGACGGATCTTGATGGTGAACATGGCTTGGTGTCCCTCTGTCTCAAACTGCACTGAAAGGCATAGTGAGAGTATTTTCAACCTAATTACCACAAATATATTACAGACGGTATTTGGTGTAGGTCTTTGATAATAGACACAACCCATAATGTAGTAGTACACCAGAAAGTCAGGTGTGTCTGGTCTCACCTGTGTCTGCTGTACTAGGGTGGAACAGTGTGTTGGTGTAGGAGACAAACTGTAACTGCCGGTTAAGGTTGGGCAGCAGGCTGCTCATCAGGGTCATGTGCATCTCCCCGTCACCTTTGACCTTTACCCCCTCAACCTCCGCTGCCACATTTAACGCTCCCAGGGTGGAGGTGAAGTTGACCTAAGAAAGAAAAAAATCAAGAGGGAGACAGGGAACAAATAATATCAATCAATAAGGAAATATTATGGAATAGTACTGGAAATAATTACTCAAACTAAATGTTATTAGTCTACTTACTGTGTACAGCTCTCTGGGAAGGTCTTGTAAGGCAAGTCCTGAAAACATAGGACAAAAATTTACATTTTGGATTAAGCTTCTGGATATTTATCCAATCCAAATACACCACATCAACTGTCAGCTGGAGTAAACACTTTCTCTGTTGCGCATCAAAATGATATTCTCTGCTCTAAAACAGTCATACAGAGTAGCAGGTTTATATTCTCTGCTCTAAAACAGTCATACCGAGTAGCAGGTTTATATTCTCTGCTCTAAAACAGTCATACCGAGTAGCAGGTTTATATTCTCTGCTCTAAAACAGTCATACAGAGTAGCAGGTTTATATTCTCTGCTCTAAAACAGTCATACAGAGTAGCAGGTTTATATTCTCTGCTCTAAAACAGTCATACAGAGTAGCAGGTTTATATTCTCTGCTCTAAAACAGTCATGCAGAGTAGCAGGTTTATATTCTCTGCTCTAAAACAGTCATACAGAGTAGCAGGTTTATATTATCTGCTCTAAAACAGTCATGCAGAGTAGCAGGTTACCAAGGTAGTAATAGTGGTAATGGTAGAAATGGTTGTAATAATAGTACAAGTACATGTTAGATTGTTGGAACACCTATTGTCTGTCTCTTTAAAAGACTAGGAGTTTTACCTCCCTGTAAGAATACCCTGATGAAGGTAATTTGAGACCGATACGTTGGTGAATAAGATCCATTCAATTGTTGGATGCGTCAAGATTACTTGGGCTTGAGTTTAAAAAAAAATATATATATTGTTGTAAGAGGAAAAGTATTTCCCTAAATTTGTAGCTTCATCTAACTACACTTATCTTTCTATGCTTCCATTATTTTAACAGGTTTCCTTCACAAATTAAGTTTTAAATATCAAGGGACCTTCCTGTTTATATCAAGGTAAAATTCAACTAATCCCCGTTATAAATCAGACCTGGGATGAGGATGGTTTTGAGCGGCCGTACTTCCACCCCCTGTGTTGGGTACTGCAAAGGATTGTTGGCCTCGGCCACAATGAGCATATCTACAGGAGTTTGAGACCTGGAGGGGGACAGATACACATCAGGTTAATAATCAGTATTCAAAGATTTTACATCTAGAATGAAGCCTCATTAATTCTATTAGGCTATTTGTTTCAAAGATGGGGTAATGTTGACATCATCTCCTTCAAAGTCCTACAGTAAATTTAACCTAAACCTAAGAATTTACAAGCGTGGAATTGAATCAAATGAAAGGACAGACTCAGCAACTTCCCCTGGTGTAAGGAATAACTAAGACGATATATTTAGTGCTGCATACCGTCCTGTACTCTCACCTCATCTGGAAGCCCTGGTACTCCTTGGCCCTCCGTCTTTTCATCTCCTCCAGCTCAGAGGCCTCAAAAGCAGTGTGCAGGGGATGGGCCGACACCCGTGGGAACAGCAGCTGGGCAAAGGGCAGGTTCACACCACCACTCTCACCCTCACACACGCACCCGTTACGTGCCAACAGACTGGAGAGAGATGAAAGGGACAATAGGACTCCATCAATTAAATTACAATGAAACACAATATAGGAATTATTTCAAAGGCCTTATTTCAAACACTGACCCAGCAACACTTTCCTTCAGGCGATAGGGGATGTTGGCAGATCTGTGGTCCGGTTCTGGGAGCCTCTCCTCCAGGTGCTTCTCTACTACAGGCCCTGGTCTCTGGCGGACATCCACGGTGGTGTAGGCCCGGGTGGGCCAAGAATGGAGGAGGGCCACCACCAACACCACTGATGCCACAATGGCCAACAACACTGTCTTCCTCAGGGAACGCATCCTAAAAACTGGCACAGCACACCAGGACAAACAGGAGATGTGCTGCGGTCACCACCTGCTTGGGCAGTGAAGTCCAACAGTATGTGACCATATCTGAGGTGACAGGATTCGTCTAATTGCTGGATGAATTGAATACTTCCATGATTTGGATATCTTCAGTCAGTAAATGGCAGATTAGAGTATCACATGACATCTGATTTAACACTTTCTTAACAATTTTGTATTTGTTATGCGTCCGTATCCATTACAGTAAAAGAGAGAGCTGGTAACATACCCTAATGCCTGTATCCACTCAGAGAGAAGATGTCTCCTGTAGGCCATTGATTTCCCCAAAATCCTATAATGAACAGGTAAGGACTTTCCCCATCTGCAAACAATAACAAATCAGTTATGTTTCTTCAGTAGGATAACTGAAGTAACTTCTCATTTCCAAAGACACTGTATTAAAAATGGCCCAGTGAAAATGATTAACATTGGTGAAAATAAAAACAAAAGATTTTGAGGGGAATCTGCAGCCCCTAGGCACATCAAAGGTAAGGATGTTTCACAGATATGATGGCCTTTCATAGTGATAAAGAGCTGTTAACTGAATGATGTGATGACGGTTGTGCTAACACTAGAGAGATGCTGAGCAACATTTAGGAGGAAAGATAAGGCTCTAAAATAAGGCACAACAACAGGAGCCAAGAGAGATACAACGTTTTCATAAAAAATAATTCCCAGAGTGTTCAGATCAAACAATTCTAATGGCTCAGTTTTAAAGCAGACACGCAAGATCGCTCTGGGTCGTACTAAGGTCTCTACACTACCTACTTCCTTAGGAAAATGCCTCTACTGTAGCAATATCCCACTTCTGACACCAGTGCAGCGATGAACATGATGAACATTTCAGTATTTTTAATAATGAACAGTTTATTTTCAAAACGCTATATCCAACAATTTTTCACATTTGTTTTTAACCAGAAATGATTACTTATGGGTACCTTCATGTGTGTGTAAAATATAACTGTTCTCAGATTTTTTATTAATATATTTTAAGTGTGTATTAAAATGTGTGTGTTTTTTTTGCAAAATACTATATATCAATTGTTTAGCTGGAATGGAATGTTTGTGTACTGTATATTCGACTGTGATATGTGGTTCTCACCTAGCTATCTTAAGATGAATCACTAACTAAGTCACTCTAGATAACAGCATCTGCTAAATTACTAAAATGTAAAATGTAAATGTTTTACATACAGATCTCATATTACTGTATTCATTTTTTATATACAGTTGTCGGAAGTTTACATACAATTAGGTCATTAATACTCATTTTTCATCCACCACAGATTTCATGTTAACAAACTATAGTTTTGGCAAGTCAGTTAGGACATTGACTTTGTGCATGACACAAGTAATGGTGCTAAATATCTCAAAAACTAAAAGCATAAATCACTCGTTCAACACTAAACCTTGTTTAGATCTATTATTGAATAATGTAGCTATTCAGCTGCTGGGTGTAACCCTAGATAGCAGGCTTTCATGGTCAAAACATATAGACTCAGTGGTTGCTAAAATTAGAAGAGGTCTGATGGATGATAGGGCGTTGCTCTGCCTTCTTGACAGCTCAGTCGACCAGACAGGTTCTACAGGCCCTAGTTTTGTCGCACCTGGACTACTGTCCTGCTGTGTGGTCATTGTCAGGTTCTGACTGTGGCCAGGTCTCTGGCTGCCTCTAGGGGTAGCTGTAGGGCCACAGTTGGGGCTTGACAGTGGACTGGGTGTTTTTTATGTGTTAGTTAATTTCAATCCCCCAATTAGAGGCAGCTGTCTCGAGTTGTCTCTAATTGGGGATTCTATTTATGTTCCACTGTTTTCCACCTGTGTGTGTTGTTCATTGGGTTTGTGTTTCACACCAGTTCATGATTGCTACTTCTCCTTTGTTTTCGGTTGTTATTTTGAATATCGAACAAATTAAAAGGAATGTCGCTCCACCACAGCTCTGCTCATCGTCCCGTCATTTCGCATCGTGACAGAAGAATCCACCACCATGGGACGAAGCAAGTATTGATATTGGGGGATATCCTCCTCGGTATGGGGAAAATTACAGAGGAGGAATTCTTCCATTATCGTGCGGTGGAGGAAGGCTGGTGCACGGAGCAGCGGCGCCGTCGACGGAGGACACGTCGGCGGGCCAAGAGGATGACCGACCAGTCTGGAGCCCAGAAGAGCCCCCAAACTGTTTTTGGGGAGGGCTGTGGGGGTGGTCGGGGATCCCCGGCCACTGCACTCGTGTGGGTTCCAGGAGGAGCCTCTAGAGCCATGGGAGCGGGAGTACACAGAGGAGTCGGAGGAAGAAGATGACGATGTGCTCCTGTTCCCTCACTCGTGGGGTCTCCCGGAGGAGCTCTCACAGGTTGGGGATTGGCGGTGGAGAGAGGACGACTTGGGCAGTCGGAGATCTCCAGCACTGATTCCCAGTCCGGTGCCCCCAGCGCCGGTTTCCAGTCCGGTGCTGGTGTCCAGGCTGGGCACGGCATTCAAGTCGGCTGGGGAGTCGGAGCTCCTCAGCCTGCCGGTGCCCAGTCCGGGGCCGGTAGCCCGCATAGCTACGTGGTGGGGGAGCTGTCTTTGTTCTTAACTGACTTGCATAGTTAAATAAAATAAATAAAAATGACAAACTGTGGAAAAAATCAAGGGTTTGAATACTTCCCGAATGCACTGTAAGTGACTAGGCCTACGCCCCTGAAAATAGTATTTTTGTCGCACCCTCTGCATAATGAATTCTGCTCTACGTCGCAACAGGTCACAGTTCTGCGACTACAGAGCTGTGTGTCAGAACGGGCAGTTAGCAACACAGGGGCCCCCCAGCGAACGGTCCTGTCCCCCTTCCTGTTCACCCTCTACACCTCAGACTTCAGATATAACTCTGAAACATGCCACCTACAGAAGTTCTCGGATGACTCTGCTATTGTAGGGTGCATCAGGGGTGGGCAGGAGGAGGAGTACAGGAGCACAATCAGTGACTTTGTGTTGTGGTGTGAGCAGAACCACCTTCAGCTCAACATCAGCAAAACAAAGGAGATGGTGGTGGACTTCGGGAGAACCAAGGCACAACTGACTGCATTCCCTATACAGGGGATGGATGTGGAAATGGTTGGGTCATACAAGTTCCTGGGAGTCCATATGGACAACAGGCTGGAATGGGCCGGTAACACCGGGGCCCTGTACAAAAAGGGCCAGAGCCGACTCTACTTTCTGAGGAGGCTCAGGTCCTTCAACGTGTGCAGTAAACTACTGCATACCTTCTACCAGTCTGTGGTGGCCAGTGACATCTTTTTTGCAGTGGCGTGCTGGGGAGCAAACATCAAAGCCGGTGATGCTTCTCGGGTAAATAAGCTGATCAGGAAGGCTAGCTCTGTCCTGGGGATGAGCCTTGACACTCTAGAGGAGGTGGCGGAGAGACGGATCCTGGCCAAACTGCTGGCCATCATGGACAACGTCACCCACCCTCTGCACGCCATGGTTATGACGCAGAGGAGCACTTTCAGTCACAGACTGATCCCACCACGGTGTGCCAGAGAGCGCTACAGGAGGTCCTTCCTGCCGGCGGCTATTAGACTATATAATGCCTCACCGGGGTGCCGTGCCGTCGGCAACATAGATCTGGAACTGTTGGGGTGCTAGGACCTAGTTTAACAATTATGCATCCATCCATGAGTAACTCTGGTCCGTCAGCACTCATCCACTCAGGACCTATTTATTCATACAGGTCTGTATATACATACTCATGTACAGTTGTTATATCATATCACATGCAATATTGTAAGTAATTATTGGACTTAACTTACGTAGGCATTCACTCAGGAATGCATATTAGTATCCTGCCAGTTGCACCTTTTCTCATTGCTTTTAGTATATCGAATGTGCAATTCGTGCAGTTGTCTGTAATTAAACCCTGCGCACTAAGGACTGTATTTTAAGGGAATTACTATTATTACCCCAAATGATATCATACACACATTTAGCTATTAAAGTATCTCTTCCTGTCATTTACCTGTACAGTTTGTGTAACCATGCAAGTATTCACTTATCTATAAATATAACTGTATACCTAACTGTACAGCTAATTTAACCTTGCAAAATGTTCACTTACCTGTTAATTTACCCAGTCTGTCTATTAAGTAAACTATTATTACCCTCGCTCATATCATACGCATTTTTTGCTACTGAAGTATTTCTCTGCCATCAACCTGTATAGTATAGTTAACCATCCAACATCCACCAATGTATAGTGTACATATTCAGCCAACCACCCATACTATGCAATGTCTTTTTTATAGCTTTTATTTTTTTGCACTCCAGATATCTTGTATTTCTATACTTTTTCATACTGCCGCTCTATGTATCATCTACCGTGTATCTGTCTTTTGTGTACTTTCGTTGTGGCATTTTGCACCTGCCCTATGTTTTGTTGTAGCTGCTTGACAATGAAATTTCCCCCCCGGGGGATCAATAAAGTATCTATCTATCTATCTATCTATCTATCTATCTATCTATCTATCTATCTATCTATCTATCTATCTATCTATCTATCTATCTATCTATCTATCTATCTATCTATCTATCTATCTATCTATCTATCTATCTATCTATCTATCTATCTATCTACCTACCTACCTACCTACCTACCTACCTACCTACCTACCTACCTACCTACCTACCTACCTACCTACCTACCTACCTACCTACCTACCTACCTACCTACCTACCTACCTACCTACCTACCTACCTACCTACCTACCTACCTACCTACCTACCTACCTACCTACCTACCTACCTACCTACCTATCTTAAGTTCCAGTCTACTCTCTCTGTTGAATAGTTGTTTTTAAGAGAGTATTCAAGCATTTTATAATGAAGTCTTCATTTCTGTAAATTAGAGGAAAAAAATTGTAGTGTTCCCTCTTCTTCTTTCATTGGGAAGATTTGAAATTTACAAAGAATGTGATTATGATTAGATAGAATGGCCTGTAATGTTTTTATAAGTTCCATTTTACCTGTAATATCAGTCGATGTTAAAACATAGTCCTAAATCTATCAGAAAAGCATGTATATTCCTTAGTTGTGGGATTATAAAATCTCCAAAAGTCATTAAGCATAAGATCTTTAAGAAATGGTTTAAGTGCATTGGAAGCATTCACTTATGAGCTATGAGAAGGTCCAGATCTATCTAGCTTATAATCAATAATGGAATTCATGTCAGTTCCAATAATAAGCGTATAACCTAATAAATTGAGCAGGCTTCTGGTTACAGAAGGGAGAACATCTTGAGTTAGGAGTTAGGAATATAAATAGATACAAATGAGATTTTCCTTCCATGCAGAGAGGAACATATGTAAGTAAATCTGTTTATCATTTCCACTTTTTTCAATTGTAAAGGGTAGATTGTGTTTATGTAGAATAAGCACCCCTTTAGATGTAGATATGAAGCAGGATGCAGCTGCCAGTTTGTACTTGTTTTGAAGTCTATGGACATCACCCTCTAAAAGATATGTCTCTTGCAATAGAGCAATGTCAACTTTATTCCTATGTAATAAGTCAAGAAAGGAAATTTTCACTAAATTAGAAGGGGAAAGAAATCACAAAATTAGCCTTGGAAATGATCATTAAATTAGCCATGATCCATCTGTGGTGATGTGAATACTAGTTTTGTCACGTCTCCCTCCAGGGCTGCCTCCTCTCCTGGTCCGGGGCGGCTCCGGTGTTCGACATCACCGGCTTTCTAGCCGCCACCGTTTCCCCTGGCCTGTTGTACAGCCAGTTCTGTTCTGCCTTGAACGCACCACGGACTGTCTTGTCACTAACTACACACACCTGCTGCTCATACAGCGTACATTTGGCCCAGCGTCGTCCGAGTTTGGCCGGTGTAGGCCGTCATTATAAATAAGAATTTACTTTTAATTGACTTGCCCAGTTAAATAAAAAAAATATATATATATAATTCACTTGAGATATTTTGGGGATTTTTTTCTTTGATTGCTATATATACACTGGGGCGGCAGGTAGCCGAGTGTTGGGCCAGTAACTGAAAGGTTGCCGGATCGAATCCCGAGCTGACAAGGTAAAAATCTGTTGTTCTGCCCCTGAACAAGGCAGTTAACCCACTGTTCCTAGGCCGTCATTGTAAATAAGAATTTGTTCTTAACTGATTAGTCAAATAAAGGTAAAAAGAATTGGGGGCCAAAAGTTTGAAAATTACTCATTCAAAGATTTTTCTTTATTTGCACTATTTTATACATTGTAGAATAAAAGTGAATGAGTAAAACTATGACATAATACATACGGAATCATAAACAAATCCAAATATATTTTATATTTGACACTACCAGTCAACATTTTGGAGGAGGAGGTGTTATGGTGTGGGGGTGCTTTGATGGTGACACTGTCTGTGATGTATTTAGAATTCAAGGCACACTTAACCAGCATGGCTACCACAGAATTCTGCAGCGATACGCCATCCCATCTGGTTTGGGCTTAGTGGGACTATCATTTGTTTTTAAACAGGACAATGACCCAGCACACCTCTAGGCTGGGTAAGGGCTATTTTACCAAGAAGGAGAGTGATGGAGTGATGAATCAGATGACCTGGCTTCCACAATCTCCCAACATCAACCCAATTGAGATGGTTTGGATGATTCGGACCCCAGAGTGAAGGAAAAGCAGCCAACAAGTGATCAGCATATGTGGGAACTCCTTCAAGACGGTTGGAAAAGCATTCCAGGTAAAGCTGGTTGAGAAAATGCCAAGCTGACATTAAGGCAAAAGGTGGCTCTTTAAAATATATTTAGATTGGTTTAATCCTTTTTTTGGTTACTACATACTACATTACATTCCATGTGTTATTTCGTTGTTTTGATGTCTTCACTAATATTCTACAGTGTAGAGAACAGTAAAAAATAAAGAAAAACCCTTGAATGAGTAGGTGTGTCCAAACGTTTGACAGGTACTGTATATATATATATATATATATATATATATATATACATGTATTGATATTTTATACTGTCTTCAATAGTGGCAATGACTCAACACAGTCAAGTCGTCCATCCCCCAACTGGTTAATTCAGTCTGACCCCTGCTGCTGTCTTCTGCTCCACACCCACCCCATCTAGATGTGTGAAGGTTAGTGTCCGTACATGATCCATCATGTATGGACACTGTATGACATTCCTGGGAGTATGTAAACATACATTTTTTATTACCATAGCATTTTTGTTCTCTATAGTTATGTACTTGAAAATGTATCAATTGACGAATTCTAAATATTATGTAGCGCTCTCATTCTTAAGGTATCATTCTTAAACTTTGCACATACACTGTTGACTTATTGTGGACAACATCTAAATTATCCCCAGGGTCCTATCTGAATGTATGTCCTTTCTCGCCTACCAGACGAGCTAAATGACTTCAATGCCCGCTTCGAGGCAAGCAACACTGAAGCATGCATGAGAGCATCAGATGTTCCGGACAACAGTGTGATCATGCTCTCCGAAGCCGATGTGATTAAGACCTTTAAACAGGTTAACATTCACATGGCCGCAGATCCAGACGGATTACCAGGACGTGTACTCCGAGAATGCACTGACCAACTGGCAAGGGTCTTCACTGACATTTTCAACCTGTCCCTAACCGAATCTGTAATACCAACATGTTTCAAGCAGCCCAAGAACACCAAGGTAACCTGCCTAAAATACTATCGACCCATAGCACTCACGTCTGTAGCCATGAAGTGCTTTAAAAGGATGTCATGGCTCATATCAACACCATTATCCCTGTGTCTCAGAAGTGTGCTGGAGTATATATATAGCCTAGTATTGTAGGCCTATGTGTGCTTTTAATAGAGAGGAGAGGAAGAGCAGGTGCATTTTATTTACTTTGTGGAGCTAATTATGCAAGCATGGTGATTTATAAAAACAGATGCTTAAAATAGGGTGTGGCTATAGAGGAGACACAAAAAAACTTTCTTGCAAACAGCCTTATGTAGAGTAGGCTAATAGTAGGCCTA
This sequence comes from Thymallus thymallus, assembly GCA_023634145.1. Classification (NCBI taxonomy): domain Eukaryota; kingdom Metazoa; phylum Chordata; class Actinopteri; order Salmoniformes; family Salmonidae; genus Thymallus; species Thymallus thymallus. The sequence goes on along the minus strand of CM042409.1, from coordinate 21,302,186 downwards.
TGGTGTAATTCTGTATGATGTGTTGACATAGTGAAATGTAGCCCACTCACAGGAGGTTGTTGGCACCTTAATTGGGGAGAGCCTGCTTGTGTTAATGGCGATTGAGCGGAATGGTATCAAATACATCATACATGATTTCCAGATGTTTGATGCCATTCCATTTGCTCTGTTCCGGGCATTATTATGAGCCGTTCCCCTCAGCAGACTCCTGTGCAGCCACTGTTAAGGCAAACATGGTCTCCAATCACTGATGCAGAAGAGGTGTTCTGTATATTGCCTGATAATATAATTATCACATGGGAATCCTCTCCATATTCCAAGGTTCTTAAAACACCTACAGCCTAGTCTAGAGCAAGAACAGGACGGCTACCTGAAAACAGTCGATGGGCTATACAGAATCAACAGGGATGAAAAAATGTAGGAAGGTGGGCTGGCTTCCTGTATCTATGCCGGCGCGATGTCTAACACCATCTGTGTCCCTCCCGACTAAATTGAGGGATGCTTATTTTGCCTTTCCTGTCATCGACCCTTGCGCTCCGTTATTCTTCCAACCACGCAATCCACTGCCCAATTTCAGGCCGTCAATGGCCAGTATAGAGATATAATATGATTTGATTCAGCCTTTCCCTCACAGGCCTCTCAGTTTACCGGGTGGTGACTGCACATAGCCAAATACAGGTCTGATTAGCCTGTTTGTCTATTAGGCTTTAGTGGATATTTCCACTCTACAAATGAAATATTGCTGCAATTGCACTCGAAATACGTCGCCAAAGCCTGTTATGATATTGAATAAGCTATAATTAGGATAGATCAACCTTATTCTGAGTGTATAACACGCATAAAGGCGTTGAAAGGTAGCCATTTGCATGAACATTTTGAATAGTAATGATAAAATCCTCAATAATTATCCAGCATAAGAAAATCATACCAATTAATATTATAACCTCAAATGAAAGACGCATTGAAACATTCATCTTACCTTAATCTCTCCACAATTAGATTGGCCTTCTCTTTAAATAGCCATCAATATGCTCATAATGCTGCGTAAAATAATTGTGTAAAAATGTGCTTACATTTCACTCATTTGAATCCGGCAGTCGCCCTTTTAATTCCGATAGATGATATACTTCATCCAGTAGCTTTGTGCCTGCGCCTCGCTTCTCCGCCTAGACTAGTGGTTTAAAGGGACGCGAGAGGGAGCGGCCAATTGGAATCGCAGCAGAATGGAGGTATAACGCTTCGACCTCACCAATGGTGTCTTTATGAAAAAGGGTGTATTTATGCAAAAGGGTGTATTTATGCAAAAGGGTGTATTTATGCAAAAGGGTGCACTGCATCATCTGGATATGTGTGCAACAAAAGTTGAACATTCACCTTGCTACCATTTCTATTAATCCGTCTGTGCATACAGTTTTACGCCATAAATCCAACGTATACACCACACAGAACGCACTGCAACTACCTCTGCAACGCAATGCTGCAAGGCAAAGCGGCAAGTGGTCCATTGGAAATGAATGTAATTGTGGTGTACCACAATGCAAAATACGCTGGTTTAATGGTTCGAACACACCGACTGCTTTATTGCATTTTGGTACACCAAAAGTACATTCATTTCCAATAGAAAGCTGTGTTTGCCTTTGCAGTGCGCTCTGTGTGCTATATAGTTGGATTTATCAAATGTATGCGTCAAACTGTATGCTTAAACGGGTTGACAGAAATGGTAGCAGAAGGTGAATGTTGAACTTTTGTTGCACACATATCTAGATGACACTGCATACTATTTTGCACAATGTTGCAGTCGGTGTGTCCAAAGTGTAACGCCTTGATCACACCAATTGCATCAATGCTGCAACTACACCAAATGCAGGTATCTATCTACACACGTTGCAGACGGTTGCATGCGGTTGTTGGACACATGGAGTATTTACAGTTTTTACCAACTGCTTACACACGTTTTCAAAACTAAGTCTCCTTTTTTCAAAACTCTACACACAATTCCCCAAACTGCACACACAAAATGCAAAATGCCTCACATCTCTTTCAAAATGTAACACTGCATTCAAAATGCCATAAACACATGTCAGAATGAAGCATTTGCATCAAATGGCAAACACTTCTTTCATAATAGTACATTTTTGGATATACCATGTAAACACTGTTGTTCTAAATCTAAAGCTCTTTGGTCTTTCATAGGCTTATATCTACATTTCAATACAATGTTCTACAGTTAAGTAATCTGCTGAGAGGGGTAACAAGTACACTTGAAACACCAATGCAATGTAGAAACAAAATATTTATTAGGCCAAACATTACTGTTGTATACAGTAGCATACAACAAAACCATAAACATATGTAAACCAAAAGTATTCTTTAGAATACAGTAATTGTGTGTGTGGGGTCAAACATCGAGGGAAGTATCTCCTAGCATGGCGTATCCAACCTTGGACAGAGGCAACCTCTATGTCCCCACATGCGTCCTCCATTGCCTGGAGAAGCGGCATGCGGGCATAGGGTTGGTGATCATACACTTTCCAGCGCCAGGCTGAGAAGAATTCGTCTATGGGATTTAGAAAAGGTGAATATGGGGGTAGGTACAAAACTACAAATTGTGGATGGGTGGCAAACCAGTTTTGGACCAGAACAGCCTGGTGAAAACTAACATTGTCCCATATAACCACAAATCTAGCAGGCTCCTGATCTGGATCAGGGACAAGCATTGCGTAAATTGTATCCAGAAAAGTGAGTATATGGCCGGTGTTGTACGGACCCAGTGTGGCATTGTGATGGAGGACCCCGTTTTGAGTGATGGCAGCACACATAGTTATATTACCCCCACGCTGTCCAGGGACATTGGTAATTGCCCTCTGTCCTATTACATTTCTTCCACGGCACCTGGTTTTGGTGAGGTTGAAGCCAACCTCATCCACATAAATAAATTCATGGCGAATTACATGGGCATCCATCTCCAATACTCTCTGTAACAGACAAAATGATATACAGATGAGTAAATATGGTATGTCTGAAGTACTGGAAGTAGTGTTGCATACATACCTCTACACAGTCATGTCGCAGATTCTTGACTCTGTCAGAGTTTCTCTCAAACGGCACCTTGTAAAGTTGTTTCATCGTCACTTGGTGCCGTTGGAGGATGCGTTGTATGGTCGACAGGCTTACAGCACTGATGTTGTTGAATATGGTGTCATTATTCAAGATATGCTCTCTTATCTCTCGAATCCTAATTGCATTGTTGGCCAAAACCATATTTATAATTGTAGTCTCTTGTACATCTGTAAACAAGCGTCCTCGTCCTCCATGATGTCTTTGCCTTTCCACTCTGTACAGAATTCAAACACAGTATGTGTTCAGCATAGGAACTGTAAACAATTTACAAAAGAATGTAGTACAGCATGATAACCAACCTCATTCATTCAATGCAGTGCAGTAAATGGATGGCTTAGAGTTACAAATGTTTATGCAATACTCTGCAGTCATACGTATTTTACAGTACATTACTGTAATGCTAAAATAGTCATTAGATAGTTGCATACCTGTTCTCATTTCTGAAGGTTCGAACTATGGACGCCACTGTAAATCGACTCAAGTTGGGCTGGACTCTCAGTCCAGCCTCTCTCATGGTCAAACCGTGGTTGATCACATGATCAACAAGTGTTGCCCTAATCTCATCAGAGATGGCTCTCCTTCCTTCTCTTCTTTGCCCTCGTCCTCTTCTTCCTCTTCCTCTTCCTCTTGTTCCTCCTCCTCCTCTTCTTCCTCCTCCTCCTCCTCTTCCAACTCTTTATCTCTGAATTTGTCCTCGTTGTTGTCCCCTGCCTCTCCCTCCTACTCCTCTTGCTCTCTGTCCATTGTTAGCATACATTGTTCAAAACAGGTAATCGGACCTTTGACCTATTTATAGGCCTATACTACAGTAAAGCAGTGATTGGTTAGTGATCAGTTAAGCAATTAGTGTTTGCGCATGTGAGGAGTGTGTGTGTGTGACCTGGTGAATAAGTGTAGCATTTTGATTGGTTGTGTTTGGAAAAGGAAAGCAAGTCACTTCCTGTTAGATTTTTGTGTTTTAAGTAGAGAATTGTGTGTAGTGTTTTGAAAAAAGTGTTTTATGCAATTGAAAACTGAGTCAAAAGCTGAGAAATAGCTTATGGTTTTGAAGATTTGGCATGTAGTTTTGCACTTTGAGTGAGAGGTTTCAAAAATCGTGTGACATGAAAAGATTTTGTGTGTAAGCAGTTGGTAAAAACTGTAATAATTTTCACAGTATCCTCAAAACTGTGTCTTTTTGACACAACTGCTGACAGCTACAGGGACATAAATGCAAAAAATGCTTCTTGGAGACAGGTGTCCATGATAGTAGGATTGCCAGGTCAGTTTAGTAGTGAGCTTGTTCTAGATGTGGCTACTGTTAGCTAGCTAACATAGCTAGCTTGCTAACCTAGCCAATAGTGTGTGTGTGGTGTGTGTGTGTGTGGTGTGTGTGTGTGTGTGTGTGTGTGTGTGTGTGTGTGTGTGTGTGTGTGTGTGTGTGTGTGTGTGTGTGTGTGTGTGTGTGTGTGTGTGTGTGTGTGTGTGTGTGTGTGTGTGTGTGTGAGAGAAAGTGATAAAGAAATTTGTAATGACTAAAGTATTCCACCCTGAAATTAGACAACATGATTGAGTGACTTGAGATAACAGGACAGTGTGTCTTTGAAGGCAGACGCTGAGAACTTACAGCCCCCTCAAGCAGGGTGGGGGCTTTCTGACTGAGGTGTGTGTATAAAAACGGTGCCCTGAACTCAGAAGTGAGAGCTCTCATGAATAAAGAACTGACCATTGTAAGCTGAGCCTCTGTCTGTATTATTTAATAAACTGAAGCATTACAACCTTCAGGATACAGATAGAGTTATAAAAGAGTTCATTTAGAACATTGAGATAGAAATTCTCGTGACAGAAAGAGAGAGAGAGAGTGTGTGTGTGTGAGAGAGAGAAAAATAGTAATATAAATTATGCTAGTTACTACCCCTGATAATTTGGCCAAATAACCGTATGTGTGTGTGTGTTTGTGTGAGAGAGTGCGAGTGTGTATGCGAGAGAGTGCGTGTGTGTGTGAGAGAAATAGTAACCATGTGTCTGTGTGTACAGTAGGTGACATGTCCATGTTAGTTATCTAATAACTTTAGTTATGTTCATGTCTATGTAGATGACGATAGCAAGAGGAAGTGGAGAGGACTCAGGGACAGGTGTCAGAGAGAGAGAAGAACAGGTCTGGGTCAGCAGCTTCAGGCTATTGGCCTTGGTGCTTCTGCCACATTCTTTCTAGGGCAACGAGTGAACATTTTATAGCCAAACCCTCTACGTCATCCAGCGAGACCTTCTACAACGTCTACGTCATCCACAAGTGCGACCATCGCCGCCACAGGTGCAGCGAGACCCTCTACGTCATCTAAGAATTTGTTCTTAACTGACTTGCCTAGTTAAATAAAGGTTACATAAAAATACAAATAAACATCTACAAGTGTGACCGCCGCCACCGGTGCAGCGAGACCCTCTAAACATAAATGCTTCGTTTGTAAATTATGTCTACGTTTTGGAGCGTGCCTCTGGCTATCCGTAAATAAAAATTAACAAGAAAATGGTGCTGTCTGGTTTGGTTAATATAATGAATGTGAAATGATTTATACTTTTACTTTTGATACTTAAGTATATTTAAATCCAAATACTTTTAGACTTTTACTCAAGTAGTATTTTACTGGGTGACTTTCACTTCTACTTGAGTCATTTTCTATTAAGGTATCTTTACTTTTACATTTTCCACCACTGGTCTTTGCAGATCTAAGACAAGATGAAAGTAAAAACCCATTCTCTTCCTAATTAGTTTTTTTTCCACCTGCATTTTGTTGTCAGACCAGTGAAGATGGTGGAAAACTGTACTATTTGTATGGACCCTAGGTTACCCTCTCCCATTGTTACCATACCAACTGTATGTTGTATAACCTTAATTAGAGCTCCTGCTCAGCTGATGTACTGTGCCGGGTGTGTATAATACTGATGTTAATGGGAAAGGGAAGGGGTTAATGTGTGGTCTTTACTCCCAACTGTCACTTAATATGACTCCATATACTGTTGTAAAGGATGAATAAACACAGTGACTAGATATTAGGCCTAATAACATGCATAATAACATTGTTCATTGAATATAGCCCCATCCATAACATTGGAGAGTTGCAACTATATAGTATATATTATCTGTCAAATATCCTATTGAATGTAGCACCATTAAAAATGAATAGTGTATTCTGTTCAGGCCTATGTAGTTAATATATTCCCATATCAGTGAAATTAGATTTTACAGCAATACTTCCAAATGAAGAGAGACAATGAGACATGAAATAATCGGAGGAAAGAAATGCATTTTTATGGACAAAGGTTGATGGTTCTTCAAGTAACCTTTGTGTTAGGAGGCTCTTAAAAGAGCAGTTTCACTCCAAGGCATGCTGCCATGGAACGTCCCCTGCTGGCAATGAGAAGGTGGTCAGCTTTTCCCTCACCTGGAGTGCCTGTCTGGGATCGTTGTTGGCCCCTGCACTGGTGACATCAGGTGACCATTTGGGGTGCCCATCTCCATCCGGAGCTGCTCTTGGAATACCATCTGCAGGTAGTTTTGATTGTCAAGCAAATAACTGTCTGTCTCATGGTACTTGACGTTAATTAACATAAACACATTTAGTATCTCCTGGTTTGTCTAATAAATCCATGTAATCTAGCCTACACCTTTACAATAAATCCATTATTTATTTTAGACAGGTCTTAAAGAAGCATGATATTAAGAAAATGTAGTCTATTTCAGAAGAACAGAATAGCATACTCTGAGTTGTCCTTATGTTAGGTCCTGATCTGGTTATTAAAGTAACTTTAGTCTTTCTACAAAGGCATGATGCGACTCTAATGATGATTTGAAAAAAAGTTGCTTGAAAGGCATGAGCTCTGTTTTGTTTTTTGCACAGGCTGTACACACTATCAGTCTCTCATTCACAATTTGACAAGCAATTGATAATGCCTCGAATTTCACAGCGGCAACCCCTTTGTGTGGCCGTAATGCACTGTAAAAAGCTCCATGCCCTTTGCTGCCAGTGGCCTTTGTGCCCTTGGCCCGGAATGCTGCGTTGTGCCCTTCTACCTGAGTGATGTGTGCTCGGAAGCACCTCTCACTCATATGGCTCTCCATCACTTGATCGGGTCTTTCTCACAGGTAAAAAGTGAAGACAGACGCATCTGGGATGCAACTGCGCGCGTCCTTATTCAATTCCAAGGTGCATATTGAAGATATTGGAAGAACTGTTCACATTTACTTTTCATCAGCCAACAAGATGAGTGGGCCTGACGAACAGAAAAAGTTGACCTATTCTGTTCTATGCGAGAAATAAATATTCCAAACATAGTCTGGGACATAGTCAGCAATAGATCCCAAATTAATACAACCACTAGCATCAAAAAACCTGTTTTAAGAAATGTGGCTGAGGCAACAGATCAGAACGTTTAGCTTTTAATGTTGATAAACTATTAGGCTATTTCTTCACATTATAAGTGCAGTAGGCTATAAGCATGAATGTTCCATTAGCAGGAAAACACCATTATCAAATGTGACTGCAAATGCGATAATGCATGTAATGCTTTTATTATAAATGTGCATTTTTATGGAGAAAATTTGTAACGAATGCCCCGCGCAGAGTGGCGGTCCCTCCTCCTCTCCAGCGATCATCCTCGCCGGTGTTCTAACCGGCGGTCGGGGGAAGATGGTAGCAACACCCGTAAGACAATAACCCGTGAGGGGTGAACCAAACACACAGGGTTAAATAGTGACCCTATTTAACTATTTAACCCTGTGTGTTTGGTTCACCCCTCGCGGGTTATTGTCTTACGTGTGTTGCTGTGTATTCCATTAAAAGATCCTTCTTTCATTCAATCTCTGTCTGTTTCGCCTCTTCTCTCACTTTCACCCCTCGCAATATCACAAAATTATTTCCCCCAAACTTGAAACTCACGCACTGCTTATGCATGCCAGTTAGGCTCTACAGCCCTTGTAAAGAGGATAAAAAATATATGTGTGAAATTTGTTTGATTTAGAATGGACCATTATCATGCACCGATAATTATCATGCATCAAAACAGGGGCAGCGGGAAAAAATACATGTCATCTATGCACTTAAATAGTGAATGGAGGATGCTTTTCCTGTGGTTAATTTTCATGCCAGCCAGGTAGGCTGTACTCCTGTTGTAAATATAAGCAATGTGCTTAATATTAGGAAAGTTGAGAAATAAATATAGTAGGCCTAGCCTATAGAAAGCTGATGGGATCCTCCTCTTTTTATTAGAGGCCATCGTTCTGTTTTCTCACGCAATTGCATAGCCTGTAGAAATGTTGCGCAACATGTGCTCATAGGCTCACATGAAGTGTTTGATTAGATTTTCAAATACATTTGCATTGCTGTCATAGTGATTAGAGGGACAATAGAGTGCTGAGTACCAGGCAGTTAGCAAGTTTGGTAGGCTACTAATGACCATCAGCAGCATCAGAGCATGGAGAAGCCTAATTACTGTGATTAAACGGTCATGTGGAATTTGACTGCCTTCATGACTCGTGACCGCCTGTGTGGCTGTAATACGGTCACAGCAACAGCCCTATTGGAGAACACGCATCGAGGACGCTGAAGTACTGTGCTCCAGCCAGCTTTAGTGTGACGTCGTCCAACCTCGGGAGTGGGTAGTGTGGTTTCTGGATTGCCTTGTTCAGGTCTCGGGGGTCTAGGCATACACTCAGTTCTCCAGTACGTGGCTTTTACACTACCACCAGTGCATGTTCCCAGTCTGTAGGCTCAGTCTCCTTCACAATGATTTTGCCCTCATCTATGACATCCAGTCTGTCTGTCTGTCTGTCTGTCTGTCTGTCTGTCTGTCTGTCTGTCTGTCTGTCTGTCTGTCTGTCTGTCTGTCTGTCTGTCTGTCTGTCTGTCTGTCTGTCTGTCTGTCTGTCTGTCTGTCTGTCTGTCTGCCTGCCTGCCTGCCTGCCTGTCTGCCTGCCTGCCTGCCTGCCTGCCTGCCTGCCTGCCTTCAACCCGATTTTACTCCTGCCTAACGGAGTGCTTATGGTTAATGTAAATGGGTCTTTAGCCATTCAAGACACTGTAGGTTTATGGAAAAGCGTGTTATACACGAAGAGGCATTGACTCAGAATAAGATTTATCTATCCTAACTATAGCCCCTTTAATATCATAAAAGGCGTTGGAGACGTTTTACAAGTGCAATTGCAGCAATATTTCATTTGTAGTGAGCAAATATTCATTAAAGCCTAATAGACAAGACCTTTATTTGTCTATGTGAAGTTTCCACCCGGTTAGTTGAGAGGCCTTTTAGAGAAAGCCTGAATCAAATCATATTATGTCTAAAATCACACAGACAGCGTTATTGCGCAAAATGGTACACAGCATCATCTAGATATGTGTGCAACAAAAGTTCAACATTCACCATTTGCTACCATTTTTTTATACGGCTGTTTGATTCTGTATAGCCTATCAACTATTTTCAGGTAGCTGAAAGAACGTACTGTTCTTGCACTAGCCTGTAAACCTTTTTCAGAACCTTGGAATATGGAGAGGATACCCATGATGCCATATTCTCAGTCAATATGCAGAGGACTTATTCTGCATCAGTGATTTGAGACCATGTTTGCCCTAACAGTGGCCTACATTTCACTATGTCAACACATCATACAGAATTACACCATAGGCCTACTATTAGCTTACTCTACATAAGGCTGTTTGCAAGAATGCTTTTGTGTCTCCTCTATAGCCACACCCTATTTTAAACATCTGTTCTTATAAATCACCATGCTTGCATAATTAATGGACTTGACTGCTATATACACTACCGGTCAACAATTTTAGAACACCTACTCATTCAAGGTTTTTTCTTAATTTTTACTATTTTCTACATTGTAGAATAATAGTAAAGACATCAAAACTATGAAATAACACACATGGAATCATGACGTAAGCAAAGAAGTGTTAAACAAATCAAAATAACTTTGCACACTCTTCACCTTCTCTCAACCAGCATCATGAGGTAGTCACCTGGAAGGCATTTAAATTAACAGGTGTGCCTTCTTAAAAGTGAATTTGTGGAATTTCTTTCCTTAATGTGTTTGAGCCAATCAGTTGTGTTTTGACAAGGTAGTCAGAACAGACGACACCATTTTAATGTTTTTTATTTACGGATTGTCAGGGGCATACTCCAACACTCAGACATAATTTACAAACAAATAATTTCAGTCCGCCTGTCAGGCTCTGGCCATAGAGAAGCAATAGGCTTCTCTATGTAGCTTGGTCAGAGTCTGACAGTGTCGTTCTTTTCTGTTCCTTTGTGGGTTTTGGGTGGATCTCTAATTAGAGGCAGCTGCTACCCGTTGTCTCTAATTAGGGATCCAATATACAGTGGGGAGAACAAGTATTTGATACACTGCCGATTTTGCAGGTTTTCCTACTTACAAAGCATGTAGAGGTCTGTAATTTTTATCATAGGTAAACTTCAACTGTGAGAGACGGAATCTAAAACAAAAATCCAGAAAATCAAATTGTATGATTTTTAAATAATTAATTTGCATTTTATTGCATGACATAAGTATTTGATCACCTACCAACCAGTAAGAATTCCGGCTCTCACAGACCTGTTAGTTTTTCTTTAAGAAGCCCTCCTGTTCTCCAGTCATTACCTGTATTAACTGCACCTGTTTGAACTCGTTACCTGTATAAAAGACACCTGTCCACACACTCAATCAAACAGACTCCAACCTCTCCACAATGGCCAAGACAAGAGAGCTGTGTAAGGACATCAGGGATACAATTGTAGACCTGCACAAGGCTGGGATGGGCTACAGGACAATAGGCAAGCAACTTGGTGAGAAGGCAACAACTGTTGGCGCAATTATTAGAAAATGGAAGAAGTTCAAGATGACGGTCAATCTCCCTCGGTCTGGGGCACCATGCAAGATCTTACCTCGTGGGGCATCAATGATCATGAGGAAGGTGAGGGATCAGCCCAGAACTACACGGCAGGACCTGGCCAATGACCTGAAGAGAGCTGGGACCACAGTCTCAAAGAAAACCATTAGTAACACACTACGCCGTCATGGATTAAAATCCTGCAGCGCACGCAAGGTCCCCCTGCTCAAGCCAGCGCATGTCCAGGCCCGTCTGAAGTTTGCCAATGACCATCTGGATGATCCAGAGGAGGAATGGGAGAAGGTCATGTGGTCTGATGAGACAAAAATAGAGCTTTTTAGTCTAAACTCCACTCGCCGTGTTTGGAGGAAGAAGAAGGATGAGTACAACCCCAAGAACACCATCCCAACCATGAAGCATGGAGGTGGAAACATCATTCTTTGGGCATGCTTTTCTGCAAAGGGGACAGGACGACTGCACCGTATTGAGGGGAGGATGGATGGGGCCATGTATCGCGAGATCTTGGCCAACAACCTCCTTCCCTCAGTAAGAGCATTGAAGATGGGTCGTGGCTGGGTCTTCCAGCATGACAACGACCAGAAACACACAGCCAGGGCAACTAAGGAGTGGCTCCGTAAGAAGCATCTCAAGGTCCTGGAGTGGCCTAGCCAGTCTCCAGACCTGAACCCAATAGAAAATCTTTGGAGGGAGCTGAAAGTCCGTATTGCCCAGCGACAGCCCCGAAACCTGAAGGATCTGTATGGAGGAGTGGGCCAAAATCCCTGCTGCAGTGTGTGCAAACCTGGTCAAGAACTACAGGAAACGTATGATCTCTGTAATTGCAAACAAAGGTTTCTGTACCAAATATTAAGTTCTGCTTTTCTGATGTATCAAATACTTATGTCATGCAATAAAATGCTAATTAATTACTTAAAAATCATACAATGTGATTTTATGGATTTTTGTTTTAGATTCCGTCACTCACAGTTGAAGAGTACCTATGATAACAATTACAGACTTCTACATGCTTTGTAAGTGGGAAAACCTGCAAAATCGGCAGTGTATCAAATACTTGTTCTCCCCACTGTATGTCGAGTCTGTCCTTCACTTGGGGTGGGTTGTTATCGATGTATGTCGCAGTCACGGTGAGTAAGTGTGTTCGTACGTCCGTTCATTTAGTGTGTTTTTGTGAACGTGACGTTCGGTAGTCTGTTGAGGGTTTGTGTTATTTTTAGTTCGTCATTTTTTGTCTTTATACATAGTACATCTATTAAAATATACATAGTATATATATATAGGAATAAAGAAATGTCAAACTACTATCCCTGCGCTGCGTCTTGGTCTCTCCACATCCCATGCCGTGACAGAACAACCCACCGTTACGAGACCAAGCAGCGCAAATGGGGAGAGACGGAGAGCGAGATAGCCCCGCGTCGGTTTACCAACACCGAACTCCTCGGAGGGTTCGAGTCGGACTCGTCGGAGAAGGACGATGAGGAGGACATGCTTCGGTGCCCTCACCCGTGGGGGCTCCTGGAGGAGCCAACTCCACTCCCCATGTGGACCATGGGGAGGCCCAGGTACCAATGGGGGGCTCAGAGTAAGGAGCAGGAGGAGGAGCTGGAGGAGCATTTTGGGGAGGTTCTGAGGGAACTGGTGGAGATAGAGGAGGAGGTCGAGAGGGAGATGGCGGAGTGGGCCAGTCCGGGTCCAGTAATCTACTCCACCTCCCTGACAGAGCAATCCGCTCCACCGGTGCCCAGTCCGGGTCCGGACCTCTGCCCTACTCCCCGCACCCAACCTCCAGTGCGTGCGTCCAGCCAGGTGCGTCCCGTGCCAGCTCCACGCATTCGACCTCTGGTGCGCCTTCCAAGTCCGGTACGACCCGTGCCGGCTCCCCGCCCCTGAACCTCCAGTGAAGGTCAGCGCCCCTGAACCTCCTGCGAAGGTCAGCGCCCCTGAACCTCCAGTGAAGGTCAGCGTCCCGCCACCTCCAGCGAAGGTCAGCGTCCCGCCACCTCCAGCGAAGGTCAGCGTCCCGCCACCTCCAGCGAAGGTCAGCGTCCCGCCACCTCCAGCGAAGGTCAGCGTCCCGCCACCTCCAGCGAAGGTCAGCAACCCGGAGCCACCAGCCACAGCTCAGCGTCCCGCCACCTCCAGCGAAGGTCAGCGTCCCGCCACCTCCAGCGAAGGTCAGCAACCCGGAGCCACCAGCCACAGCTCAAGGCCTGGAGCCTCCTCTACCGGTACCCAGTCCGGGTCCAGCCGTCTGCTCCGCCTCAGTGCCAGAGCAGTCCGCTCCACCGGTACCCATTCCGGGTTCAGCCGCCTGCTCCGCCTCAGTGCCAGAGCAGTCCGCTCCACCGGTACCCATTCCGGGTCCAGCCGCCTGCTCCGCCTCAGTGCCAGAGCAGTCCGCTCCACCGGTACCCAGTCCGGGTCCAGCCGCCTGCTCCGCCTCAGTGCCAGAGCAGTCCGCTCCACCGGTACCCAGTCCGGGTCCAGCCGCCTGCTCCGCCTCAGTGCCAGAGCAGTCCGCTCCACCGGCACCCAGTCCGGGTCCAGCCGCCTGCTCCGCCTCAGTGCCAGAGCAGTCCGCTTCACCGGCACCCAGTCCGGGGCCAGCCGCCTGCTCCGCCTCAGTGCCAGAGCAGTCCGCTCTACCGGTACCCAATCCGGGTCCAGCTGTCTGCTCCGCCTCAGTGCCAGAGCAGTCCGCTCCGCCGGTAACCAGTCCGGGTCCAGCCGCCTGCTCCGCCTCAGTGCCAGAGCAGTCCGCTCCGCCGGTACCCAGTCCGGGTCCAGCCGTCTGCTCCTCTTCAGAGCCTGAGCAGTCCGCCCCACCGGTGCCCAGTCCGGGCCAGGCTGTTTTCCCAGCTCCATGGCCGGAGCAGTTTACCCCACCAGTGCCCAGTCCGGGCCCGGTTTATTGCCCAGCTCCATGGCCGGAGCCGTTTGTCCCACCGGTGCCCAGTCCGGGCCCGGTTGTTTTCCCCGCTCCATGGCCGGAGCCGTTTGCCCCACCGGGGCCCAGTCCGGGCCCGGTTGTTTTCCCCGCTCCATGGCCGGAGCCGTTTGCCCCACCGGTGCCCAGTCCGGGCCCGGTTGTTTTCCCCGCTCCATGGCCGGAGCCGTTGGCCCCACCGGTGCCCAGTCCGGGCCCAGCGATAAGGAGGGGCCATGGAAAAAAACTGTCCACGTCGCCGGAGCCAGAGCCGCCCCCAAAGGACTAGTTTTTCCCTCCCAAATTAACCCCCCCATGTTATTGTGTGCTTTTTTTTTTGGCGTCCGGGAGTCCGTGCCTTGGGGGGGGGGGGGTTACTGTCAGGCTCTGGCCATAGAGAAGCAATAGGCTTCTCTATGTAGCTTGGTCAGAGTCTGACAGTGTCGTTCTTTTCTGTTTCTTTGTGGGTTTTGGGTGGATCTCTAATTAGAGGCAGCTGCTACCCACTGTATGTCGAGTCTGTCCTTCACTTGGGGTGGGTTGTTATCGATGTATGTCGCAGTCACGGTGAGTAAGTGTGTTCGTACGTCCGTTCATTTAGTGTGTTTTTGTGAACGTGACGTTCGGTAGTCTGTTGAGGGTTTGTGTTATTTTTAGTTCGTAATTTTTTGTCTTTATACATAGTATAAAGACAAATATACATAGTATATATATATATAGGAATAAAGAAATGTCTAACTACTATCCCTGCGCTGCGTCTTGGTCTCTCCACATCCCATGCCGTGACACCGCCAGATCAGAGGCAGTAGAGATGACCAGGGATGTTCTCTTGATAAGTGTTGTCCAGCATTCAAAATGTAACAAGTACTTTTGGGTGTCAGGGAAAATGTATGGAGTAAAAAGTACTTAATTTTCTTTAGGAATGGGGTGAAGTAAATGTTGTCCAAAATATAAATAGTAAAGTCAAGTACAGATACCCCAAAAACGGATTAATGGTTTCCTCACGCGTCAAGAAGGTGGCATTATTAGGGAATTAAGTCAAGGTCAGAATATGGGTATCTGTAGACATCTCCGCCACGCCTTCATTTATTATTTATATTTATTTATCTCCACCCCAAACGAATAGCAGGTGAATAGAATGCTATTCTCATGCTTAAGTTCAAGGTCAGAATACACATAGAGAAAAAAAGGGAATTACGTTCCATTTATGCAAACTTAACTCGGGTCATAAACAGCCCCTTAGAGCGTTGGGCCAGTAACCGAAAGGTCCCTCGTTTGAACCAACGAGCTGACTATGTGAAAGATCTGTCTGTACCCTTGAGCAAGGCACTTAACCCTAAGTGCTCCTGTAAGTCGCCCTGGATGAGAACATCTGCTAAATGACTAAAATGTCAAATGTAATGACCTTTTCCCTATATTGATCTCTTCCTATTGACCACACTAAAGGCAGGTTGGGCATCCCCGCCCAGCCCCACCGACCATACCATTCCCTCAGGAGCAGGAAGAACCTTGTAGCTGATGTTGTTGGCTGTTCCATGTCATGATCTCAATGCATGTCATGATATCATCATAAACTCTTAGATAAAAGAAAAGAGATATCTAGAACCTAAAATGGTTCTTCAGCTGTCCCCATAGGAGAACCCTTTGAAGAAACCTTTTTGGTTCCAGGTAGAACTCTTTTGTCTTCCCTCTACACACTCTCCCTACCCCCTCTACACACTCTCCCTACCCCCTCTACACACTCTCCCTACCCCCTCTACACACTCTCCCTACCCCCTCTACACACTCTCCCTACCCCCTCTACACACTCTCCCTACACCCTATACACACTCTCCCTACCCCTTCTACACACTCTCCCTACCCCCTCTACACACTCTCCCTACCCCCTATTCAGACTCTCCCACCAAATTAATCAGTACAGCTGTAGTCTAAAGGGAAATCAGTGTGCTCTGTGATAATGATCATGGGAATTAATGACTGGCTGACTGCCTGGCTGGTTACTGTATATGACAGTAAATATATTTAAATAATAGATTACTAATGTGTCACTAAAATGCCTCTGATTTATTTCTCTATTGGGGATCCTAATAAATCAAATCAAAACATATCACAGCCGTATGAAGAGTTTCTGTCCAAAACGTGATATATACTTTTTCAGAAATGTTGGTAAATTAGTGTTTATTGTTTAAATAACTTATGAAAGAGATTGGTATGCTTTTCCCCTATCTAATCGTGGCATGAGGTTGTTCAATGACAGACATGTATTTATTTGAAATGTATCAATTGATAATCATGTTTTTTGGCAAAACGCTATATATCCACCTCACTCTCAGAGAAATAAGTAGCTAGTACTGCTAGGTTGTACACAGTAAAATGTATAGTAACAAATAACTACATTTGTAATAAAGAACTGTAAAATTATACATTTGTGACATCAATATACAGTAATAAAAAAAATCAATACAGTTATATGAGATCTGTATGTAAAACTCCATTCCAGCTAAACAATGGATGTATAGCATTTTGCTAAAAAACATGATTATCAATTGATACATTTCAAATAAATACATGTCTGTCATTGAACAACCTCATGCTACGATTAGATAGGGGAAAAGCATACCAATCTCTTTCATAAGTTATTTAGACATTTTAAAACACACCTAATATCTATGAATAAAAAATCTGAGAACTGTTATATTTTACACACACATGAAGGTACCCAGACGATGCAATAGCCATCGCAATACACACTGCCCTATCCCATCTGGACAAGAGCAATACCTACGTAAGAATGCTGTTCATTAACTTAAGCTCAGCCTTCAACACCATAGTACACTCCAAGCTCATTATTAAATGTGCAAATTGGGTCCTGGACTTCCTGACGGGCCGCCCCCAGGTGGTGAAGGTAGGAAACAACACCTTCCCTTCGCTGATCCTCAACACAGGGGCCCCACAAGGTTGCGTGCTCAGCCCCTTCCTGTACTCCCTGTTCACCCATGACTGCGTGGCCACGCACGCCTCCAACTAGATCAAGTTTGCAGACGACACAACAGTGGTAGGCCTGATTACCAACAATGATGAGACAGCCTACAGGGAGGAGGTGAGGGCCCTGGCAGAGTGGTGCCAGGAAAATAACCTCTCACTCAACGTCGACAAAACAAAGAAGCTTATTGTGGACTTCAGGAAACAGCAGAGGGAGCACGCCCCTATCCACATTGACGGGACTGCAGTCAAGAAGATGGAAAACTTCAACTTCCTCGGCGTACACATCACTGACAATCTGAAATGGTCCACCCATACAAACAGTGTGGTGAAGAAGGCACAACAGCACCTCTTCAACCTCAGGAGGCTGAGAAATTCGGCTTGGCCCCTATGACCCTCATAATTCTATACAGATGCACAATTGAGAGCATCCTGTCGGGCTGTATCACCGCTTGGTATGGCAACTGCACCGCCTGCAACCGCCTGCAACCGCAGGGCTCTCTAGAGGGTGCGGTCTGCCCAACACACTGCCTGCCCTCCAGGACACCTACAGCACCCGATGTCACAGGAAGGCCAAAAAGAAAATCAAGGACATCAACCACCTGAGCCAAGGCCTGTTCATCGCTATCATCCAGATGGGGAGGTCAGTGCAGGTGCATCAAAACTGGGACAGAGAAACTGAAAAACAGCTTCTATCGCAAGGCGATCAGACTGTTAAATAGCCATCACTAGCCGGCTACCACTGGTAACTCAACCCTGCACCTTAGAGGCTGCTGCCCTATATACATAGACATGGAATCACTGGTCACTTTAGTACTGGAACACTAATCACTTTAATAATGTTTACATACTGCTTTACTCATCTCATATGTATATACTGTATTCTATTATTTAGTCAATGCCACTCCGACATTGCTCGTCCTAATATTAAAATATTTCTTAATTCCATTCATTTACTTTTAGATTTGTGTATTGTTGTAAATTGTTAGATACTACTTCACTGTTGGAGCTAGGAACACAAGCATTTCACTCCACCCACAATAACATCTGCTAAATATGTGTATATGACCAACACAATTTGATTTGATTTGAAGCGATCATTTCTGGTCCGATCCTCATATGAGCTAATTCAATGAGACTTGTATATGTCATCATCAGTCGGTGGGCTATATCACTCGGTGCTTCAGTGACAGTTGCAGTTTGATGTGCCTACATGTTGGAGTTTCCTCCCCTCTAAATCTTTTGTTTTTATTTTCAGCAATGTTCATATTTTTCACTGGGCCATTTTTAATACAGTGTCCTTGGAAATGAGAAGTTACTTCAGTTATCCTACTGAAGAAACATAACTGATTTGTTATTGTTTGCAGATGGGGAAAGTCCTTACCTGTTCATTATAGGATTTTGGGGAAATCAATGGCCTACAGGAGACATCTTCTCTCTGAGTGGATACAGGCATTAGGGTATGTTACCAGCTCTCTCTTTTACTGTAATGGACACGGACGCATAACAAATACAAATTTGTTAAGAAAGTGTTAAATCAGATGTCATGTGATACTCTAATCTGCCATTTACTGACTGAAGATATCCGAATCATGGAAGTATTCAATTCATCCAGCAATTAGACGAATCCTGTCACCTCAGATATGGTCACATACTGTTGGATTGGTGACCGCAGCACATCTCCTGTTTGTCCTGGTGTGCTGTGCCAGTTTTTAGGATGCCTTCCCTGAGGAAGGAAGTGTTGTTGGCCATTGTGGCATCAGTGGTGTTGGTGGTGGCCCTCCTCCATTCTTGGCCCACCCGGGCCTACACCACCGTGGATGTCCGCCAGAGACCAGGGCCTGTAGTAGAGAAGCACCTGGAGGAGAGGCTCCCAGAACCGGACCACAGATCTGCCAACATCCCCTATCGCCTGAAGGAAAGTGTTGCTGGGTCAGTGTTTGAAATAAGGTCTTTGAAATAATTCCTATATTGTGTTTCATTGTAATTTAATTGATGGAGTCCTATTGTCCCTTTCATCTCTCTCCAGTCTGTTGGCACGTAACGGGTGCGTGTGTGAGGGTGAGAGTGGTGGTGTGAACCTGCCCTTTGCCCAGCTGCTGTTCCCACGGGTGTCGGCCCATCCCCTGCACACTGCTTTTGAGGCCTCTGAGCTGGAGGAGATGAAAAGACGGAGGGCCAAGGAGTACCAGGGCTTCCAGATGAGGTGAGAGTACAGGACGGTATGCAGCACTAAACTGAAAGGGAAGGACATCCCATATATCGTCTTAGTTATTCCTTACACCAGGGGAAGTTGCTGTGTATGTCATTCCACGCTTGTAAACTCTTAGGTTTAGGTAAAATGTTCTGTTTTTTTCTCTTTTGAAGGAGATGATGTCAACATTACCCCATCTTTGAAACAAATAGCCTAATAGAATTAATGAGGCTTCATTCTAGATGTAAAATCTTTGAATACTGATTATTAACCTGATGTGTATCTGTCCCCCTCCAGGTCTCAAACTGTAGATATGCTCATTATGGCCGAGGCCAACAATCCTTTGCAGTACCCAACACAGGGGGTGGAAGTACGGCCGCTCAAAACCATCCTCATCCCAGGTCTGATTTACAACAGGGAATAGTTGAATTTTACCTTGATATAAATGGGAAGGTCCCTTGATATTTAAAACCTAATTTGTAAAGGAAACCTGGCAAAATAGGAGACGCACAGGAAGAGAAGTGTAGTTAGATGAAGCTACAAATTCAGGGAAAGACTGTCCTCTTACAACAATATATATAAAATAAAATAAACTCAAGCACACTGTAATCTTCCAACAATTAATATTTCGATTTTATTTAACTAGGCAAGTCAGTTTAGAACAAATTCTTATTTATAGTGATGCCTACAAAGAGGCAAAAAGCTTCCTGCGGGGACGGAGGCTTGGATTAAAAATAAAAATGTAGGACAAAAACACACATCATGACAAGAGAGACACCATAACACTAAAAAAAGAAATAAGTAAGTGTCACGAGTGGGTGCATGGAGAGACCAAGACGCAGCGCAGGGATAGTAGTTCGACATTTGTTTATTAATACTATGTATAATAAAACTTACAAATGAACGAACTATACAACACAAAAACGATAGACAAACGTCCCGTTACAAACCAAACACGAAATGAACGGACGTAAAAAAGGCACACTTACTTCACCGTGACTGCGACATAATACGACAACGACCCACACCAGAGTGAAGGACAGACTTAACATATATAAGATCCCTAATTAGAGACAATGCGGTGCAGCTGCCTCTAATTAGGGATCCACCCAAAACCCACACAGAACCAGAAAAGAAAGACACTGTCAGACTCTGACCATAGCTACATAGAGAAGCAAATAGGCTTCTCTATGGCCAGAGCCTGACAGTAAGGCAACAACACAGCATGGCAGTGACACATGACAACAACAAAACATGACAACACCACGACAACATGGCAGCAGCACAAAACAGGGTACAAACAGCACAAAGGGTGAAAAGGTAGAGACAACAATACATCACGCGAAGTAGGCACAAGTAAGAATGTCCATGACTGAGTCTTTGAATCTAGAGATGGAGATAAAACTGTCCAGTTTGAGTGTTTTTTGCAGCTCATTCCAGTCGCTAGTTGCAGCGAACTGAAAAGAGGAGGAACTCAGGGATGTGTGTGCTTTGGGGACCTTTAACAGAATGTGACTGGCAGAACGGGTGTTGTATATGGAGGATGAGTACTGCAATAGGCATCTCAGATAGGGTGGATGTGAGGCCTAAGAGGGTTTTATAAATAAGCATCAACCAGTGGGTCTTGCGTCAGGTATACAGAGATGACCAGTTTACAAGGAGTATGGAATGCAGTGATGTGTCCTATAAGGAGCATTGGTGGCAAATCTAATGGCCAAATGGTAAAGAATATCTAGCCGCTCGAGAGCACCCTTACCTGCCGATCTATAAATTACTTCTCTGTAGTCTAGCATGGGTAGGATTGTCATCTGAATCAGGGTTCGTTTGGCAACTGGGGTGAAAGAGGAGCTATAACGATAGAGGAAACCAAGTCTAGATTTAACCTTGCCTGCAGCTTGGATATGTGTGGAGAGAATGACAGTTGCAGTGAAACATCAATAACCTGAGTAGAAACCATGTTGCATACCAGAGAGACTACTATAGGCATCAAGAAAGCCAGTCAGTTGATTATTCTCCCCCTTTAAATAAAGGACGCACAGTGGCTGCCTTCCAAGCAATGGGAACCTCCCCAGAGAGGAGAGACAGGTTAAAAAGGTTAGAGATAGGCTCGGCGATGATAGGGGCTGCAACCTTAAAGAAGAAAGGGTCTAAACCATCTGACCCAGATGTTTTTTGGGGTCAAGTTTAAGGAGCTCCTATAGCACCTCAGACTCAGTGCCCGCCTGCAGGGAGAAACTGTGTAGCGAGGCAGGGAAAAAAGAGGGAGAAGCAACCGGGCTAGTAGCATTAGAAGTGCTGGGAGACCTGGAGAATAGGGCATGGCAGAGGAGAGCTCTGAAGTGTTGAATTAAAAAAATAAATGTGCATCAACTGGCAACAAGATCATATTGTACAGCAATTATATCAGGTAACATGAATACAAAGCTGGTTAGAATAGGTGGTTAGAATAGGATGGGAGGCCAAGAGTCCGTGTAACCAATAGAGAGTCAGAGTAGCGAGTGTGGGAACCAACAATGTCTGCCCCACGGTCGGGTAAACAAGCAAGTTCATAGTCAACAAAGCATGCAGGAGTCATAGGGCAAATAGCATAAAGCACAAGACAATAATAAAACAACTTGGGGCTAGCCATTGTAAGTTCAAAGAGTCACCCCCCCCAACAAGATATCTTGAGAGAGTGTCTCTCTATAAGTCAAGTAGGCTAGAAAAGTGAGATACAAGACAGGGGGGAGAAAGGGCAGATGGGGAACAGATCAATGTGTGGGATCCAAGCAGCAGTGTAGCAGCCAATGGTAGTAGGTGTCACATCTGGTTGGGAGAAGCTTTTTTCGGAAGGCTGAGTAGGAGAGAAGGTGTTCAACTTTACCAGACAGGTGTGTGGTAGAGCAGATAAAACAATTTAATGGATATTATTCACCAACATATCGGTCTCAAAGGACCTTCATCAGGTTTTTTTTTACAAGGAGGTAAAACTCAATTCAAGACATGTTTAAGACAGACAATAGGTATTCCAAGAATCCATTCTTGGACTTCACTGTTGTCTACTATTCTTTCTCACTAACTATACTCGACGCGCTTTCAGCTATAAACAACACTTCTGCTTCTGCCATCTCAACCTCTATCCCCACCTCTTATTTGGTCCTAAAACTTGATCTCCAGGTATGCCATTTTGAAAATTAGGCATTTCCGCGAACCGGAATATGCATCATCACACTCCCTTGTCTGATTGGTCGGGAAGGGGAACACGCGTCCTCACACTCCCTCATCTGATTGGTGGAGTAGGCGGTCCTTCTGACTTTGTCGCTGTGGTAACTAGTGATGACCCGGCCTGGGGCCTGTTTCAATAAGGAGGTTCAACCAAATCTGAGTTAAAACTTGAACTCTGAGTTGATTTACCCTGAGATGGGAAACTCTGAGTTTTCGGTTACAGAACAGCTGAAATTAGTTAGTTCAATCAACTCTAAGTTGACTGACTCTGAGTTAAGCGCGTGCACCACAACTATAAAAAGCCATTATCAATGGAGCGCAGATATTATGAGTCACCATGGCAACAGCGTCAGACAAAAGGAGGTCTGCATATTTCTCACCAGCAGAACTGGATGTACTTATGCAAGCATATGGAGAATTTGAACACGTATTTTTTTTTTAAAAAGAAACACTGCTGCAGCGGCGAAGGACAGAGAGTTAGCTTGGGAGAAAATAGCTGCTCGAGTCAATGCATAAGTTGACATTTGAATTACTTTTATACAGTGTTGGGTGTAATTAATTACTAAGTAATCTAAATACTGTAATTTAATTAAAGACTATAAAACAATTCTGTATAAAACAATAGTGGATTTAACATCACATTTTAAAAGGTATATTTTTAATGTAACCTTCTCCCTCTACACACTTTGGTCCATTCAAGGATAATTCATGCAATTGTATATTGTTTATTTGAAAGCATTAGATGTGCAGTTTCTTGTCTGTCCTTATTGTTCAAGTGGTTGAGGTTGATTTGGGATTTAGAAAGTAATTAATAAGTAAGTAGACCAAATTAGTAAGTAGACCAATACTTTCTAGAGATAGTAATTATTACATTAATCTAATTAGACTTGTTGAAGATGTCATTTGTAGTTAGTAATTAAGAACTATTTTAGAGTAAATTCCCAACTGTTATAATATCAGAGGTGAAACTGGAAGAACAGTATTTTATTATTCTATAGTATTTTATTAAACCTATTAATTGTCATGTATAGGTGCAATCCTGCAGGCATGAAAAGAACGTGGCAGCAGCTTAAAATGAAATATAAAAACATAATTCAATCAGGTAAGCCTTGAGCATATCATAGGTGTAGGGTACCTGGCTTTACAAACATTTGACATATTAAATAACTAAATAGCATTCAGTGTCAGTGCAGCAGCATTTTTGACATAGGTCTAAATGTTCATTCTCATTTGACTACTCAGCCAACAGAAAGAAGGCAGAGGCTCGCAAAACGGGGGGAGGACCTGCACCACCACCTCTGACAAATGCAGAGGAGATGGCCCTGAGCCTGAATGCTGGAAGGCCAATGGCTGAGGGAATTCCTGGAGGGACTTCAATGCTCATCTTCACAGGATGATGGGGATGAAGAAACCGTTTCTGCTGCCACAGAGAGGCCTACAATCTACACATTCACATTTCTTCACATTTTTATGTGGAGTAGCCTATATAATCTAAGTTTATATGTATAAATGGTCATTCTTATCTCTACCCCCCTTGTATACTTGGACCGCAAGATCCAAAAGGCAGATCTGGAAATCGAGATTCTGAAACAAAAGCTAGAGGTGAGTGTATGGTCACAGGTGAATTCTAGGAAATATTGAAACTATATTAAAATCTAACTTTTTTTTTTTTTTTTTGGTGGTGTTGGTGGATATAATGATTAATCTGAGAAGACATTGCGGCATATCATATCCCGGACTACCCTTCCATCCTGGAAATCTGCAGGGTTGATGGGGTCTTCCTCAGGATCTTGTAATTGTAGGGCAGGGTGTTGCTCCCCTCTAATTATGGCAATATTATGGAGAACAACACATGCCACAATAATGTCGCAGGCCCTTTCAGGGGTTACCCTGAGGTGACGTAGGCACTGGAAACGTGCTTTCAACAGGCCTATGGTCATCTCCACCCGGGCTCTCGTCCTGCAGTGTGCCACATTGAAGCGCTGCTGGGGGCCTGGTTCAGGTTCTGGGTAAGGGGTAATAAGATTTGGTCGGCATGGGTAACCCCTATCTCCCAGCAGAAAGCCATCAATCTCTCCTGTAAGAAAGTTCACATTGCTTTAGAGCTGCATAGAAATTCCCCTGTAAGTGTGTAGTGCATACATTGAAATATGTGTATAGGACATACATTTACTTACCCCTTTCCAGTCTGTTGCTCAGTGTTGACTCCCGATACATTCTTGAGTCATGAACAGAGCCGGGCCACTTGGCCTCCACATTTGTGATTATATGTGC
Source organism: Thymallus thymallus (assembly GCA_023634145.1). Taxonomy (NCBI): domain Eukaryota; kingdom Metazoa; phylum Chordata; class Actinopteri; order Salmoniformes; family Salmonidae; genus Thymallus; species Thymallus thymallus. The sequence goes on along the minus strand of CM042409.1, from coordinate 21,277,600 downwards.
AGCATCACATATGATCTTGACAGTGCAAAGAATGAGACATGTACAGTATTGTGATGTAGTCTTTGACCATTAGAAACAGTAGGCTGTCAGTGTACCTGCACATTAATACTGTGGATGGACCTCCTGTTGACATAATCCGCTTCATTTTCAGAAGGTGCAATGATCGGAATATGTGTGCCATCAATGCATCCAACCACATTCGGAAATCCTAAAGGGAATTCTAATTATTAGGTTACTTCCAGGGGTCGCAGCAAGATATTCTTAACTGAATGTCATTTATCAGGTTAGCCTCATTTAAACCGATTTATACACCACTGACCTGCAATCCTGTGAAACTCCTCTTTGATGACTCTCACTGGTTTGTGTCCAGGAAACAACACAAAACTTCTCAGAAAGCGCTTAAGGGCGAGGCACACTTTCCTGACTGCTCTGCAAACAGTAGCCTTACTAATATGTTCTGCATCCCCGATGTTATACAGAAAACTACCATTTGCAAAGAAACGTAAGGCAACGCAAAGCATCTGCTCGGATGTAAGAGCACGGCCGCGATGGCTGATGTTTCTGATGTAAGGATGGATGAGATTATGGATGTATCTTATTGACTGTAAAGAAAACGGGTACCGCTCAAATAAAAATGCATAGGGATATGACAAAAAATCCACTCTGGGCATCAAAATCCTCTCCCGACGTAAATGTAACTCCCTACGAATTAATACAGCCTCTTCATCAACAGGATCGTCCATAAAAGGACATGCCATTTAATTCCCTTTGATGCTCTCTGCGTAACTGAAATGTGCGCAATGAATGAATGTACCAAAAGAATGAATGAGGTGTTTAAACACCGCTTCCTCTTTAAAAAAGGGGAGGAGACCGCAAGAAACTCTGGGTTTACAGAAGAAAACCTGCTCCCGACCAGGTTAGGTTCACAGAGTAAGTTACCATGGTAACTGACTCTGAGTATAAATTACATCTCTTTCAGAAACGGGCTTGACTTACTCTGCTTTCTCGGGTTTGATATACCTCCCATTCTGAAACGGAAAACCCAGAGTTTCCCTCATTTCAGGGTTAACATACTCCGAGTTTTCACTTAACCTCCTTTCTGAAACAGGCCCCAGGTAGCCTAGTAGTCAGAGCGTTGTGGTCAAAACCTGTTGATGTGTCCTTGAGCAATGCACTTAACCCTAATTTGCTCCCGGGGTGCAGTACTACTATGGCTGTCCTTGTAGGTAGGCCATCATTGTAAATAATAATTTGTTCTTAACTGACTTGCCTAGTTAAATAAAGGTTAAATAAATAAAAACAAAATATATTTTTAAAATGTCCCCGCTTTCGCCCGATGACATGATGTGCCTGGCCCGGTTCCTGCAGCTCAGCATAATCGAATCTGCCCAGTCTTGTCAATTTGAGCCAGGCTTTTATTATTCGGACCAATGGAGGAAACGTTTGTGTCCAAAAGGAGGGACAACGTCATGGATTTGATTGACATGTATAATAACCTATTATATGTCCATGTTGTCCAATCCACATGTCAATTATACGTTCAATTTCTTTGGACCAAAAAACGGTTTCCATTAGATAACACAGCCACAAAGTGGCTATATCCTAAATTTGTATGAAAACAAAAATGTGGTTTTTGGTCTTAATTTAAAGTTCACATTTTAAGAACATAGATTGTAGAAATAAGGGGTACATTTTTATTTTTAATCCAAGCCTCCGTCCCCGCAGGAGGCCTTTTGCCTATTTGTAGGCGTCATTGTAAACAAGAATTTGTTCTTAACTGATTTGCCTAGTTAAATCAAATCTAAATATTAATTGTTGGAAGCGTCAAGAATTCGATGTGCTTGAGTTTATTTTATTTTATATATTGTCGTAAGAGGGCAGTCTTTCCTTGAATTTGTAGCTTCATCTAACTACACTTCTCTTTCCTGTGCATCTCCTATTTTGGCAGGTTTTCCGGGGTTATGACTTTGTGGCTGTGGTAACTAGTGATGACCTAAATAAACAACAGAAGATCTCTGACAGATGTAGCCACATAAAGAATGGGTAAACCCAGACATGTCACAGGGGCTATAAAGCTGAAGCATCCGTTTAGAACGTTTTCTAACGACCAAATATGGTAGTAAGAGGAAGTCCAGTCGCGGGTAGTGGGAGAGGATGGAACTACGTGAAACTGGGCGTTGTTTAGAAGGAGTGCAAGATGGAATTGAGTTTGTGCAAACGCGTACTTCAGAAGAGGCGTTCCCTAACGGAAATATGCAAATGACTATTACAACGCACGAATAGGATATCGGCAGCTCGTGCTTGGCGTTGCCCACCTCCTTGCTTTTTTGCCCACTATGCTTCAGTTATTCACACTATAAACGACACAGATGAACTGTCTTGGGTTATTTATATATTATCTTTGCTGTAACTAGCTAGCGGTCATGGCTGCTTCATTGGTTAGGTGGTTGAGGGGATTGTACGTTTTCTTTTTGACATGTCTGCTATCCGTCTCGGCTTTCTTGAATCTGGAGGAATTAAACGATATGAAATATGGGATCCAGATTCTTCCCGATCCTGTCATTATGGGGCAGGTGAGGCGTGAAATAAATATCTTGTTTCGCTAAGCTGCAATCTTACGGTAGTTAGCGTGCATGGTCTCGACCATTATGCACAGCTCTCTAGCTAGCTAGTGGCGTCAGGTGGCTATGGTAGCTAGCTGACATGCTGCCTACAGCCAGTCAGGCTATTTAATAATGAAAGTATAATGCACTACTGTACCTATATGATTCGATGTAGTACAGTCACATTTTTATAACTAATCCATATAACTAGCTCATTGTTCTTTCTGTGGTATAGTGCTAGCTAGCGCGCCTGTCAACACCAATGTTAGCTAACAGTTAACGTTACAATGGGTGGCTTGAATCTGACCATTTTTAGGGCCTTCATCTGACATCGACTGGTTTAGAGGACCTGGATGGCAGGGAGCTCAGCCCCAGTACAATAACGCCTTGCGGTCAGATGCCAAGAAGTTGCCATACCAGGCAAGCGGTGATGCAACCAGCCAAGATGCTCTCAATGGTGCAGCTGTAGAACCTTTTAAGGATCTGAGGAACCATGCCACATCTTTTCAGTCTCCTGAGTGGGAAGAGGTGTTGTCATGCCTTCTTCATGACTGTGTTGGTGTGTTTGGACAAGGATAGATCCTTACATGCTGACTATATCGGGCATGTTGATTCTGTCCATCCACACCAGACGCTATCAGGATAAGCTGGTTGAAATATCAAATTGGGAAGAGGTTGAAACACGTGAAACATTCATGGACATATAGATAGCTAGCTAATTTGTATTGGGATATAAACATTGGGTTTTATTTTACCTGAAATTTCAACCAGGTGAACCCACCCCATTCCGCTTCAGACCTGTTAATGTAAATGGGGGTGTGCTCGGCCCTCCGTTTCCAGTAGACCACGATCAGCTCCTTTGTCTTGCTGAGGTTGAGAGAGAGAGAGGTAGTTGTCATGGCACCACACTGACAGGTATCTGACAGTCAATGAACAGTATTCTCACATATGGTGTTCCATTTGTCTAAGTGGGAAAGGGCAGTGTGGAGTGTAAAATATATAGCAAGATCTGTTGGACTGGTATGTGAATCGGAGTAGGTTTGGGATGATGGTGTTGATGTTAGCCATGACCAGCCTTTCAAAGCATTTAATGGCTACATATGTGAGCGCTACGGGCCATGTTAGTTTAGACATGGCACCTTGGCGTTCTTGGGCACAGGGACTATGGTGGTCTGCTTGAAACATGTAGGTATTACAGACTAGGTCAGGGAGCTGTTGAACATGTTAGTGAAGACACTTGCCAGCTGGTCAGTGCACGCCCTAGTAATACGTCTGGCCCTGTGGCCTTGGGAATGTTATACTTTTTCAAGGTCTTACTCACATCCGCTCCGGAGAGCGTGGTCACACAGTCTTCCGGAATAGCTGGTGATCTCACACATGTTGCTTAGCTCGAAGCGAGCATAGAAGGTATTTAGCTCGTCTGGTAGGCTCGTGTCTGGGTTTTGCTTTGTAATCTGTGATAGTTTGCAAGCCCTGCCACATCCGATGAGTGTCAGAGCTGGTGTAGTAGGATTCAATTTCAGTCCTGTATTGACGCTTTGCCTGTTTGACGGTCCGTCGGAGGCCGTAGGGGATTTCTTATAAGTGTACGGGTTAGTGTCCTACTCCTTGAAAGCGGCAGCTCTAGCCTTTATCTCAGTGAGGATGTTGCCTGTAATCCATGAATTCTGGTTGGGATATGTACATATGGTCACTGTGGGGACAATGTCCTTGCTGCACTTATTAATGAAGCCGGTGACCGGTGTGGTAAACTCCTCAATGCCATGAGTCGCGGAACATATTCCAGTCTGTGCTAGCGAAACAGTCCTGTAATTTAGTATCCACTCAATGGACCACTTCCATATTGAGGACGTCACTGGTACTTCCTGTTAGAGTTTTTGCTTGTAAGCTGGAATCAAGAGGATAGAGTTGTGGTCAGATTTGACAAATGGAGGGCGAGGAAGAGCTTTGTATCCGTCTCTGTGTGTGGAATAAAGGTGATATAGAGTTTTTTTCGCCTCTAGTTGCACAGGTGACATTCTGGTAGAAATGAGCTAAGACTGATTTCAGTTTTCCTGCATTGAAATCACCGGCCGCTAAGAGCACCGCCTCTGGATGAGCATTTTCTATATATATATTTTTGGGATGAGCATTTTCTTGTTTGGTTATACTAGAGCTCTGTTACCTGACCAGAGCCCAATGGGCCCCAACATTATACATTGGGTTAAGGCTGGGTTCATACTGTTATGAAAATCCTGGAAAGGCACAGAATTTTTAAGTTGTGTTTTCCAGGCTTGGAAAGGTTTTGGAAAATGATGAAATCTGAAAGGTTTTGGAGAAGTTATTAAAATGTATTTAATAATTTCTGTTAATGTAATTTATTTAGGCACTGTTTTCAAATATTTTATTAATCAAATAAAATTCAACATATCAGCCAGGATCGTAATGACACTTTAGAGCGTCTGTGTTTGCGCGCATCCAAATCAAATCAAATTGTAAAGGTCACTTACACATATTTACAGTTGAAGTCGGAAGTTTACATAGACTTAGGTTGAAGTCATTAAAACTCATTTTTCAACAACTCCACAGATTAACAAACTATAGTTTTGGCAAGTCGGTTAGGACATCTACTTTATGCATGACACAAGTAATTCTTCCAACAATTGTTTACAGACAGATTATTTCAATTATAATTCACTATATCACAATTCCAGTGGGTCAGAAGTTTACATACACTAAGTTGACTGTGCCTTTAAACAGCTTGGAAAACTCCAGAAAATCATGTCATGACTTTAGAAGCTTCTGATAGGCTAATTGACATCATTTGAGTAAATTGGAGGTGTACCTGTGGATGTATTTCAAGGCCTACCTTCAAACTCAGTGCGTCTTTGGGATAATCAAAATAAATCAGCCTAGACCTCCACAAGTCTGGTTCATCCTTGGGAGCAATTTCCAAATGCCTGAAGGTACCACGTTCATCTGTACAAACAATAGTACGCAAGTATAAACACCATGGGACCACGCAGCCATCATACCGCTCAGGAAGGAGACGTGTTCTGTCTCCTAGAGATTAACTTACTTTGGTGTGAAAAAGTGCGAATCAATCCCAGAACAACAGCAAAGGACCTTGTGAAGATGCTGGAGGAAACGGGTACAAAAGTATCTATATACACAGTAAAACGAGTCCTATATCGCTTAGTAAGGAAGAAGCCACTGCTCCAAAACCGACATAAAAAAGCCATACTACGGTTTGCAACTGCACATGGGGACAAAGATCGTACTTTTTGGAGAAATGAAATGAAACAAAAATAAAACTGTTTGACCATAATGACCATCGTTATGTTTGGAGGAAAAAGGGGGAGGCTTGCAAGCCGAAGAACACCCTCCCAACCGTGAAGCACGGGGGTGGCAGAGTAATTTTGTTGGGGTGCTTTGCTGCAGGAGTGGCTGGTGCACTTAATAGATGGCATCATGAGGAAGGAAAAATATGTGGATATATTGAAGCAACATCTCAAGACATCAGTCAGGAAGTTAAAGCTTGGTCTCAAATGGGTCTTCCAAATGGACAATGACCCCAAGCATACTTCCAAAGTTGTGGCAAAATGGCTTAAGGACAACAAAGTCAAGGTATTGGAGTGGCCATCACAAAGCCCTGACCTCAATCCTATAGAAAATGTGTGGGCAGAACTGAAAAAGCGTGTTGCGAGTAAGGAGGCCTACAAACCTGACTCAGTTACACCAGTTCTGTAAGGAGGAATGGGCCAAACTTCACCCCACTTATTGTGGGAAGCTTGTGGAAGGCTAGCCGAAACGTTTGACCCAAGTTAAACAATTTAAAGGCAATGCTACCAAATATGAATTGAGTGTATGTAAACTTCTGACCCACTGGGAATGTGATAAAAGAAATAAAAGCTGAAATAAATTATTCCCTCTACTGTTATTCCGACATTTCACATTCTTAAAATAAAGTGGTGTTCCTAACTGACCTAAAACAGGGAATTCTTACCAGGATTAAATGTCAGGAATTGTGAAAAACTGAGTTTAAATTTATTTGGCGAAGGTGTATGTAAACTTCTGACTTGAACTGTAGCAGATGTTATTGTGGGTGGAGCTAAATGCTTGTGTTCCTAGCTCCAACAGTGCAGTAGTATCTAACAAATCTAAAAGAATGGAATTAGGAAATATATAAATATTAGGACGAGCAATGTCGGAGTGGCATTGACTAAAATACAGTAGAATAAAATACAGTATATACATACGAGATGAGTAAAGCAGTATATAAACATGATTAAAATGACTAGTGTTACATTATTAAAGTGACCAGTGATTCCATGTCTATGTATATAGGGCAGCAGCCTCTAAGGTGCAGGGTTGAGTTACCGGGTGGTAGCCGGCTAGTGATGGCTATTTAACAGTCTGATGGCCTTGAAATAGAAGCTGTTTTTCAGTCTCTTGGTCCCAGCTTTGATTCACCTGTACTGACCTCGCCTTCTGGATGGTAGCAGGGTGAGCAGGCCGTGGCTCGGGTGGTTGATGTCCTTGATCCTTTTGGCCTTCCTGTGACATCGGGTGCTATAGGTGGCCTGGAGGGCAGGCAGTGTGCCCCCGGTGGTGCGTTATGCAGACCGCCCCACCCTCTGGAGAGCCCTGTGGTTGCGGGCGGTGCAGTTGCCGTACCAGGCGGTGATACTGCCCAACAGGATGCTCTCAATTGTGCATCTGTAAAAGTTTGTGAGGGTCCAAGCCAAATTTCTTCAGCCTCCTGAGGTTGAAGAGGTTCTGTTGCACCTTCTTCACCACACCGTCTGTGTGGGTGGACAATTTCAGATTGTCAGTGATGTGTACGCCCAGGAACTTGAAGTTTTCCACCTTCTCGACTGAGGTCCCCTTGATCTGAATAGGGGCGTGCTCCCTCTGCTGTTTCCTGAAGTTCACGATTAGCTCCTTAGTTTTGTTGACGTTGAGGGGGAGCTTTTTTCCTTGCACCACTCTGCCAGGGCCCTCACCACCTTCCTGTAGGCTGTCTCATCATTGTTGGTAATCAGGCCTACTACTTTTGTGTCGTCTGCAAACTTAATGATTGAGTTGGAGTCGTGCGTGGCCACGCAGTCATTGGTGAACAGGGAGTACAGGAGGGAGCTGAGCACGCACCCTTGTGGATCAGCGAAGTGGAGGTGTTGTTTCCTACCTTCACCATCTGGGGGCGGCCCGTCAGGAAGTCCAGGAGCCAGTTGCACAGGGCGGGGTTTAGACCCGGGGCCCGAGCTTAATAATGAGCTTGGAGTGTACTATGGTGTTGAAGGCTGATCTATAGTCAATTTAACAGCATTCTTACATAGGTATTTCTCTTGCCCATATGGTTTAGAGCAGTGCGATGTCGATTGCATCGTCTGTGGATCTATTGGGGCTGTATGCAAACTGAAGTGGGTCTAGGGTGTCAGGTAAGGTAGAGATGATATGATCCTTAACCAGCCTCTCAAAGCACTTCATGATGACAGAAAGTGAGTGCTACAGGGCGATAGTCATTTAGTTCAGTTACATTTGCTTTCTTGGGTAAAGGAACAATGGTGTACATTTGAAGCATGTGGGGACAGCAGATTGGGATAGGGAGAGATTAAATATGTCCTTGTACACTCCAGCCAGCTGGTCTGCGCATGCTCTGAGGATGCAGCTAGGGATGCCGTCTGGGCCGGCAGCCTTGTGAGGGTTAACACGCTTACTCACGCCGGCCACGGAGAACAAGAACCCACAGTCCTTTGGAGCGGGCAGTGTCGGTGGCGCTGTGTTATCCTCAAAGCGGGCGAAGAAGGTATTTAGCTTGTAAGGGAGCAAGATGTCGGTGTCCGCTATGTGGCTGGTTTTCCCTTTGTAATCTGTGATTGTCTGTAGACTCTTCCACATACAGCAGCACCATTTACATGTGTGCGAGACGAGTGGGACGTTGTAACTCAATAGATGCTAGTCAGCATGCAAATTAAACATTTATAAGGTGGCTATGAAAAAAATATGACTGAACATTTTTGGTCTTGCTTCAGCTGAATAAAACGATTTGTAGCCTACCATAGTCATTTGATCTTTAATATATTGAATGAGCAAATTATTTCAAAAAGGCATAAAACGTATTTGGTTGCAATATTTTAGCCATTTGTTCGTGCTCTGCTGCGCAGTACAGTCATATCTGAATAAGATCATAACATGGTGTAATTCAACCTCGTCAAATATAACACGGGAGAGAGTATTTCAAAGAAAATATTGTTCCTTGAGTTTTGTCAGAGTTTAAAGTGAGCAGCCCAAGCAGAGCCGTTGTTGTGGTTACTCACAGATTTAGAGCTGCCGTGAGCAGAGTGCATGCAGAGCGAGCTGTGAGCAGGGAGCTACTGACAGACCAAGAGGAGCTGCTAATGGAGGGAGTTATTTCTGATTTCCGGCAGGGCCTTAAACGCCATGGGCATGGGTAGAACTCGGGCTTAAAATTCATGCCTGTGCAGGGCTCTACCCTATACAGCTTGTTGAGCTGCCCTCTAATATGTAACTAACTGGCCCTATCGTTTAGAAGAAAACACAGTTTCAAGTTGACAGCTTTCAGGTAGTTAACTAGCTTGGCAAGAAGCTTAACATTAGCTAACTAGCTTGCTATTTGTCAAGTAACGTTACAGGAGTAACTGATGTTGTACAGTCTGTTTTATCTAACGTTATGTCATGTTTCTCACACTGCAGGCTAAGACAGAAGAAATCATGCTTGTGTCCAGCAAATACAAGCAGATGTATGAGTGCCGCCTTCCAGCCCAGGCAGTCCGGTTTCACCAGGACCCAGCCTCTGAGCCTGACTCCCAAGGCTACACCGGACCAAGCATCTCAGACCTGCTCAAGCCCATGCACGCGGCCCCTTGCCTAGTGAAGGTCAGACACAAACCACAGAAGACTAGGGAGGAATACTACATCACTGTGTAGAGACATCAGTGCTTCATATTGCATCAACATCTAAACTGTTTTCAGGCCTCTTTACACCAGAACTATTGCAGACAGTTATAATTATTAAAGTAATGTTTTAAAGGAAATGAAATTGCATATGTTGGCCCAGGCGAATGCTTTTGCAATGAGTTGTGCAACCTGTATTGATAGTTAAATCCCAATCGTGCTTATCTGATTGGTCAGTTTGCATTCCCTAACCAAATTGTGACATGCGCGTCTCTACAATAAGCTACCTCACTTTACTGTATATGGATGAAGAGGTCTGAAGGTTGGACCTTGAGTTGGACAGACACTATATGCATATTAGAATTAGAGTTGATGTCTGGTTGATGATTGGGAGTCCCGTAGGGCGGCGCACAATTGGCCCAGTGTCGTCCAAGTTTGGCCGGTGTAGGCCGTCATTGTAAATAAGAATTTGTTCTTAACTGACTTGCCTAGCTAAATAAAGGTAACTTTTTTTTGTTAGAGGAAGGGAACAGAATGCAACTGCTCCATATAAGGCAGTCTATAGGTCTCATATTCTATTTCATCTAGCATTGGAAGGCCACTCAACATGAAATGTAAAAATAACTCAAATGTTTTCATTGTTTATGACTGCAGACGAAAGACTGGTGGACATATGAGTTCTGCTATGGACAACACATTAGACAGTACCACCTTGAGGGTAAGACTTCCTTTCAACAACTATTTTGGCCAAGAAAAACAGTTAACACAACAAGTAGCAACAGCTGGATCATTCTTGTTTGTACTCAATGTTTACACTTTCACCTTTTTTTACTTTCATTACTTACTCCTCTGGTGTTGACCTGTCTGTCATGTGCTGCTGTATCACAGACACTACTTTAGGCCATGCCTCGAATGATCAAGTCTGCTTTAATCTCTCCACAGACACAGACATCAAAGGGGATGTTCTCTTCCTGGGTTACTATGATTCAGAGTTTGACTGGAACAATGACACAGCCAAGGTAACCTGTTTTGTTTCTCTGTAGCATACAGCCTCCCTCCTCTCTCCCCTCCATAGGATTTTGTCATACTTTGTTGTGCTACTGTAGTGTGTTTTAACTCTTCTTATACATACAGTTGAAGTCGGAAGTTTACATACACTTAGGTTGAAGTCATTAAAACAAAATTTTCAACCACTCCACATATTTAATGTTAACAAACTATAGTTTTGGCAAGTCGGTTAGGACATCTACTTTGTGCATGACACAAGTAAATCTTCCAACTATTGTTTACAGACGTATAATTCACTATATCACAATTCCAGTGGGTCAGATGTTTACATACACAAGTTGACTGTGCCTTTAAACAGCTTGGAAAATTCCAGAAAATTATGTCATGGCTTTAGAAGCTTCTGATAGGCTAATTGACATCATTTGAGTCAATTGGAGGTGTACCTGTGGATGTATTTAAAGGCCTACCTTCAAACTCAGTGCCTCTTTGCTTGACATCATGGGAAAATCAAAAGAAATCAGCCAATACCTCAGAAAAAAATGTGTAGACCTCCACAAGTCTGGTTCATCCTTGGGAGCAATTTCCAAACACCTGAAGGTACCACGTTCATCTGTACAAACAATAGTACGCAAGTATAAACACCATGAGACCACGCAGCCGTCATACCGCTCAGGTAGGAGACACATTCTGTCTCCTAGAGATGAACTTACTTTGGTGCGAAAAGTGCAAATCAATCCCAGAACAACAGAAAAGGACCTTGTGAAGAAGCTGGAGGAAACGGTTACAAAAGTATCTATATCCACAGTAAAATGAGTCCTATATCGACATAACCTGAAAGGTTGCTCAGCAAGGAAGAAGCCACTGCTCCAAAACCGCCATTAAAAAAAGCCAGACTACGGTTTGCAACTGCACGTAGAGACAAAGATCGTACTTTTTGGAGAAATGTACTCTGGTCTGATGAAACAAACATAGAACTGTTTGGCCATAATGACCATCATTATGTTTGGAGGAAAAAGGGGGAGGCTTGTAAGCCGAAGAACACCATCCAAACTGTGAAGCACGGTGGTGGCAGCATCATGTTTTCAAATGGGTCTTCCAAATGGGCAATCACCCCAAGCATACTTCCAAAGTTGTGGAAAAATGGTTTACCTTGACAACAAAGTCAAGGTATGGGAGTGGCCATCACAAAGCCCTGACCTCAATCCTATAGAAACTTTGTGGGCAGAACTGAAAAAGCGTGTGTGAGCAAGGAGGCCTACAAACCTGACTCAGTTACACCAGTTCTGTCAGGAGGAATGGGCCAAACTTCACCCAACTTATTGTGGGAAGCTTGTGGAAGGCTACCCGGAATGTTTGACCCAAGTTAAACCATTTAAAGGCAATGCTACCAAATACTAATTGAGTGTATGTAAACTTCTGACCCACTGGGAATGTGATGAAAGAAATAAAAGCTGAAATAAATCATTCTCTCTACTATTATTCTGACATTTCACATTCTTAAAATAAAGTGGTGATCCTAACTGACCTAAGACAGGGCATTTTTACTAGGATTAAATGTCAGGAATTGTGAAAAACGTAGTTTAAATGTATTTGTCTAAGGTTTATGTAAACCTCCGACTTCAACTGTTGGACTAAAGCAAGAGTTATTTCGATGTATACTTGAGCCAATAGAAAAAATATAAACAGAAAAATATCAAGTTGATTTCTATCTTTTATTTTTCACCCATTTGTAGTTCAAGTAGAGTAAGAGGTTGAAGGTACGGGCTGCTTGTTGGTTTTGGAACACAGCATGTACCTTGTTCAGGTTGATGACATGATGAGGGAAAGAACATCGTGAGCCAGTTGACTCCCTCCCCTGAGACTTGCGTTGTGATTATCTCTGCAATTTGATGATTTAGTAGATGTCCGTGGTCTATAAATGTATATCCTCCAGAGACCCAGCAATTCATGTTTGTTCTTTCTAGTGGACATCAGTTCTCATCAAGAAATGTCCTCTGTAGTGGACATGATGCTGCGACTGTTTAAAAAAAATCGGGAGCTTAATCAAATGGGTTGTTCTGCAGAGTCAATTAAACATTGTTTAATGAATTCGCCCTCAGCGAATGGCTTGCTATGTTTAGCAATTTTGTGGGACAGTACATAGCTCGCTCTCGCAAGTCCGTTGTTTTGCTGAGTGCAGTTTTGTGAAAAGTCCTTGCTGCTTTTGCAACTGAGAAAGCATTTCCTTTGATGTACTTGCCCTCAGCTCAGAAGACCTTTTCTCTGCATGCTTCGTCTGGAAGTGTCGGGACAAGTTGTAGTCTTTCAAAAGGAGCACATTCGTTGTCTTTGAAAAATTCATTTTTGCGCTATTTCTAGCTAGCTACTATTTGTAACTGTGTGTGTCACTGTCTGTCCTCGTGCAGTTGTTATTTATACATGCCTTCAAAATAAATGTCCCACAATACGTTGGAGTTAAATCATTACATAAATGCGAGAATTCATTGGGCTTTTAATTTGCATAACAAACTTTACTATCGCACATTCTTTGTGATCTGAGCATAATTCCGCGGGCCGTATTGAATAAGGTCGCGGGCCGCATATGGCCCCTGGTCCGGCCTTTGCCCAGGCCTAATCTAGTGGAAAGCCTTCCCATAAGAGTGGAGGCTGTTCTAGCAGCAAAGGGGGGACCAACTCCATATTAATGCTGTGATTTTGGAATTAGATGTTTGACGTGCAGGTGTCCACATACTTATGGTCATGTAGTGTAAGAGCTGGCAAATACCAACTTCAGTTCAAATGATCTCTTGCTCTACAGCCTGTTGTACTGCATCAATACCAACAAGTGTGTATACCAGTGTAATACACACAGTAATAAAGTTATTTTTCTCTCTCTCCCTCCTAGGCCTCCAAGCAGCACAGGTTGAAGCGCTACCACAGTCAGAGCTACGTCAACGGCTCCAAGTGTGACCTGAACGGGAGCCCCAGGGAGACAGAAGTCAGGGTGAGAGACTATGAGATGGCTTCTTAAGATTGCAATAACAACCTGAACAACCTATGTTTTCTATTAAATTAATATTGTATTGAGAAAATATGTAAAACTCCACACATTAGACATGAATGGTGTGACTCCTTGACAATCTGTGACCTCTGACCCTTGATCTTCTGTGCTCTGTGTCTTCCAGTTTGTGTGTGAGGAGGGGTCAGGTGACTACGTGGCCCGTGTGGACGAGCCCCAGTCCTGTCGCTACGTGCTGACTGTCCACACCACCTACACCTGCCAGCACCCCTTCCTGCGTCCGCCCTCCACCGCCAAGCCCCAGGGCATTGTGTGCCAGCCAGCCCTCAGCACCCAGCAGTACATGGACTATGTCAAGGCCCAAGTCTGTGAGTCATTGGGGTCTTTGGGAGGGTTTCTTACTCTTTATGCATTGTAATATGAAGCCTGGCTAAATATTTTAATTGGTTCTCTAATTTCACAAGCCCTGAGGAATAATGTTCTCTGTCGCTCTCTCTCTATCGCTCTCATGTTCAGCGGACACAAAACGTAAAGTGGAGCAGATCTCAGAGGAGCTAAAGACTATTGATGATATTTTGGCCGGTGACGAGGGGACAGATGGCACAGTGGATGAGGGAACAGACGAGAAGTCAGCGACGCCAACCGATGACCCAGACGTCCTGGGGTCAGACACAGAAGGTTCAATGCCCATTTGTTTCATCAAAGTACTTAATTTCTCTGGTGTGTGTTGGTCTGATAGTAGACACCACAGCTTGCTTACAGGATTTTAGAATTAAAGCATCATATTAGGAAATAATCGGTCCTCTCGATTTAATTTCTGTTGGACCAGATCCAAGTGTCACCTCTGAACATCCAGAGGATTCTGATTTCTGGGAGGGAGTGACAAATCCAGGGGGTACCACATCAACTGACACCACTTCACATCAGGTACACAGTTAGTGATCATCGTAATGTCTTTCAACTTTAGCCTTCCACAAGATGGCGCCAACAGCTTTCTGTTTTGACAGGCTGGAGAGGATGCCTTTGATAATCCGCTCACAGACAGTGAGGTCACACAGGATGGTAATGTATTACATTTGCATTTAAAAACACTACTCACTACAATTTCACATCTGATGCTGTCAAGTGTTATCCTTTTGGTTAATATCTATCAGGTGTTTTTGATTCCCTGCAGACCTGATGAAGTTTGTACAGCATCTAAAAGAGAGCAACAGAAAGGTCAGTTACCTTTAGGCCTTGGCACAGTTACATTAAAGCTAGGCCTTTACACGGTTACCTTTAGGCCAGGCCATGACACGGTTACCTTTAGGCCAGGCCTTGGCACAGTTACCTTTTTCCCATAACCACGTATTCGTAATGCAGTGGCATTTTTGTGCATTTAATTTCAATATGGTTATATGACTTCCTTCTCAGAAAGCAGAACATGAAGCCGAAAGAGAGGCACTGAGAAAGAAGGAAAAGGAGAGGCGTGGAGGCGAGGATGAGGAAGGGGATGAAGAGGAGCGTCTCCTGCTGAAGGAGTTTGAGGAGAAGATAGCTGGCCTCTCGGTGCCCTCTGCCAACATCGAGGAAATGAAAGAGGAAATGCAAAAGGAGTTTGACAACATCATAGACGAGGTGTGGACCGACGCTAGATAAGTGGGGAGGGGGGGGGGGGTCCTCTATTGTTCTCCATTGTTCTTCTATTGTTCCTCAAGCAATGGGGAGGCAGACGACATCACGACTTCCTGTCAAACCAACTCCTTGAATGCCCTTTAGTGTGTGTATTTTACAGAATTTATACTTGGAATATCACTTTTTAGGAGGACATTTTCAAACATTACTGGGGGACATCTTTAATATTTTACATAATTTCTGTCACTTGATTGATACTATTGACAGGTGCTGTCTTCCTTTGACTTGATGGGCTTCTCTCTATGTTCTAGGCTCAGCAGGAGCTGGACACAGAGGGTCTGAAGGGGGAGTTTGACCGCAGTCAGGCCACTCAGACCCTGGAGACTACTCTGGACAAGCTGCTGGACCGCCTAGAGGACAAAGAGGCCAGGGACACAGAGGCAGAGCACCAGACAGAGGGAGGCCAGATGGCCAACAACCCAGCCAGGGGCAGCCCCAGCCTGGCCCCGCGACAGCCAGGTAACTGGGCTCTCCGCATAAGGCTCCACTCACTGGGCCTGGGTCTATGTGTTCATAGTTCATACATCTACATTCTGTGTATATAAATGTCTTGTTTCATCCCATGTTCAGTACCCTTGGAGATTTGCTGTTCAATGCTCAGGGGAGATTAAAACCGTTGTAGGATATATCAGCACACTGCCAGTCCTATATGAAGTGAAAAGACATTATAGAATAGCTTCAATATGCTGGATTCATGTAGTTAGATTTTATTTTCCACTGTCACTGCTGGCATACATTTAAAGTTATGACGTTGTAGAACAAGCCCCTTTCAATTGCAAGTGAGTAAACACTTCTATAAGAGATCCCACCCACATTCCTGGCTTTAACTCCTACGTTCTGCTGCCCTGCGTATAGTTGTTGGGAGGTGACCTCTGTTGTTTGTCCCTCTTTTGTCTCGTCACCCCAGACCAAGCGGCTGACAACCATGTTAAAATTAGAGTTACTAAGTATAAGATGAGCGGCAGCCCTGATGGAGAGGTCAAAGTTCAGGAGATGGGTGAAGGCGACCTCCAGTGGCGGCATATTAAGGACATGGTTAAAGAACAGCTAGAGAAGGCGGGACTGAAGGCCGAAGGTAGGAAGGGGAGTGTCCAAAAAAACACACGGCCTGTCTCCGTCTTTTCCGCCTGCTTGCTTTAGCCTATGATCATGCCACTCTCTTCTCATCTCATTTGGGTTGGGTTCCAAAAATAGTACGGGGATCAATGGCAAAACAGAACTACACATCACATGATCATCTATTGAAATGTACTGTTAAAATTCCCTTCATATCACTATTGGGGTGTGGCAAAGATACTGTGTGAACATGTTATCTGAGGAAGCTTCCATATCACAATAGGATGATCTGGTTTAGGATCTATTTAAAAGCGGTGTAGATGCAACAGTGACGCTGGTGTCTCATTCGTCTTTAATGTGCTTTCCATGTCCAGTTTCTGTCCTCTGTTCTTATTTCTTAAATGATTGCTTTCTGTATGTGGTATTGCAATATAAGCTTTCCAATGGGGTTGCTGGCTGATATTCAAGACCATATTTGTGCACAGTTGCACATTTCAAGCTGTCCATGTGCTAATGTATGTTTGGTGTATATTTATACTTTATGTGTATGAGAGGTTAGACGATGTGCCGTCTTTTGCCATTTTGTGTGAATTTGCTTTGTTTGATGTAAGTGAAACACCTGTAAGTATTGTAACGTTGACAGTCATTTTTTTTAAAGGTAAAATTGAGGTGAAGATTCTAACACGAAGGACAGCTGGGGAGGCTGGGGACCAGTGGCTGACTGAAGAAGATACTAAGTCATTCAGAGAGCTGCTCATCAACCTATTGGTAATCACAATTACAAGTATCATAATCCTTTTAAATACACTACAGATGGGTTGAGTATTATTTTCAATCTAGAAAGTGTTTTTGATACACTGTACAAAAGATGGTGGATTTGGCTATTTCAGCCACACCCGGTGCTGACAGGTGTGTAAAATTGAGCACACCGCCGTGCAATCTCCATAGACAAACATTGTCAGTAGAATGGCCTTACTGAAGAGCTCAGTGACTTTCAATGTGGCACCGTCATAGGATGCCACCTTTCCAACATGTCTGCTCGTCACATTTCTGTCCTGCTAGAGCTGCCTCGGTCAACTGTAAGTGCTGTTATTGTGAAATGGAAACGTCTAGGGGCAACAACGGCTCAGCCGCAAAGTGGCAGGCCACACAAGCTCACAGTAAAAATTGTCTGTACTAAGTTGCAACCCTCACTACCGAATTCCCAACTGCCTCTTGAAGCAACGTCAGCACAAGAACTGTTAGTCTGGAGCTTCATCAAATTGGTTTCCATAGCCGAGCAGCCTCACACAATTATAAGATCACCATGCGCAATGCCAAGCGTTGGCTGGAGTGGTGTAAAGTTTGCCGCCATTGGACTCTGGCGTGATTAATCACGCTTAACCATCTGGCAGTCCGACAGACTAATCTGGGTTTGGCAGATCCCAGGAGAACACTGCCTGCCGGAATGCATAGTGACAACTGTAAAGTTTGGTGGAGGAGGAATAATGGTCTGGGGCTGTTTTTCATGGTTCAGGCTAGGCCCCTAAGTTCCAGTGAAGGGAAATCTTAATGCTACAGCATACAATGACATACTAGACGATTCTATTGCTTCCAACTTTGTGGCAACAGTTTGGGGCCTTTTTCTATTTCAGCATGACAATGCCCCCGTGCAGAAAGCAAGGTCCATACATAAATGGTTTGTTGAGAACAGTGTGGAAGAACTTGACTGGCCTGTCCAGAGTCCTGACCTCAACCCCATCGAACACCTTTGGGATGAATTGGAACGCCGACTGCGAGCCAGGCCTATTCGCCCAACATCAGTGCCTTACCTCACTAATGCTCTTGTGGCTGAATGGAAGCAAGTCCCCGCACCAATGTTCCAACCTCTGGTGGAAAGCCTTCCCAGAAGAGTGGAGGCTGTTATAGCAGCAAAGAGGGGACCAACTCCATATTAATGCCCATGATTTTGGAATTATATGTTTGACGAGCAGGGGTCCACATTCTTTTGGTCATGTAGTGTATGTTTTGAAAGATATCTGTAAGGACAATTTACCTCCATCAATTGGGTTCAAAGACTGCTATCAAAACCAAGGTCAGCAATCGAAAGAGTTAAGCAGTTAACATTTTGGAAGAAATCGAAGTAATATGAGTAAATGTGTAAGCTATTCTTTTGATCTTCCCTGTATGTCTCTCAGACAGGGGGAACAGACGAGGTTTACAAAGAGCAAAAGAGACATCAGGAGTTGGAAAACAACTACAGATTTGTATGGGGAGAGAGACAGGAAGAGGCCCAGTCCACCAGTACTGCACTGGACTCAGACGATGTGGAGTTATGAGCTGTGGAGAGATGTTTCCTCGCATCGTGGGAACCAAGTACCTGTAGAGGCTAGGAGCAGGGAGTGTCCCTCTCCCCTGTCAGAACTCTGAACTCACTGCTAAGTCTCAGCCGCCCCTTGGGCCCCACTGGTAACACCAGTGTCCAGAAATACACCTGTAACCCACACTTAGAAATATGTTGTGTCCCTATCAGGCACCCTTATGTACCTTGCACAAACTAGATAGATAGATAGATAGATAGATAGATAGATAGATACTTTATTGATCCCCGAGGGGAAATTTCTTTGTCAAGCAGCTACGAAAAAAACACAGGGCAGGTGCAAAATGCCAGAACAAAAATACACAAAAGACAGATGCACGAAACATGATACATAGAGCGGCAGTATGAAAAAGTATAAAAATACAAGAAGTCTGGTGTGCAAAAAAGCTATAAAAAGACATTGCATAGTATGGGTGGATGGCTGAATATGTAAACTATACATTGGTGGATGGTTAACTATACTATACAGGTCAATGGCAGAGAAATACTTAAATAGCTAAAAGGGCGTATGATATAAGTGAGATCCAAATGTCTCAGCTGTGGTAGTGTAATGGTGTCAGGTTTTGCTTTCTCTCTTTTGTGGGAGGCCAATGTGATGGCTGAAAAAGGGCATTATTTCAATGTCTGTTGCTATGTTGGGTTGAGAGGAGGTTGGAAAAACACCATGGACTGGACAATTTGCACCTATGAAAATCTAAGGCTTGGACTGAACTTTACATTTCTGCTGAACTATGATGCCCTCTCCTTGTGTAGCCACACAGCAGTGCTTATAACTACACCTCCATTTGTCTGCTGCTCTACAGTGTGAGGAAATCATCTCCGTGAGTGATGAAATTGAGGAAAGTACCTGGTATTTACACTTGGCTTCACAAAATAATATAGTATGTTTGCAAAAGGAGGGTTCTGTTCACTTGTTATCTTACTGTTTATAATTCTATTATTTTTTTTAAATAATGCAGGTTCGAAAATGGGAACAGAGTGAGAACCCCATGCTGTTGAACCACAGTTTGAATATTTAAATCAGAACCAGTGTAATTTTGTGAAGCTTCTACAACTTTTTAATTGAATTGTTCATTGTGGAATTTACATGCTTGATGAAACATTGATCATACTCCATATGCATTTTGTAGCACTTTAAAAGTTGAGAATTGGTTCTGGAAAGTTGGACATTTTGTCAACTGTCATGAATGTTCAAAACCGTTATTTGAAGTTTCAGATTTATTTGGTTTGATGCCATGTACAGCAAACTAAAAAAATACTAAACCTATTTTCATTTGAGAATTTATTTCTCAGAAATAGGGATTGGAGCTCAGCTGTTCTTGTCAACAACATGCTTGTTTTTTTCAGAGATTAATATATGCCATTTAGCAGACACTTTTATCCAAAGCGACATAGTCAGGCGTGCATACATGTTACAACGTGGTCCCGGGGATCAAACCCAAAACACCCTGGCGTTACAAGCGCCATGCTCAACCAGCTGAGCTAGAAAATACTTAATGTGTATATATTGTGAGTAATTGTAGCTCCTTCAAATATGTAAATAATTTAGCTTGAACATGTGAGGGGATCATTTTGATATTGAGTTAAGACCATTATAAGCACACTTCCTTGTTGAGGGTGTTATTGAGTGAATGTCAAACAGATCCAATTTTGTTACATTTTTTATTCACCAGATGAACCCCCTAGCTAAAAGGCAATGAGCTGCCTTGTAAAATCTTTGTATTCTCATACCTTGCAAATTTAAAATAAAGACCATTAGAAAATACTTTGGCAAGATATGCCAGTGTTTATTGATATTTTGAGGAATTCCCTCAGTGGTTTTAAGTGATATGAAGTTTAAGAAAACTACTGATTTTTCTGTCAACAACCCTCAACACCCTCACATTTTTTTACTATTTGTTTAAAGTCAGTTGTTTGTGGAAGCTTTCTTTGAAGCCACTGAAGTTAATGGCCGACTGCGGTACTGCAGGCATTGTAGTGAATAGAATATCATTCTTTGTGTGAGTAAAAACATTTATCGAAGCCCATCATGGTACCAGTAATTGCTTCTAATACACCAGATTAGGGCTGGACGATACGGACAAAGTCAAATCTGGATATTTTTGGGCTGAATGGCAATATACGATATATATCTCTATTGTTTATGTGGGTTAAATGCTCAGTTGTGAGATGTCACAAACACCTTTATTTAAAAAGACATTGATCAAAATGATGTGCAAATACAGGGTTCCTCTTCCTGTTTGAGAATACACATACTAGCTGTGTAAATATCAAAATGTAAATAAAGAATTACATAAATATATAAAACAAAAAGTCCCATCTCTGACAATACTCCTTCAGTTGAAAAAGTAAACAGAGGTTATAATTTCCTGCTGAACAAGATACACAGCTTTGCAAATATCAAATGTAAATAAAAAATCTTTATAAAACATATAAAAATAGAAATGTGCACATATCTGAGAATACCTTTTCCGTTATTTAACATATCGAAGACAGAACAAAAAAGAGTGCAACATACAGGTTTTCATTTCCTGTTTAACAAACTATATCTCTGTGCAAATAACAATGAATATGTAAACATAAAATATAAAACTGGACTACTTGCTCTGAGAAAGTAGTTTAGTTTTCTACTGATCTGAACACTTCAACAAACGACAAAACCTTTCCTTGTGTGTAGTTCTCACAGGTTTTGGTCAAGGAACAGTAGCCTATCAACAGACTCAGGCTTGAGATGCCCTGTGGCAGGTTACAATGTTACCACTGCAACTGAAAATCCTCTCAGAAGGTGTGCTGGTGGATGGGACACAAAGATACTTCTTTGCCAGGTGGCCCAGTGCTGGAAAGAAAATGTCATTCCTTCCACCACTTCAGAGGATCTGTATCACTACACTGACTGACTAAGTAGGTAAGGACTAGATGCCTGGATTTCTTGTCAGAGGACAAACCTTTGGCAAGGGCGCCCTGCTGCTCCAGAACCCTCTCAATCATTTGCTGCCTTGTTCCCCATCTCGTAGCGGACTCAGTGATGAGCTGGTGAGTGGGCAGACCCAGCTGAATCTGAGCTTCAGCCAATTCTCTCCTTTTCTTCCAGCTATAGGAAAATCTGCTCACTATTTTCTTGCACAGGGAAATAGCCCGAGAGATGCGGTCATCATCCATGCCATGTCCTGTGATTCAAAAGATTTTTCTAAATTTTGTATCACATGTTTTTATTTAAATTGTATTTATCTAACTTTATTAAATTATTTATTTAACAGATAAAAACTATGTGCTGACATCACTTAAACCAGTCCCTCTCTTCAAATTGTGTATTTATTATATAATATTTATATATTTTTATTATTTTAAAACTTATGCAGTCAACTTCTTCAGCATACTCACCAATTGCAAGATGAAGCCGGTGACCAAAACACTGCATCCTCAGCCACTTAGTCAGTTGCACCGCTTTGACAACTTTGGTCCCGTTGTCAGTTGTTATTGCAACCAGTCCCCTTTTGTCAAGTTTCCAGCTTGTAAGGGTATCCTGCAGGGCTTCAGCCATATTATCTCCGGTGTGGTCTTGGGGAAAGTAGCTTGTTTGGAGACACGCACTTTTCATCTCCCAATCTTCAATAAAATGTAGTCAAGCTCATATGGCTTGCATGTTCTGCTCGACCATATACAGTGGGGAGAACAAGTATTTGATACACTGCCGATTTTGCAGGTTTTCCCACTTACAAAGCATGTAGAAGTCTGTAATTTTTATCATAGGTACTCTTCAACTGTGAGTGGGGGAATCTAAAACAAAAATCCAGAAAATCACATTGTATGATTTTTAAGTAATTAATTTGCATTTTATTGCATGACATAAGTATTTGATACATCAGAAAAGCAGAACTTAATATTTGGTACAGAAACCTTTGTTTGCAATTACAGAGATCATACGTTTCCTGTAGTTCTTGACCAGGTTTGCACACACTGCAGAAGGGATTTTGGCCCACTCCTCCATACAGATCCTTCAGGTTTCGGGGCTGTCGCTGGGCAATACGGACTTTCAGCTCCCTCCAAAGATTTTCTATTGGGTTCAGGTCTGGAGACTGGCTAGGCCACTCCAGGACCTTGAGATGCTTCTTACGGAGCCACTCCTTAGTTGCCCTGGCTGTGTGTTTCGGGTCGTTGTCATGCTGGAAGACCCAGCCACGACCCATCTTCAATGCTCTTACTGAGGGAAGGAGGTTGTTGGCCAAGATCTCGCGATACATGGCCCCATCCATCCTCCCCTCAATACGGTGCAGTCGTCCTGTCCCCTTTGCAGAAAAGCATCCCCAAAGAATGATGTTTCCACCTCCATGCTTCACGGTTGGGATGGTGTTCTTGGGGTTGTACTCATCCTTCTTCTTCCATCCTTCTTCCTTCCTTCTTCTTCCTTCCTCCAAAAAGCTCTATTTTTGTCTCATCAGACCACATGACCTTCTCCCATTCCTCCTCTGGATCATCCAGATGGTCATTGGCAAGATGGTCATTGGCAAACTTCAGACGGGCCTGGACATGCGCTGGCTTGAGCAGGGGGACCTTGCGTGCACTGCAGGATTTTAATCCTTGACGGCGTAGTGTGTTACTAATGGTTTTCTATGAGACTGTGGTCCCAGCTCTCTTCAGGTCATTGACCAGGTCCTGCCGTGTAGTTCTGGGCTGATCCCTCACCTTCCTCATGATCATTGATGCCACACGAGGTGAGATCTTGCATGGTGTCCCAGACCGAGGGAGATTGACCGTCATCTTGAACTTCTTTCATTTTCTAATAATTGCGCCAACAGTTGTTGCCTTCTCACCAAGCTGCTTGCCTATTGTCCTGTAGCCCATCCCAGCCTTGTGCAGGTCTACAATTTTATCCCTGATGTCCTTACACAGCTCTCTGGTCTTGGCCATTGTGGAGAGGTTGGAGTCTGTTTGTTTGAGTATGTGGACAGGTGTCTTTTATACAGGTAACGAGTTCAAACAGTTGCAGTTAATACAGGTAATGAGTGGAGAACAGGAGGGCTTCTTAAAGAAAAACAAACAGGTCTGTAAGAGCCAGAATTCTTACTGGTTGGTAGGTGATCAAATACTTATGTCATGCAATAAAATGCTAATTAATTATTTAAAAATCATACAATGTGATTTTCTGGATTTTTGTTTTAGATTCCGTCTCTCAGAGTTGAAGTGTACCTATGATAAAATTGACAGACCTCTACATGCTTTAGAAGTAGGAAAACCTGCAAAATCGGCAGTGTATCAAATACTTGTTCTCCCCACTGTATCTTTTGCGAGCCGGTAGGATAGTTTTTGTCTGATTTCACTGTACATTTTTGGTAGGGCTTCTCTTGTAAAGTAGTGACGGCTGGGCAAATCCTATCTTTGATCCATTGTTTTCAGCAGCTTTTTAAAGCCAGCTTGTTCAACTGTTGTAACAGGGACCATATCTTTAGCAATGTGGTAGGCTATATATCTCGCCACTTGGCACTTTTCTTTTCATAGGGCACAACCCGAGTAAATGAAGCTTGTAAAGAGGTTTGTTTTGGGGCAGAAGGCTTTCCAGTCTGACTTGCAACAGCACGACATCCACGAAGTTTAATACATTCTTCGTACTGTAGTTTGTCGCTAAATGGTGAAAGAGGTTTGTAGTGCTTCCAGCACTTGTTGCGAGATGTTTATTGCACTCTCTACATATCGCGTTGCTCATCAGACCTTTTAAACCCGAACCATCTCCAAACGATTGAGCCATTGTTTATCTTCTTACAAACCAGCTCCTCGTTTCTATCTTACCTTGCAGCTGTGTCGTCCTCCATTATTGCGCAAGAAAACGTGAGTGAGTGGGGGCGGGGTTACGTGCGGAGTGTGAGAGCGGAGAGACGCAAAAACTAGCGAGCTGAATAAGTTTAAATGCAACATATATATATATCTATCTCGATGTTAACGATATTGTCTTGTATCGCTTTTGAAAATATATCGATATATATGGCCTGTATGACTCAATGACCTGAGCGCATACAGCTCTTTTTTTAGTTAAAAAAGCATAACTTATGGGTTATTTTGACTATAACAAATACTCAGATGAAACATATTGTGCTATTTATCACAGACTACTTTGTGTCAAAGTCAGTCTTGTTGACACGGCCTGGTCTTGTATCACGGTTGTCGAATCGAATCACCCAACACGTGAAATGTCTGGAGTGACGTAGTGGCACGAAAATGTGTATTTTGTGTGGACAAAGTAATTGAACCTTATGACAATCAGATTAAATGAACTACATTTTTCAGAGATAACTTGTAAATCGGTCAAATTCGACCGGAACACAACAGGAGGGTTAACTTGATTATTTGAAATTCGCACACAGAAGTTAAAGGATAATTTAATTTTGCAGCATGCAGTACCCCATTCGGCCTTCAACTCGAGTTACTAAACGAGAGGGGCAGCACTGAGTTAGCCTGCAACGTTCCCCTGCTCAGACGTTGCATTCATCAACCAATGGTTGCGTGGCACGTCATCGACAGTGTCAGCGATGACAGATTGCTATAACATATTATTTTTTGTTTTGTATTTTTATTTAACCCCTTTAACTAGGCAAGTCAGTTAAGAAAAAAATATGATTTACAATGACGGACTACCCCGGCCAAACTTGGACGACGCTTGGCCAATTGTGCGTCGCCCTATGGGACTTCCATTCACGGCCGGATGTGATACAGCCTGGATTCGACCCAGGGGCTGTGACGCCTCTTGCACTGAGATGCCACTGCTCCACTCGTGAGCCCATGTGATTAGCTGATACTTAAAATACTTATCCAGGCGTTGTAATATCTGGTGTACTTCAGCAATGCCCGGGCAGAGAACGTGCCCTGAGTCTTCAGATAGGAATGAATGGTGTCACCTGATCGATGGCTTTGTCCATTCATATATAGTCATTGGGCTAGTTCGTTTTGAACAGAGTGTATACAGTTAAGACCATTATATTAGTACTTAAGTGAAATCTCCACTCACCCGGAGCACCGGGCCATGCAAAACAAACTTGCCCACTGCTTTTTCGCTACAGTACTTACTAGAACAAGTTTGCTTTACCTCTTGTGCTCTGGTGCCACTCAGTGATTGGTTGTGCCTGCTCCGTGTACATACACTTATCCAATAGAAACTTAACAATATTTAAAGGGCGGGGACTAAGGCAAGACAGAACAAACGATCAATGCATTTTGTGGGCCTGCGCATGAGAAACTGATGTTTCAGGTTCCTGTAAACGCAACACAGCCACCTTAAAATAGGCGTTTTACACGTTATTTTATTCCTCAATAAAACCATGCTGGTTTTACATCGAAGTTGAGCCTGTGGCTAAAGTAGTTACATTTTTCTTTTTACATTATTATATGAAATACCCCGGATAAGAATCAGTATTGGTTTCGGATGACAGTTGGAATTTATGTCTCGTTTCGATATTTCTATTCCATAGTTGGCTGGCTGAAATTGATGATGTGAGATGCGGCTAGCTACCAAACCCACAGAGCTTGCTAGCTAGCTGAAGAATATTCCAAGAGAAGACTGTTTTCACCCCTTCAACGCAAAGTGGTATTTGTTTTTGACGAGATGGTGTTTTCGTGAGCAAATAGCTCTTTAACATGACACGCGCCACAGTTTCCCCAAGTTTCAACTGGACCCGAGAGAGGGACTTTTCCGCAATGGCGTTCAAGTAGTGGTAAGGGCCTGCTAACCACCAATTTCTCTTTTGACAACACCACCACCAGACGTATTCTCGCAGGGATAGACAATTAAATGCCTAAAATGTAATGTATGTTATTAGCCAACAGTCTGACCCTGCCACACTTAGTTTGGTAACTAGCAAAGTGTTACAGGGTCAGTAATGTAGCTACCTGTATTGTGTATATATTATTTATGAGATCACATATATAAAATGTATTGGCATGCTGTTTACATTATCGTATAACTAGCGACAATTAAAGTAGTCAGCTAAATTAACTAAT
Source organism: Thymallus thymallus (assembly GCA_023634145.1). Classification (NCBI taxonomy): domain Eukaryota; kingdom Metazoa; phylum Chordata; class Actinopteri; order Salmoniformes; family Salmonidae; genus Thymallus; species Thymallus thymallus. The sequence continues at coordinate 21,251,019 of CM042409.1, read as the reverse complement.
GTTGAGTTGCCTCGCTACTCCAATAATGTACACACCGTATAATAATCTCTCTCTCCCCCCATGTCTTTATAGTGCCCAGCATGCATGGCATTCATTTGTACATGACTGTCACAGTGCTCTAAATCAGGGTTTCCCCTTGGGTGCACGTTTTTAGTATTTGTCCTAACATTAAAAAGCTGATTCAATTAATCAAAGCTTGATGATGAGCTGATTAATTGAATAGTGCTAGGGCAAAAACCAAAATGTACACCCAGGGGGGGCCCAAGGACAGAGTTTGGGAAACCCAGCTCTAAGTTAACACCAACCTTTCTGTCCCTGCCCCTCTTGTTTGTCTTGACTCTTGAAATAGTGATTCAGCTTGAGGCACGTTGTTAGAGTTCGTCATGAAGGCTCTGGGCTCACGCTGCGCGTTCTTCATAGGCTTCCTGGTGGGGACCTGTACACTCTATGTGTTCCTACATCAGGTTTGGTTCGAGAGGACCTTCTCAACACGTTCTCAGCACGATGGCCTGGAGAAGACAGCGGCTCAGCTACATGAGCTGGAGGAGGACAGCAAAAACTGGAAAAAGGAGAGATCGGCCCTCTTCAACCTCAACCACCCCCACCACAAAGGTACAGTGCCAGACAGAGATGGTAGTTTTGACATGATTTTATTTATCTACTAATCTTGACATATTTCAAATGGCCTCTGAGCCGGTAACATTACATACATTTATAGCTGAGATCTCAAATAGAATTGCATTTATTACGAGTCAAGACTCGTACTTCCTTATGTTCTTAGCACATCCTTATCTGTTAAGCACATGGTTTTTATCTTGTTTTATTTAAAACTTCAGCAATCTTTAATGGTTGTTGAGGCGAATGGTACTTCCTGGTTATCAGGTAAATCAGTTAAAGGAGCCAACCTTTGTTCAAAAGAGGGTTGGGTTGAAGACGTTTTATAGCCACCATCATGGGTTGCTTTACACATTTTACTACTATATAGGCCTATGTTTGGTTTGTGCACTCTTCTAGAAACTGTGTTAATGTAGTAATTGTGATTCAGTACAGATTTAAAATAGCCCAGAGCAATGTTAATTGTTATGCACATATCCTCTGCTGCCAAATGAATCACTGTACTGTAATTGTCTTCCTACAGAATGCAACAGTAGCCTAATTGGTCATAAGATCATGCTGTGCCTTTTAGGCAGTATTTCCATATCCCAAAATAAGCTTTACATCGATTAAAGGCATTTATCATCCATGTTATTTAGAACAATGGGGTCTTTGCTTCTGCAGAGTATGGAGTAGGATCTGAAGACATGCAGATAGATACTTTATTGATCCTCAAGGGTTAGGGACAATTTCTTTGTCAAGCAGCTACGAAAAAAACACAGGGAAGGTGCAAAATGCCAGAATGAAAATACACAAAAGGCAGATAGATGATACATAGAGCGGCTAGATTAAAAAGTATAAAAATACAAGAAGTCTGGAGTGCAAAAAAGCTATAAAGACATTGCATAGTATGGGTGGTTGGCTGAATATGTACACTATACATTGGTGGATGGTGCATGGTTAACTATACTATACAGGTCGATGGCAGAGAAACACTTAAATAGCTAAAAGTGCGTATGATATAAGTGAGGGTAATAATAGTTTACTTAATATACAGACTGGTTAAATGAACAGGTAAGTGAATATTTTGAATGGTTAAATTTACTGTACAGGTAAATATACAGTTACATTTACAGGTAAGTGAATATTTGCATGGTTACATTAACTGTACAGGTAAATGACAGGAAGAGATACTTAAATAGCTAAATGTGTGATATAATAGTAATTCCCTTAAAATACAGTCCTTAGTACGCAGGGTTTAATTACAGATAAATGCACGTATTGCACATTCGATATACTAAAAGCAATGAAAAAAGATACAACTGACAGGATACTAATATGCGTTCATGCATATTAAGACTGATGGATAATGAACTTGAATACCCTCTCCCCTCCTTCCAGGTGAGGACAGCCACATGGCAGACGAGCTGTACAAGAAGGTGCGCATCCTTTGCTGGGTGATGACCGGGCCCAAAAACCTCCAGAAGAAGGCCCGCCATGTAAAGAACACCTGGAGCCGCCACTGTAACGTGGTGGTGTTCATGAGCTCTGTGGACGACCCAGACTTCCCCACTGTGGGGCTGGGCACCAAGGAAGGCCGCGACCAGCTCTACTGGAAGACCATCCGGGCCTTCCACTACGCCCTGGAGAACCATGGAGACGAGGCTGACTGGTTCCTTAAGGCAGACGACGACACCTACGTTGTCGTGGACAACCTGCGCTGGGTGCTGGCCAACCACACGCCAGAGGAGCCTGTCTACTTTGGACGCAGGTTTAAGCCCTACACCAAGCAGGGCTACATGAGCGGTGGGGCAGGCTACGTGCTGAGTAAAGAGGCCCTTAAGAGGTTTGTGGAGGGCTTTAAGACCAAGGTGTGCACCCACACCACCCACGTGGAGGACCTGGCCATGGGTCAGTGCATGGAGAAGGTAGGAGTGGTGGCCGGGGACGCCAGAGACACCGTACTCAGGGAGACCTTCCACCCCTTTGTTCCTGAGCAGCACCTCACCTCCAAGTTCCCCAAGAGCTTCTGGTACTGGAGCTACTGCCTCTATCCCATCTCGGAGGTAAGTCCCAGAAGGCTGATATTGGCTGATGTTGGGCTGAATAAGTAAGTTAGAGGCTTAGCTGTGCTTTTAGTTCAGTACTGGACAATATGCAGTTATGTACAGTAACTAACATTCGGACTTGCCATTAGTCCAGCAAATCCATGGGTCAAAACCATCAGATATTGTAGCTCAGAAACACTCAAGAAGTCATGAAAAAGAAAACGTGAGGTAAAAAAAAATCCAATAAAAAGACTTGAAGCAACACAATGGGTGCGTTCGTAAATTCAGAGCGTTTCGCTCTCAGGCTGTTCAGAACGCACACTGGACGTTCTGGCCGAGGAGTATAGTTGATTCGAGCATTTTGACCTCACAACGGCAGTCAAGCACCCAAGCTAACTGGCTGAAGTTAGCTAGGTTGCTAGCTAAGTCAAGACATAAATGAGAGAACACCTCACTGACCATTCTACTTGCCCTAGCAGAGCTGGTTAGGTTGTTTTTATGTTATCCAAAGTGTTGGTGACTAACTATGCTGCTGGCAACAATTTAATTACGTTTTTTTGCCTATGATTACTAACACCCGCAATATTCAACGGGTGTTAAGCGTTCGTAAATTCATCAGTTATTCTGCGCTCTGGCACCCTCAGACAAGAGTACTCTGAAATCGGAGTAGATAGCCAGAGTGAATTTTTACGAACGCACCCATAATTTACAAATGTACAGGAGCACTCTGCCTAGGCTTCCTCGTGGCTCTATGGCAACCACGGAACCCCAAAATATAATAGAATGAAATAGCTGTGAGAACCTCATGTGTGCACTTGCAATGGCTGCCTGGTATTTTGATGCAATCATTTCCATGGTAATGTAGAACGTTCATTCAAATGATAACTGATGTGGCTCATGCAGTTTAATCTATTTTTTGTTATGTCTGAGTTGAATCAGGAAATCACAGCACATATTTTACTTCCTGCTTTGCCCCTATGGGTACACTCGCAATGGCCGCCAGTCCACCCATTATGCCATCATTGACTTGAATGGGGATACCTGTTCTATTCATTATATTTTAATGTAATTTTACTGCTTTTTATCCTGCAGATTTTCTTGTGTATGTAAAGTGACTTTGGGTGTCGTGAAAAGCGCTTAAAATACAAATGTATTATATTTCTAAGGCAACATCAGGAGTGGAGGAGAGAAGAAAGTGTCCCAAAAAATAAATGTGTATATTACGGTAACCGTGGTCAGTTGTCTGTCTAATTAGTCATCCAAAATTCCATGACGTCACAGCCCTAGTGGTAGACCTTTGTCAAACAGATGCCCTAGTGAAACCAGTTATACCAGTGCTTCTGCTATGCCTGCTAAAGTGGCCAGTTGAGGCAGGTGAAGCCTTTTTAAGCCTAATTATCCTTCACCTTGGGCTTTGGTATGGTTTAGAGGCGTGCGCAGGGTTTAATTACAGATAACTGCACATATTGCACAAAAAAGATACAACTGACAGGATACTAATATGCATTCCTGAGTGAATGACTACATAAGTTAAGTCCAAGAATTTCTTGCAATATTGCACGTGATATGATATAACAACATGAGTATGTATATACAGACCTGAATGAATAAATAAGTCCTGAGTGATTACGGACTAGAGTTACTCACGGATGGATGCACAATTGTTAAACTAGGTCCTAGCACCCCAACACTTCCAGGTCTATGTTGCCGATGGCACGGCACCTCGGTGAGGAATTAAATGGTCTAATAGCTGCAGGGAGGAAGGACCTCCTGTAGCGCTCTCTGGCACACCGTGGTGGGATCAGTCTGTGACTGAAGGTGCTCCTCTGCGTCATAACCATGGCATGCAGAGGGTGGGTGTCGTTGTCCATGATGGCCAGCAGTTTGGCCAGGATCCGTCTCTCCGCTACCTCTAGAGTGTCAAGGCTCTGGTAGAAGGTATGCAGTAGTTTACTGCACACGTTGAAGGACCTGAGCCTCCTCAGAAAGTAGAGTCGGCTCTGGCCCTTTTTGTACAGGTCCCCGGTGTTACCAGCCCATTCCAGCCTGTTGTCCATATGGACTCCCAGGAACTTGTATGACCCAACCATTTCCACATCCATCCCCTGTATAGGGACTGCAGTCAGTTGTGCCTTGGTTCTCCTGAAGTCCACCACCATCTCCTTTGTTTTGCTGATGTTGAGCTGAAGGTGGTTCTTCTCACACCACAACACAGTCACTGATTGTGCTCCTACAGACCTGGGTTCGATCCTAGGCTGTATCACAAACGGCCGTGATCGTGAGTCCCATAGGGCGGTGCACAATTGGCCCAGCGTCGTCCGGTTTAGGGGAGGGTTTGGCCGGGAGGGCTTTATTTGGCTCATCGCGCTCTAGTGACTCCTTGTGGTGGGCCGGACACCTGCAGGCGGAACTCGTCACCAGTTGAACAGTGTTTCCTCTGACACATTGGTATGGCTGGCTTCCGGGTTAAGCGGGCAGGTGTTAAGAAGCGCAGTTTGGCGGGCCATGTTTCGGAGGACGCACGACTCGACCTTCGCCTCCCGAGCCCATTGAGGAGTTGCAGCGATGAGAAAAGATGTAGGATCTAACTATGTGACTGTGGTTGCTATAGTACTGTACTACCAGGTCTTCTGTATAGCATTTCAGGAGATTTACGTATTGACCCAAGGCAGAACTGGAACAGGTTGAAATTGTTATATTCAAAAAGTCGGATTTCTTAACCTAATACATCCGATCATCTGCAAAGTTGTTTCCGTGGGTCGCAAAATGAACATGACAGGAGTAGAATTACACTGAACAAATATATATAAATGCAACTTGTAAAATGTTCGTTTCATGAGCTGAAATAAGAGTCAAGAAATGTTCCATATTCACAAACGTATTTTTCTCATTCTGTGCACAAATTTGTTTATCCCTGATAGTAAGAATTTATCCTTTGCCAAGATAACATCCACCTGACAGGTGTGGCATATTAAGAAGCTGATTTAACAGCATGATCATTACGCAGGTGCACCTTGTGCTAGGGCAATAAAGGCCACTGAAATGTGCAGTTTTGTCACAACAAAATGCCACAGATGTCTCACTGGCATGCTGACTGCAGGAATGTCCACCAGAGCTATTGCCAGATAATTTAATCTTAATTTCTCTACCATAAGCCGCCTCCAATGTCATTTTAGAGAATTTGGCAGTATGTCCAACCATTCTCACAACCGCACAACACGTGTAACCACGCCAGCCCAGGACCTCCACATCTGGCTTCTTCAACTGCGGGATCGTCTGACACCAGACAGCTGATTAAACTGTGGGCTTGCATAACTGAAGAGTTTCTGCACAAACTATCAGAAACCGTCTCAGGGAAGATCATCTGCGTGCTTGTTGTCCTCACCAGGGTCTTGAAAATGTCCCATTTCTTCGGTGGCCTGCATACTCACCAGACACCCAGTGAGCGTGTTTTGGATGCTCTGGATCGACGTGTACGACAATATCCAGCAACTTCGCACAGCCATTGAAGAGGAGTGGGACAACATTTCACAGGCCACAATCAACAGCCTGATCAACTATACAAAGGTGATGTGTCCAAAGAGTGTTCACACCAGATATGGACAGGATTTCTTATCCATGCCCCTACCTTACCTTAACAGTGCATTCGGTAAGTATTTATACCCCCTCACTTTTTCCACATTTTGTTACGTTACAGCCTTATTCTAAAATCATCAATCTACACACAATACTCTGTAATGACAAAGCAAAAATAGGTTTCTAGAAAAGTATTTTTAAAGATAAGTATTCAGACGCTTTGCCATGAGACTCAACATTGAGCTCAGGTGCATCTTGTTTCCATTGATCATCCTTGATGTTTCCATTGATCATCCTTGAGATGTTTCTACAAATTTATTGGAGTCCACCTGTGGTAAATTCAATTGATTGGACATTATTTGGAAAGGCACACACCTGTCTATATAAGGTCCCAAGCCATGAGGTGGAAGGAATTGTCCGTAGGTCTCTGAGACAGGATTGTGTGCGAGGCACAGATCTTGGGAAGGGTACCCCCAAAAACAATTCTGCAGTTTTTGGTCCCCAAGAACACAGTGATCTCCATCATTCTTAAATGGAAGAAGTTTGGAAAGACTAAGACTCTTCCTAGAGCTGGCCGCCCGGCCAAACTGAGCAATCGTGCAAGAAGGGCCTTGTTCAGGGAGGTGACCAAGAACCCGATGGTCACTCTGACAGAGTTCCAGAGTAGGGTGGAGGGGTGGAAATAAGGCTGTAACGTAACAAAATGTGGAAAAAGTGAAGGGGTCTGAATACTGCACTGAATGCACTGTTTATATGTATTCCCATTAGTGAAATCCATAGATTAGGCCCTAATGAATTTATTTAAATGGACTTGATTACATTATTTGAACAAGCTCAGTAAAATCTTTTAAATTGTTGCGTTTATATTTTTAAGTGTAAATGTTAAAAGTTTTGAAAAATAAAAAGCTTGCGGTACGCTCAGTGCTCCATTGACATTTGAGACGCTTGTTTTTCTGAAGTCTTTGGTATAAAAAAAAAAGTGCATTAATATGAAAAGCCTATACTAAAATATATAAAAATATGTAATTTTATGTCTTCCGGATTCGAGAAGAAAGTTGACGAGTTCAATGTTGAGCCTGTCAGTTTGCCTTAATTCTTCCACAGCATCCAGCCTAGCTGACACAACACTTTTCTCTGGCCTCTATTGATTTAATCACCCTAAACTTGGCCATCCTACAAGGGTAAAAACTCTAATGATTATGATAGACATGAGGTTTGGACCATTTGGTTTTCTTAGAGTAGTATCTGCACAGTTATTTTATTTTAACCATTGGTCAAAAGATGCGGACACCCTATAATATAGCTCCTTGCACCGTCTCTCAGTTTTTTGACTTACTGACATGATACTAGTACTACTACATTTTTTGTTTTACTACTAAATTATTAGATGAAGCATTGTTCCCTGTCCAGTATTTTGTGTAATGCTAAACCTAGCAAACGTCTTTGGCCGTCCTCACTTTGGCCTCCTTTTTCCTTTTCCCATCCTTGCTCTAATCCTGGTGTTTTTGTACTGTCCCGTAGGGGCCAAATTGCTGCTCGGACCTGTCTGTGTCTTTCCACTATGTGGACGCGTCCCTCATGTACCTCCTGGAGTACTACACCTACCACCTGCGTGCCTTTGGCTACAGGTACCGCTACCAGCCCCCAGCCCCCCTGGGCTATAAGATGGAGGCGTGGGAAAGATCAGAGGGGGGCCACTCATACTCCAAAGAGCAGCCGGCCATCGAGAGGGGGCCACTGGCGAGGGTGGCGGGTCCTTCCAGGACAGAAAGGAAACAGGAAGTGATGCCTCCTGCTGCAGCAGAGGAGAAGGACCCGCCTGCTGCTGTACAGGGTGACAAGCAGTAGCAGCCTTGTGTGTCTGAGAGAGTGTGTATATGCTTGCTTTTGAGTGTGCCTGTTTTTACATCTGTATGGACGCACCTGCACACATTTTTATAGAACTAAAAAGACCGTGTCAACTGTGGTGCCTTCAAAGAAGCGTGCTGTTATTAAGGATTCTGTCGGTGGTGAAGAATGTCTACTGTGACTAGCTGTTTGTCTGTGGGTTGGTTGGGTTGTCACTGACAACAACCCAACCCTTTTTAGTAAAAAAAGTTTGATACCACACAGACTGGTATCAGGGACACAGACTGAAATGTCAACAGTCCTTATATATATATATTATTTTTTTTATATTTAACATGATTGTTATTTCAAATACCTATTTTAATCCATGTTTTAATTCCCTCTGTGTTCTTGAACCACTCTTAAGACACCATCAAATAATTAAAGGATGCCTTAGTGAGTATTCCTGGGCCAACGTTACTATAGGAGATTCCTATTGGACTGGTTCATCTTGCTACTCCCCACCGTAACCAGTTTTACCACTCCTCACAGCCCTGGCTTTAACATTGTGCTAACTGGATTTATCAGACAGGATTTACTGGCTGATTTTTAGGCTCAGCTTCCCTTACCCTAATCAACCTAAGCTACTAGGGGTTGAAAACCAAACTTGGTCTTAGATCTGTGTTTTATTTATACCCATAGAAAAGATTGTCTAATAAGATGTTAAGAAGACCAGCAAGTCTTTCAGACACACTGTTGAAGAGTGGTAACGAGAGAGAAAGTCACCTTAATCCTGGGAGACCACTATCAGCCCCAGTAGCTTGTGCCTTGTGAAGCATGATGTGTGCAATGTTAGTTGCACATTTTGACACTGCACTTTGACAAAGTAGCCTAAACTTTGGATATGTCGCTTGAACCTACCTGTGCATGATCAGTTCAGTTAGCCTATCTCTAGAGAACAGTTTTTGCACCCTGTTGGATTGGATAATATTATGTTCATTTGTTTGATCGAAGTTGTATTTAAATATGTTATGGATAGGGTATTTTAATGTAAGCGAATTACAATTTAGAAATTACCACATGGGTGGGGATGTCTGGTATGTGATGTTACTCGCTGATGTCACTGACCTTTTTTAATTAATCTTAATTATATGATACCATATTCTTACTCTGTATACTTTTACAGTATATTATACTTTTTGAGCAAATTTACTCACCTCAGAAACCAACTACACAGGGTGTCTTCATCTTCAGTTCAAATGGGTCTTATGTCTCTAACCCTGTATTTCACTGGTTTATGATGTCTATGTATAGACATGAGTTAACATAACATCCTGTACATGGTGCTGTGTATTGGCCGGACACATTTCCATAAACTGGCTGTATAGGAGATGTATTGACATTTTATACAGTATATCAGTTAGAAGTTTGTCACATGGCAGCTTGCATGTACAGCCATTGTAACTTAAACAATAAACCAAATCAGCATGTATGCTGTATGATTTTATTCTGTATTTATTTTAAACCTGTTTCAAACAAGAATGACGAAGTGTCCTCAATTTCATGTCCTTTCTACTTACTGTTCGCTGTACAAGCCTTCATTTCACAACACCAATCAAATAACTAAGTCCTGTTCTTTACTGCAGTGGAGATCTGAGTTCACCTTATTTCCTTGACTTTGAATGGCTCTTAAAAGCTAGAGGTGTCGAGTGAGTTTAACAGTGCATGACGTCAGTCACATGCGTGTGGTGTAGGGTGCGGGCAGGTCCACTCCTTCAACCATTAAACAAATTCATAATCCGTGACCATATGTCATAACCATACTTTACATTATACTTTAACCATACTTTACATTTGGGGCGGCAGGGTAGCCCAGTGGTTAGAGTGTTGGGCCCGTAACCGATAGGTTGCTGGATCGAATCCCCGAGCTGACAAGGTAAAAATCTGTCGTTCTGCCCCTGAACAAGGCAGTTAACCCACTGTTCCTAGGCCGTCATTGAAAATAAGAATTTGTTCTTAACTGACTTGCCTAGTAAAATAAAGGTAAAATAAAAAAAATTATGTTCAAAGGCATACATTTACTCAGCTGTTGACTAATGACTAATCTCTCCCCACCAGATAGGCTGATTTTATTTACTGTACTTTTAACCGGTGTGTGTGTGTGACAAGACATCTCAGACAGAGGTGCTGCAGGGGTTACCAAAGGCTGGTACAGTATATTATCATGTTCCACACAATCCTTCATCTGGTATAACTTAAACATGGTTGTAATACATTAGATAACATAAATTGTGACGAATACAGAAATAACATTACATTCATTTGAAATACTTTACATGGTGTTTACAGATAATCATCTATTCTCCTCGTGGTGTGAAATAAGCATAGTTGTATCACGGCAAGACTATGGTTTCTCAGTAAAATCCTATTTAAAGCAACTGGGTGAATGATGTGCGTACACTTTGGTGTAGTGCGGTGTTGAGTTGAAAGGGACGAGGCAGGATCCTACACACCGGGTGCAAATCTGAGCAGAGCGATGGGAAGGAGAAAAATGGCAAACAAAAGTCAGTGGTCAGATCTAGCAAGATGACAGAGCAGCACTAAGCAGTGGCACGTATTAGACCATAATGGTCTCTAACAAATATGGGTCTGAATCAATGAAGATGACTGAAGTATTTTGTAATGTTTTGTGTGGTCATTTCATGTAAAAAGTCCTACTTGCCTCAGTCTCCCATTCTTGATGAGAATGCCTCCTCTTGGCTGTGGGTATTCCTCCTCTCTCCAGGGCTGAGGGATGGCTATCACCACGCACAGATCAAGTTAAAAAGGCTTGGTTAGGAAACACATTTCCCAACCTTCAATAGCCACTTTGGCATTTGGGAATTCCACAAAGTGCCACTGGAGGGCTAACTGTCTCCAGGCTTTGCTTTCCCTCTCTTCCCATTCCCAGCCTCCGCTCTGTATAGCATACAGTGGCTACCCACAGGGCACAGACGTCAGTTAAATGGCTATTTTTGATTTACACCTGGTTGTCAACTAACCTGAATTCATTAGGTTAAAAGTTGGGTGAAAAAAGACTCCTTACGTTGATGACAAGAAATCCAATCAGTTTTCCATGTTGAGTCAATGTCATCACATGGATTTTTGTTGTTGTTGAAATTACGTGTTAAATGGGTGAATCAACGTTTTGTCCAGTGGGTAGTTACTCACCTGACCCGGCGCTCCTGCGCCCCAGGAGGCCGACAAAGACGTCCTCCATGTCTCCTACAGAATAAGAGTTTGGTTCTTTAAAAAACTTTATAATTACATATGCAACATTTTCACCACAAGGTGTTGGATGAAATGTTACTGGTTTTGTGACCGTAGAGCTTTTATACCTGGAAATCAGATTATCACACATTACAGCATGTTACCACTGTTGGGTCTATCTACATACTGCGTTTTACTTATTTTATTTTCAGATGTATTAGTCACAGACAAGCTGCCTTAGATAAACCTACTGTGTATCGCATAAATAAAAACAGTAAATAAAAAACAGTTGATTACATTTACAAATGGCGGGCTTTCCGTGAGTCACGCGTTCATCCATATCAAGCATACTGTGGAAGAGCCAGCTACCAATGACAGTTAACAAAGGTTCTCTTTAGCCCCTAGAATCCCAGACCCTTACCTGCATTTCTCCTGCCCATCAGACCCACAAAGGTGTCATAGTCGATGTCGCTGTACCTCTTAGAATGAGTTAAATCACTGCTGAGGTAGTCTGGGCTGAACTGGGAGAGCAGATAGTTTGTATCAATAAAGAACTCATTAAATGCATTTAAACGGCGTTTAATATACAGACCAATCACTACATGAACCAATTCAACCGTGAGGAATGTAATATATACTGAACGAAAATATAAACGCAATATGTAAAGTGTTTAATGAGCATAAATAAAATGTCCCAGAAATGTTCCGTAAGCGCCAAAACCTTATTGCCATTTTGTGCACAAATTTGTTTACATCCCGGTTAGTGAACATTTCTCCTTTGCCAAGATAATCCATCCACCTGACAGGTGTGGCATATCAAGAAGCTGACTAAAGAGCATGAGCATAACACAGGTGCACCTTGTGCTGGGCACAATAAAAGTCCTCTAAAATGTGCACTTTTGTCACACAACACAATGCCACAGATGTCTCAAGTTGAGGGAGCGTGCAATTGGCTGCTGACTGCAGGAAAGTCCACCAGAACTGTTGGCAGAGAATTGAATGTTAATTTATCTACCATAAGCCGCCTCCAACGTCGTTTTAGAGAACTTGGCTGTACGTCCAACCGGCCTCACAACCGCAGACCATGTGCATGGCGTCGCGCGGGCGAGCGGTTTGCTGATGTCAACGTTGTGAACAGTGACCCACGGTGGGGTTATGGTATGGGCAGGCATAAACAACGGAAAACGAACACAGTTGCATTTTATCGATTGACAATTTGAATGCACAAAAATACTGTGATGAGATCCTGAAGCTCATTGTGGTATCTGTAACTAACATATCTGTATTCCCAGTCATGTGAAATCCATATATTAGGGCCTAATTAATTTATTTAAATTGACTGATTTCCTCATATGAACTGTAACTCGTAAAATCTTAGAAATTGTTGCATGTTGTGTTTATATTTTTGTTTAATATAGACACTAGAGCAGTCTGTACCTGCAGTTTTGAGTTGTAGAATTCCTCTTCACAGTCTGACTCCATTGGGCATGAGATGAGGATAACGAGTAAAGTCAAAATGGCCAGTACCCAGCTGTTTCCCATCATGCTGTCCAGGTGGGATACAGTGTAAACTGGAGGAGGGGAAATACCAACCATGAGAAACGGGGGAATGGGAAAAATATTTAAATAGGCAAATATTTGTACTGAGACATTTACTTTTTTGTATTAATGTACAAATTTTGTAAAACGGACCCTTTTTAAAATAAGTAATGGTAAAAAATAAAAACTCAAGACGTAAATTAGCAATTATTTCTCAAGATTACATGATAATTGCTGAATTTATGATACAACGTACAGGAAGTATTTTCCAAGCACACCACTGGATGCTATAAGATTACAGGATTCACTAAATATCAGAGCACATTTATTGACGTTTGGAAATACAAGAATGTTTCCCTGAACAATCAATGCAATGTAGGCATATCTTACTTTTAGCCTTATACATACAGTATTATGTATATAGTCAGTATTAATACATACAGTGTTATGTATATAGTCAGTATTAATACATACAGTATTATGTATATAGTCAGTATTAATACATACAGTATTATGTATATAGTCTAGTGCCATGCTCTAAAACTTTATTGCGTACACTTTGCCTGCTCTATCATTTGGACATATTTAATTCATAGGCATGTATAAGCTGTAGCTTAGTGAGAGTTACTTGTAGACTATTTAAACAAAAAGAAAGGTCTACAAGGAATAGTGTCTATGTTTTGACAAGACATTACATGAATTTGACTTTCTTTTTGACAGATAAAAATAAATAAAAAGATAATTACTTAAACTAAAAGTTATTTTTTCAAGAATGAATGTTAATAAAAAATTCTTACCTTATTGATATTTGTTCAATCTTATGTTGATGACAGAGGACCTCCTATGTTCTACAAGGAAAATGAAATGTCCACTGCCTGTCGAAATTCCACCACGATCTATCTCCTAATATCTGCCCAATTATTATAGGTACAGGAGAGCACACATCCTCCAATCAGGGTTCGACCAGATACTCTCTCTCTCTCTCTCTCTCTCTCTCTCTCTCTCTCTCTCTCTCTCCCCCCCCCTTAGTAACCCCCCTTAGTAACAGGTGCATGACATTTGATTATAACCACAGCAATTAGCAATGCTCATGACCTTTTACCACAATGGCAGGCTACTGTTTGAATAACTAACAGTTAACTCGAGAAGTAGAGAAGTGAAAATTGCAATACGATTTTCCAGTCCCAATAAAAAAAAATTATTGCACTGGTAATGAAGTGGTTTACTGCATTATTTCAGTCCCAAGCCATTGCTTTAACAGGACACTGTGTCTTCTATATCTGGATGTGGCAAGAGACATTGTTAAATTACACATTTAAATGAGTGTACATTTAACAGATGCTGTCAACCTAAATTACTTTTTAGGCATACTGTATTATCCTCTCAGTAAATGTCATGCTTCTGAGTAAATGTCTTTTGTACCCAGACTTCTTTCTAATTATGCTGAGGTCAGTGGATGATTAATAAACATGATTGATGGGGTCAATATTGGGCCTTACAGATAGAACAGTTTCAATTTGCGGTCTCAAAATGAATTGGTTAAGAATGCTGCTAGAATATTATTGAATGTTCTTCTCTTATTGTGTTCAGATAAGAGGGAGAGGTAGTGTAGGTTTAAGGACACCGTTTTTTAATAAGAAACTATCTTATTATCTTGTTTATTATCTTAATAATATCTTAAATTAATATTTCAATCTTATCATCGATGTTTGTCTGATTTGTGTCAAAAAAGTGAAAGAGTGTCAATAGTTGGGTGCATGCCCTGACATTTCCAGGCAAGTGAGAAAAGTATTGAATGGGGGGGGGGGTGTGTTAATATATAGGCTGCCTACGTATGTTAATATACTACCTGCATGATACAGTGCAGTGTTGCCTTTCCATTCTCACTGCTAAGGCAGACAAATCATCTGGGTAGAAGTGTATTCAATTTCAGATTTATGTAACAGTCACTCAGGCCCTAAGCGCGTTAGTGTTTGACAAGTTTTATTACTTCAGAGGCGGCTGGAATGGAAATAATGCCTGAATGACTTCTGCCGGGGTCGAGGCGAAGGAGAAATCAAACCTCATATATCCTCTCCTGTATTGTAGTGAGTGATGCTGTTGACAGACTCATTATGGTTCGCTCATGGTTGGCCATGGAGACAATATGTTTGAGGAAAGTGGCTCCAAGGAGCCAGTGTGTTCTTCTGAATGCAATGAGATGTAGCTCCAGAGATTTTGTATAATATAGACGTTATGCATGACTTTGCATTGTCAGAATGCAAAAGTGTTGTTCACATGGCTTAGTAATAGGTGTTGCCTTCCTATTGATGAGTGTGTGTGTGTGTGTGTGTGTGTGTGTGTGTGTGTGTGTGTGTGTGTGTGTGTGTGTGTGTGTGTGTGTGTGTGTGTGTGTGTGTGTGTGTGTGTGTGTGTGTGTGTGTGTGTGTGTGTGTGTGTGTGAGTGAGTTGTCCTTGGAGATGGAGAGAGAAAGTGCATGTTCCCTTTCTTTGTGAGTCTGGGCACCTTTATGATACAATGTCTTTGCGAGTGTGGGTGACAGGTCTATATTGTGTTTCCTGGGGACAGGATGCTGCTGTTCTGTCTCTCCACAGTGTCACCAGGCTGTCAGACGTAACAGGGAGCTAAAAACATTCCACACACCAACAACATTGATGACTGGTCCACTCTCACTGCCTTTCTGCTTCACCTGACAACTGCCATCCATAACCGCCCTGCTGCCTTCCATCACTAACCTAATTATACTCTGTTCATAACATGGATTATGCCTTGGCGTAAATCAATTTACCCTTAGGGCAGAGTGACAGGGTTGTAATAATTTGAACAAAGGTGTTAGCTTCTCTCCATCGCAGGAATATACTGTATATCCAACAGATACCCATGTTACTGAACTGATGAATCAGGCTAACGCAGTATTACTGAACTGATGAATCAGGCTAACGCAGTATTACTGAACTGATGAATCAGGCTAACGCAGTATTACTGAACTGATGAATCAGGCTAACGCAGTATTACTGAACTGATGAATCAGGCTAACGCAGTATTACTGAACTGATGAATCAGGCTAACGCAATATTACTGAACTGATGAATCAGGCTAACGCAGTATTACTGAACTGATGAATCAGGCTAACGCAGTATTACTGAACTGATGAATCATGCTAACTCAGTATTACTGAACTGATGAATCACGCAGTATTACTGAACCACCTGCATTTCAGAAGAGAGCTCCCAGGTCACTTTATTTTCACTTCTCTCTTCTTTAACCAATTATGTATTCTTCTTCTACAAATTAACAATGTAAAATAAACGCAAATAACGTGTCACCTTCAATCACGTCCTAAGCCTTGGTATATTGGTTTATTATGTGTTTTTATGTGTTCGGTGGTGTGTGAGACTCCCTAGCTCCCTAACCTTGGTTTATTAGTGTGTTTCAGTGTGTGTTTCAGTGTGTGTTTCGCCTGAGAGACCATTCTGCTTTATTAGTTCTCTTTCATAATGAGTTGATTGTGGACTACAGGAAAAGGAGGAGGACCGAGCTGGTGGTTCTACAAAGTATTTACTTTTGAACTCAGGCTGTAACACAACAAAATGTGGAATAAGTCAAGGGTTATGAATACTTTCTGAAGGCACTGTTCAAGACAACCAATGTGAGTATCTTTTAATTCATGGGGCAACCCAACTTTTTAGCCTTCATCGTTTCGGTCGCATTAACCATCTTACTTATTGCTGTAGCCGGCAGGTAGCCTAGCGGTTAGAGAGTTGGGCCAGAATCCGAAAGGTTGCTGGTTTGAATACCCAAGGCGACAAGGTGAGAAACCTGTCTGTGTCCTTGAGCAAGGCACTTAACCCTAATTTGCTCCAGGGGCTGACCCTGTAGGTAGGCCGTCATTATAAATAACTGACTTGCCTAGTTAAATAAAGGTTAAATAGCCAGGCCAAGCAATTCAAACAATAACTAATTGTTTGTGATTAGGAAATGTATGAGAACCATTCAAACTTCAGCACACAACGTCTAGGGGATGAGCACGCTCTACCACTAAGGGACAGTTTAGTTAGTGCAACGGAAGACAGTCTCGTGTTCCGATTCTTTGTTTTAATAGCGTGGATCGTTCCTGTTCATACCAAAGTGAAGAGTTGAGTAATTTAAGAATTTAAACCTATCACCTGTGGAAGGCGGGGCTTCCAGCGAGGTGCAGATTTCATTGGCCTTGTCAGGCGTGATTGTAGATCCTTCAACGGAAGTTGCGACAGTGCAACTCCCCCCATGGTATGTTGTACCAAAGTTGACTGACTGAAAGGGAAAGATACTTGTTCTAAAATCATGGGCATTAATATGGAGTTGGTTCATTAGTGAGGTCAGGCACTGATGCTGGGGGATTAGGCCTGCCTGGCAGTTGGCGTTCCAATTCATTCAACAGTGTTCGATGGGGTTGAGGATAGGGCATTGTGCAGGCCAGTCAAGTTCTTCCACATCGATCTCGACAAACCATTTCTGTATGGA
>CM042409.1:21116182-21228682 GCA_023634145.1 Thymallus thymallus | reverse complement strand
CCGATCTGCGTTTGGGTTCAGAACCAGAGAAAGCCTGACACTCAATTATAAATATATATTATTTGCAAACTGATATGTGACACGTAATGCCAAAATAACATGCAAAACAGGCAAGCCCCCACCCCACGCCCCCCTCCCAAAAAAGCTCAATCAAGCAGATTTCGACTATTTAACCATGTTAATCATTACTGAAAGTCAATAACACAACTTTGAACTATGAAATACTTTGCTACATCAGAACTCACATCCATCTGATAAAGACAGACAACCAATTATATCCTAAAATATGATACATTTATAAATAATAAAACAGAGAAGAGGCCCAGCTAGCACATAATGTTCTGAGAACCATATGTGTCTTAGAGCTTGGTAAGAGCGTGGTTGTGCTATGGTTATTTTGCATACAACCTTCCCACAATGTTCTGGGAATGGTGCAGGATGTTTCTTAGGTGGGAATTTCAGTACTGAAATAAAAGATCCCAGAAATGTTCCATATGCACAAAAAGCTTATTTCTCTCAGATGATGTGCACAAACTGGGCGGCCCTATACGCTCACTACGCAAGTTGCGTAAGGTCCTGCAAATTACCCAAGGGCCCCGCCTCCCCCTCGTGTCAAAACGGGTGTCAATGTTTACAAATTCGATGAGAGGATGAAGCGGAAATATCCTTCTGGTCACGAAAATAGTTTTTTTTTAAACACCATGAGAGTGAATTGCGGGAACAGCAATCAGGTAAACGTGTGTTCTCTCCTCTCCAAGTTTGATGTCAGCTAATAACAGTAACGTTAAGTTGATGTGCTAGCTGTCTGTGCATCTCTCTCTAGTCTGTCTGTCTTGCTAACCCAGCTGGGCAGTGCATCTCTTGGTCTGTCTGTGTCTTTTGCTTGCTTGCTTGCTTGCCAGCCACTGTGTTCTGTGACTTTGTGCCTGACAAAAGTGAGAGTGAAATACAAGTATGTATTACGTTTGATAAACGCCAACGGTTTACAAGTGTTTATAAACTGCAGCTGGGATAAGATAACCATGTCGCGCGTGAACGAAATGAAACTCGCACTCTTCAGCAGCAACCTCTGTGAGGACCGGTCCAGACAATATATGGGCGTGATGGCACTCCTCATAGGCGCACATAATTTTAAAACAAGACAATGATTATCTAGTCTCTCAGTCAAGGTTTAGTTACAACTCTCTGAACTAATGTAAGATGGAAATCAATGGATTTATTTATATATTGAATTTAAGATGTTGATTAGCTGGGCATACTGGGCAATATGGATGCACATCTCTCAGAAAAAGAATAACCATCAAGTATTCAGCCAAGCCATAGTATAAATAGTATTTTATATTTGAAAATGTATAAAAGGAAATCTGGGGGAGCCAGTTTGAATGGACATGATGCAGCTGATAAAATGAATAATAGTATCGTTATCTATAATTTACAGGTGCTTAAATTTGTCAGTAGAGGAGATGCTGGATTATCAGCCAGTACAAGCACAGACTCAGTTGATCCACATCCAGCCTCAGCCAGTACTAACACAGACCCAGTACAGCCGGCTTCAGCAAATACTAACACAGACCCAGTACTGGCAGCTTCAGCAAGTACTAACACAGACCCAGTACAGCTGGCTTCAGCAAATACTAACACAGACCCAGGTGAAGTACAGGCAGCCTCAGCCAGTACTAGCACAACCAGAGGTGTACAGCCAGCATCAGATACAAGCAGCTCAGACCCTAATAGAACAGTTGCTGCTCCACCAAATGACTCAGCAGATTGGCCCCCAGTCTCAACAGACTTTATGAGTGTGGAAATGAATGTGGAGGCTGTTCTGAAAGAGAAGAGACTGAGAAACAGCAAGAGGCATTTCAGCTATGAGGTTCCTGATGAACCAGTGACTAATGCACTGAAAAACCTTGTGGTCGACTCTGCTGTGACATCCATGGATGAGAGATTTGAAACACTCACCCAGGTGAACTTCAGCACTGCCTCTCAGATGTCCAGTGAATCTTGATGCATGGAAGTTGAAAACACCCTAACCTTCAGAGATGACAGTGACATCAGTGGAATGGATCACACGAGATTCAGAATTAACCTGATCTGCCATCAGATAAGATGACTGCCTTTCAGCTGCTTTCCTTTCTCTGTTGGAAAAACCTGGAGGAACTCTATCCTAACCTTTCGATAGCCCTACGAATTGCAGTCAACTTATCAGTAACAGTAGCGTCGGCAGAGAGGAGCTTTTCAAAATTAAAGCTCATCAAAAGCTACCTGAGGTCTTCCATGTCACAGGAACGTTTGAGTGGTCTGGCAATCATGAGCATAAATCATGACGTGGGGAAACACATGTCCTATGATGACATTATTGATGATTTTGCCTCAAGAAAGTGCAGAAGAGGAATATTTTGATGGTAAGATTTTAATTCAAACATTCAAATGTTTACACACTTAGTAACATTTAAGATTGTATGGCAGAAGTGCATTTGTGTAAATGACTGCTTAACTAACTATGTGGCATACTTTCTCAATTTCTTTCAGACAGTCCAGATAGACTGGTGCCCATGCTGATGCTGAAAATGCCCAGGCTGTAGAGGGAACCAAAGTTAATCACACAGCTGTATAGGTTTTATTTTACTATTTTGAGACATATAGCTGCAGACATAGCCTATAGGCTTATGTTTACATTGTATAGACAAAGCTAATTGTATAATATTGTGAGGACTGGACTAATAACCAGGCAGCAGAGCCAAAGCTCAGTGTTATATGTTATTATTTTCTTTATTTGATATTTTCTACAATTTCTTATTATGTTAATATTCACTTATATTAAGATTCTATAGAAAATATTCTATTCAATAAATATGATTTGTTTATACCTCATTCTGTTCTGTATAGGTCTACTTATTCTTAGACCGACAGATGGAGCAAACTGTTTTAAAGGAGGAAGGATTGTATTGGGAGCACAGGGGTGTCAGGTGTGGCAATGGCAAATAGTTTACATGGCTCACGAGTCAGGTAGGAGGGCCCCTTAGCAGAATTTAGCTTAGCCCCTAGGGAGGTCAGGACCGGCTCTGGTGAGCATTTCTCCTTTGCCAAGATAATCCATACACCTGACAGGTGGGGCATATCAAGAAGCTCATTAAACAGCATGATCATTACACAGGTGCACCTTGTTTTGGGGACAATAAAAGGCCACTTTAAAATGTGCAGTTTTGTCACACAACACAATGCCACAGATGTCTCAAATTTTGAGGGAGTGTGCAATTGGCATGCTGACTGCAGGAATGTCCACCAGAGCTGTTGCCAGATAATTTAATGTTAATTTCTCTAGCATAAGCCTCGTTTTAGAGAACAAGGTGAACTCAGTGGACTAATTCCGTGGATATAGAACAGATCATGGGTTTGAATCTCACTGATGCCGTGCCACCATAAAAAACAAATGTGTTTATATGATTAATGCCTAAGCAAATCACTTTCCATGTGTCCTATCTGTGATTGGAGTTCAAAACTAAGCTAGTTAGTTTGTTATTAAAAGTCTTATTGAAACATTCAGTTAACGTTTTAAGGAAGTTATTAAAAACCCTCCAAATAACCTATAATTTCCGTTCTCAGAACATTAATATAACCTCCCAGGAAAACTTTCAGGGAACCATAGTAAAACGTTATCAGAACCTCCCTGAAACCTAAAAATTAAAGTTTCCAATACAGGCAAAATGTTCACTTCCATTCTCAGAACGTTAAACATATTTTTTTACGTTTTACTGGTCAGGAAACTTATGGCTTCGTTCCCAGAACCAATGGGAAACCAAAAACATACATTCCCAGAACTTCCTAGGAACCCAATGTGCTTGCTGGGGGCATACTATTTGCTTACATAGACAAGGAAAGCACATTGTTGTATTCGTTTTGAGGGAAATAGTGCAGCTGCAAAGAGGGCTTAGCTAGAGAGCTAGAGCTGGCAAAAAGCATAGCACGCAACCATTATATGATGCATACAACATCATTGCAGGGGAACGTGACCAATGTGTTTCTTCACTGCAAAATGTATTATACAAAACACAGCTGTGGAGACTGCTGACGGGAGGGCGGAACATAATAATGGCTGAAACGGTGCGAATGGAAACCATATGTTTGATGTATTTGATACCATTCCACCGATTCCGCTCCAGCCATTACCATGTTAAGGTCCCACCAACCTCCTGTGAAACACAGGTACATTTTGCCCAAACTGTGCAATTGAGTCATTATGTGATTCATTTCAGCACAAGCTTTCTCATGCAGGATCTCCCATTGATTTTGTTAGTCATGCTCACTCAGATGTCATTAGAATGGGTAGAATTGCAGGAAATTTGCTTTAAAATGGCAAAAATGTATCTTTGCACCATGGCAAAATAAGTAGAATTTTATTAAATGTGTTGTAAAATTGCATCAATTTTTCTCGGCCCCATGGCAAAATGTGTAGAACTGCAGGAAGTTAACTTTAAAACGTAGATTTTTCTCTCTACCATAAAGAGGGTGGCCACAAAACAAATTGCCCACTTGGTGGGGGAGCCCCCCAACCAAGTCTTGCTTAAGGCCCCCAAAAGGCTAGAGCCAGCCCTGAGGATGATGAACTTCTATTCAGGGTAATAATGAGAAACGCAAATTGATTGTTACACTTACTTTGCCAAGCTTGATGTAATTTAAAATAAATCCAGCATACAGTTTGTCCATGGTTTTATGAGCTACACAATTACCCAAAAGTATGTTTTAGAAACGTGCGAGTTGTCAATCCCACAACATTGCGAATAGCGCGTCATTAAGAATCGGAAAGATTGTGACACATTTTGGTTTGTTTGTTGTGTCCTTTACTATTGCTATTAGTAAATGTTTCTAAACTTTGAATGAATTAATTCATGCTTATTTCTAGTTATCATAGTTAATATTTCACAGGCTATCAGTATATAAAAAATACAGTACAGTCTGCTGGCAATTCATGTAAGTCAAATGAATACAGACACATAGGTATTTGAATTCTAGCGCCGCAAGTAATAAGGGTGGACCTTTCTGGTTTCATCCCTCACTTTCGAAACGTAATTTCTTGGAAGTTGTTTTAGATAACGCTAGGTTTCGATCTCGCTCTTCCCTAATCATGTACTCCCTCTGCTAAACTGAGTTTTCCCCAACCTGATTCGGTTATCATAGATTGGCATGTTATTTTGGCCAATCATGAATGCTAAACAGTGTCGTCATTGTACATCGATGGGACCAATCAGCTTCTGGAATTGAGGCGGAAACTGGACTTCCGTATTTCAGACATTTCGGCTCAATGGATCTAAATAAAACAGCAATAAGAAACAAAATGGTGCGTTGCAGTGTTCGTCAAAGACAAATTGGGAGGGACATTTAGCTAACAAGCGCGTTATCTTTAAATCGGGGGGAGGTGAACAGAATTTCTGCTTCCTATTCAAGGGAAGTTTGGTTCTGTTTATGTTTTTATGATCTACACAATTACCAAAACATATTTTCTGTTAGAAACGTGCGAGCTGTCAATCATACAACATTGCGAATAGTGCGTCATCAAGAATCAGAAACATATACTTCAGTACAGGTGAGTGACAACTGTCTAGCTAGCTAACTAACTAAATGTAGCCTTCTGTATGATGTAACGTTACACCACTGAGTATGCTCGCATTATTGATATAATTTGCTGAGAATAAATCCATCAGAATGGTAACCCTTACAACGGTTGTCTATATAAATGTATATGATTGTAAAAACGGCTAAGTTCGTCTTAGGAGTTCGTCTGAGCGTTTGGCTGGATATGCGCCGCCCTATGGGACTCCCAATCACGGCCGGTTGTGATAGTCTGGATTCGAAGGTTACATGTAGTCTTGTGGTCAGACCACAGATGTATAAGCTTAGCAAACACCTCACCTCATATTGTGTACTCTTTATGGCTGTAATTGCTGATTATATGCATACCTGTGTGTGTGTGTGTGTGTGTGTGTGTGTGTGTGTGTGTGTGTGTGTGTGTGTGTGTGTGTGTGTGTGTGTGTGTGTGTGTGTGTGTGTGTGTGTGTGTGTGTGTGTGTGTGTGTGTGTGTGGTGTTGTCCCCAGCCAGGCATGGCCCAGTGGGAGAAGCTGAGGCAGCTGGAGTCTGTGTACCTGAAACAGGTGGATGAGCTGTATGATGGGGATGCCTTCCCCATGGATGTACGCCACTACCTGGCACACTGGATAGAGGGCCAAGACTGGTGAGGCAGTCCACTCATCCTGCACTATTTCTTGTTTCAGTCAGTAAAAAACTTGAAAGGGTCTGGGTGACTATACACTGATTCAGGGATGTCTGAAGGACAACAGAGAACAGAGCCAAATAATGTCAGGGAAAAAGGTTGAATGAAGCTCTGTTATGGAGTTCCTAAGCCAGTTTCCTTGTGTTTCCGCCCTTAGGGAGCGTGCAGCGCGGGACCATGATGTTGCCATGGTGCTGTTCCAGGTGTTATTGGAGAACCTGGATATCCAGCACAGCCGCTTCGTCCAGGGGGGAGAGTCCTTCCTGCTGCAGCACAACATACGCCGTTTCAAACACAGCTTCCAGGTGTGGCTCTCTATGGTGTGACTCTGATAAATATACTGAACATAAATATAAATGCAACAATTTCAAAGATTTTGGTGAGTTAGCATTCATTCATATAAGAAAATCAGACAATTCAATTCATTCAAATTCATTAGGCCCTAATCTATGGATTTCACATGACTGGGAATACAGATATGCATCTGTTGGTAGGGGCGTGGATCAGAACCAGTCAGTATCTGGTGTGACCACCATTTGCCTCATGCAGCGTGACACATCTCCTTTGCATAGAGTTGATCAGGCTCTTAACACCCTCTTCACGCCCTCTCTTCCTCCAGAGGTACCAAGAGGAGCCTTACACTCTAGCCAGCATCATCCAGTGGTTCCTGGGGAAAGAGAAGGAGATCTTGCAGAACGCTGAGCTGGCTGAGCAGGTTAGACAAACAGTCCCTTTAAGAACCTATACAGTAGTTATGTTATAAAGCAGGGCATTTAGGCATAGGTTGAGGGATTGGGTCGTCTTGTATACCTACTCTTTCAGAGCCTTAGGAGGAGGTACAACATCTCATTTGAAAGACTTTAGGGTCATCATTATTATTACTCTGTTTCTCCATCCTCTTCCTCTCAGGTCCAGCTGCTGCAGGTCCAGCAGAACCCCATGGAGACAGACTGCCAGTGGGCAATTGAGTGCAAGATGGCAAACCTTAAGAATAAAGTTCAGGTGAGCTTCAGGGGCTTTCTGATATCACGCTTATCAGTATTATGGCGGTATTGGTCAAATGTGCTGGAAATGTTCAAAATGTACTGATACACACACTGAAATCATTTCACCAAGTTTTATATTGAAAACTTACAAATAAAATTAGCAGCAGTATGCACTTTTTGTGTGCATAAACATTGAAATAATAACATTGAAGATGGCACTATGTGGCCATGAGAGGTAAAAGTTTCCCTAGTGCAGGTTTAAATGAACACAACCTTAAGTAAGCTAATCAAATAAACAAACAACAAATAAAATTAGCAGCATTGGTTGCAGCAAACCATGTGCCTTGAGCCAAACTTTTTCCAACATCAGCTTTAACCTGGTTGTACAGGTTTGGGGTTTCAGTCTTGGAAAATAATGTTTGTTTTGGCGATTTGGAGTGAGGCACAGCCTCAGAAAGCCAGGCCTCTCAACAATTTTGAAATGGCATCATGTCCTTTGCAATGTAGCTGCAGTGAGGTCTTGAGCATTTTCTGATGTGGGTGCATAAGCAGCCTGCCTTTTTAAAAAAAAATGCTTGCTCGAGTGTCTGTCACAACTGTAGATGAGGAGGGACCAGTAGCATCACTGGATTTGCCTGCTGCACGCTCACTCTGTAATCAAGGGAATAGCAAATGTATTATTGTTATTCTAACACGCACACACACACAGTCTATCTTCTGTGTTGCATTTGAGTATATGCAATGACCCCTTTGCACAATTTACATAAATACAAATGAGTCTTAAGAAGACTGTGATAGTAATTGCAATGAGCCCAACAACTGACATAAATACAGAGGGAGTCTTGTATAGAAGTGTCTAGTGTTTCTCCTGTTTGAACACTTTTACAACCAAGTCGACGACTGCCGGATTTTAAATGAACAAAATATGTTGGTTGGGTGACTGAACTACATAATGCGTTATCGTGTGCAATGGGCGAATTGAGTCTGCAGACACACAACGCATACAGCAGCAGAACAACGTGTAGTGTTTTTACAAGAGTAGGTGACACGGAAAGCTTCAGTTTACATTATTGACAAGCTATTAGCAAGTTATACAGACAAACCATGACATTTTCCTCCATTCCTAAGTCCCCACATCATGCATTAAGCTCAAAGTTAACCGTTTCATACCTAATGATAACATTCTGTACAGACTGCCACTGACAGTTTGTCTGTATTATTTTTTTTGTCAATGCAGTGCATGGAACACACTATGAAATGTCTGGAGGAACAACAAGATGAGTTTGATTTTAAATACCAGACTCATAACATGGAAGGTGAGCTCATTTGAGGTCTCTCCTTTGTATTTGTGATAATCGATTCAGCAGAGGATAGACTGTGAGGGATATGATAATGTGTATATATTTCCCTAAAGCCCACATACCTATCAACAGTCAATCCTTGTGTCAGGGATGTGGGTTATGAAGTGACTCATTCTATCGGGTGACATCTGTAACCTCATTCTATTGTAGTTGATGTGTTGACTTGAAGATGACTCAGGTTCTTGTGCGTAGGCACCACCAACGAGGAGGAGAAGAAGGAACAAATGAAGGTGCTGCAGGCTTTACTCAACAGACTGGACATCTCCAGGAAGGTACCACACACAACCCTCTAGTCTACATGAACTTACATAATTTACGCGTTAGGCAAATTCACCTAATGCCAATAAATTAGGACATTACGAACTGTATTATTCATATAACATGTATTTCCCCTGGCTCTCCCCCCCTCTCTCTTCTCTCCCACCCTTCGTTTTCCCCCTCTTCCCTGTAGAGCATGTTGTCCGGTATGGAAGTGCTGCTGGACGGTGCGGAGGAGCTGCTGTGTGTGCTTGTGAAGGAAGAGTTAGTACAGTGGCAAAGGAGGCAGCAGAAGGCCTGCATCGGAGCCCCAGACAACACCTGCCTGGACCAGCTGGAGAAGTGGTACAGTACAGCCAACCCAGCTATTTAACTTCTTACATCTACCTGACCTAAACAGTCTCTTAACTACTGTCTGCTGTAACAGTGAACGTTCAGTACATCTGGCTTGCTTAAGGAGGCACTACGAATACTCCCTCTCATCAAGTAAAACAAGCCTTTCTTAGAGTCTACAGTGGTAGACCATGTTCATTCTGGTGTGTTTGACCTCCGGCCCCTCTGTATGACCTCTAGGTTTACAACTGAGGCGGAGTGTCTGTTCCAGGTGCGTAAGTTCCTTAAGAAGCTGGAGGAGCTGATGGGGAAGGTGACCTACGAGCACGACCCTGTGAAGATGCAGAAACCAGCTCTGCAGAAGAGGGTGGAGAGCCTCCTCACCAGCCTGCTCAAAAGGTCTTACATTATTTAGAATACACAATCACACTGGCTCATAAACAATTCTGATTAACTCGCTCAAAGTTTACACACTAACATAGTAAATCCTCGCAGTACATTAATAATACACAAGCACACAAAGGATTCTTCAGCTCCCTTTTCTTACTATTATTCACCTCAGGTATTTTGTGTTTTCAGTGCCTTTGTGGTGGAGACTCAGCCCTCTATGCCCCAAGGGAAAGGCCCCTTGGTCTTGCGTACCAATGTCCAGTTCTCAGTCAAGACCAGGTGAGTACTTCAGACCCTGTCCTAGTTATGACAGCTTTTAAATAACCAGCCCATCACTGAATTGAATGTGATATCCATTTATACAATTCCATGTGTTTTTCATCTAGATTCCTTGTCAAATTTCCTGAGCTGAACCATGCCATGAAAGTGAACGTGTCCATGGACAGGTGAGATGGAACCTTTGGAAATCAAATCGGTTGTTCTATACGTATTAGATGCCTGCCTTATATAGTGCTCTCATTGCTTTAGCCCAGACAGATTGATTATCACTACTTGCTTTGCTTATGAGCTAATGACTTTAGAACATTGGCAGAAAATGATATGAGTGAATTAAGTGACCCCTGTTGGCCGTTATACTGAAGTGGATCTTTCTCTCTGCTCTAGGGAGGCTCCTCAGGTCAAAGGGTAAGATGTGACATTCGGGACTAGATTTGTGCCAAATTTCAAATGTAAAACCATGACAATGGATGTAGAAAATCAAATGTCTCAACAAATTAATGTAAACTACTTTTATACGTTCACTCCATGTTCTCTTGGCCTGTAGGTACCGGCGGTTCAATGTCCTGGGGACCAACAGTAAGGCCCTGAACATGGCTGAGAGTAGGAGTGGAGGCATGGTGGCAGACTTCAGACATCTGGTGATTCAGTAGGACAGACAGGCTTTTGTTGGCGGGGAGATGTGGATTGGTAGTCAGTTACACAGCGCTATGTGGAAATTAACCATTAAAATGTATGCAGTTGACTTCCTTAAAGGTAGAGTCAGCAATGCACAAGTTAAATAGCAATATTGGGGCAATTTCCGCAACAACTAAGAGCATTGAAGCACGAGGCTATACTTCTCCAGTGTTTCCGGTTCCGCAGCAATCACGTTGTAGTTATTGAAGTGCACATGCGTAGATACTCTGTCAGTGCATCCTCGTACATCACTTTCATCAGTAACATCTGCAGTGTTGCTCGTGGCAACATCATATAGCTGAGTCTCAGTTTAAAAGGCTTTGATAGATCAACTATGATATCAATTAGCTGATGTATTATGCAATTATTTTGTCATCACAATTGCTTATAGCAGAGATGGACTAACCAAAATGGGATTTAATTGGTATTTGCAGACACTGAAGGAGCAGAAATCTGGAGGAGGGGGAAAGGGGATCAATGACGTGAGTTTACATCATGCTTCAACATATCCACTTTGAATACTGAAATTAGGAACAACTCTACTTCAGCCATTCTGTAGAATAAGAGAAGCAGGTGTATTTGATCCTGGGTGTGTGGTGGTGAACCTCTCTGTGCCCACAGCTCTCTCTCAGCGTCACAGAGGAGCTGCACATCATCAACTTTAACACCGAGTTTCTTCTGCACGAGATGTTAGTCTCCTTAGAGGTGGGTCTTTCTGTCATTCCCTGTGCTCTCATTGGCTATCAGCCCTACATGTTGTGACACAGTAAGGGTGGTTTGGTCTAACTTGTATTGGTTTCCCTGGATGAATGTCTGCTTAAATACAATCAAAATGTAATAAGGCCCATGCTACTGTAGTCTGTCATTAATGCATGTTCCTTTGCCCCAGACGTCCTCTCTCCCTGTGGTCATCATCTCCAACTCCAGCCAGCAGCAGAGTGCCTGGGCCTCCATCCTCTGGTTCAACATGCTTTGCCTCGAGCCAAAGGTAAGAGGTCACGAAATATCTTTCAATAACTCCGTTTTCAACTTATTTTTTATCATTTATATTTGTGTGTTAATAATTGTTAAGTGTGTGTTTCTGCAGAACCTTCTGTTCTTTGCCAACTGTCCCGTGGCTACGTGGCCCCAAGTAGGGGAGATGTTGAGCTGGCAGTTCCTCTCCTCCACCACACGGGGTCTGGACTCTAACCAGCTGGACATGATCGCACAAAAACTCTTTGGTATGTCTACTACCCATTTCCATCTTAGGTATAGTGCTCATTGTCTGGTATCTTTACAGTGCTACATAAACTTTCAGGTCAAGAGATGTCAGTGAAGTAGGTTGGGCAAATTGTTGTTTTCTGTGCCATTAGGAAAGCAGCAAAGTTACGACGCCTGCACAACCTCGTGGACTAAGTTCATCAAGGTGATAATCTTGTCGCTTGTTAGCTCTCTGCATTATGCTTAGAATGGAAATACTAACCTCCATTACCCTTGTGTTGCAGGAAAACTTAGCTAACACCAACTTCACTTTATGGGTGTGGTTTGATGGTATCCTTGTAATGGTGAAGACTCACTTGGAGAACCTGTGGAAAGATGGGTATGTCTGTGGAGAAAAAATGCACACAATCTAGTTTGAGGCACTGAGAGTCTAGCCTGTTATGTCCTTTGATGCATAACGACTTATTAAAGGTCTGGTTTGTTTTCTCTGTGGATGCTTTTCTACTCTGCAGTTCTATTATGGGTTTTGTGAATAAAAGCAAAGAGAAGACCCTCCTGAAGAAGAAACAGAGGGGTACATTCCTCCTGCGCTTCAGTGAGAGCATCAGAGATGGAGGCATCACCTTCTCCTGGGTGGACTACTCTCCCACCGGTGAGACGACAGAATCAAATGGCATGGGACAAAGACCCAACAACAACCTTTTCCACACATTCTCTACTACCTCATCTAATCTCTTCTCCTTGTCATGCTCCTCTTCCCTCTCCAGGTGAGCCTGACGTGCGCTCGGTGCAGCCCTTCACCAAAATAGACCTTGGCCAGATCCCCTTCCATGAGATCATCAGAAACTTCCAGATCCTGGAGGCGGAGAACGTCCCGGAAAACCCCCTCCTCTTCCTCTACCCTGACACGCCCAAGGTGGAGGCCTTCGGGAAGTACTACACCGAGAAGAGTGGAGGTGAAGATAGCAGAGGGATCTTGTACTTGTGTTGCAATTGACGTTTGGATTCTTGATGTATTTTATAGTTTGTTTACAAAGAATTTGACATCCTTTTTGCAAGTTGAGAGCTGATTGCTATTAATCTAAAGAATTTACCTTTTGTCTTTTCAGCGGATAGTCCATACATTAAGTACATCAAAACTAAGTTGGTTTTTGTATCTAAAGAGTAAGTATTTTTTTAATTTGTTTTTTTTTACATTTAATTTATCCAGCCCCAGCATGTGGATTGTAAGTCACCTGAAATCCAAACATGAGCCTCCCTTACCCCAGCAGCCATTTTGTAAATGAAAGTGTAAAAAAAAAAAAAATACTCTTGCTTCATTAAAATGGTTGTGTAATCCCAGTCACCTCAGGAACTGGTTATGTGTAATGGCTATTTATTATTGGTTACCATAGGAACACACTGGAGGCTAAGTCGCCTATGTATTCTGACATTGAGGAAGGCAAAGGCTCAGGGCCAATGAACCCAAAATATGGTCTGTGTGGAGAGGCCTTCGGTGAGTCATCATGCCTCCCAGTCAAACCACCAATTACCAAATCCCTTTGTGTCGTCTGACCCTTTTCTCATCAGAAGTCAACAATGTGCTCCTAAGCACAATCGCATGCTTTTGACCTTTGATTACTTGCCCTCAAGTTTCTCTTTCTGTAGCCGATTAATTTCAAATTAGGGGTCCTTAAGTCTCCCTACTGACTGCTAAACCATGGAAGGGAGGGCGCTTAAAGCTGGGTATCTTTTTGTTTTTAGTTTATTCCCCCCCTTATTGTTCTGCATCTGCCTGCATGCGTCATTCACTGTAGATGTTAGCTAGCTAGCGAGCGAGTTGGGTGATTTACACAGACTCTGTATACACCCCTTCTCGCCACACCAGTCCCTCCAGCGTTCTGTGATTCTGCAATGACAATTTATTTTGCTAAATCAACAATTGCCTGCATATTATGCGAGCGCTTGAAAATTTGACCAATCACTGCACTATTTCTGCATAAAACAGTCAAATCATCCAAATATTATTGCATAAAACTGACCATCACCGCAGCACAAAAAGAGGGCTTGCAATTTCAACCAATCAGCGCGCATTTACCTCATTTGGTTCAATCAAGCATTTTTTCCTGCAAATACAACGGGAAACCTGTGAAATCCTGGAGGGTCTGCCATACTGCACCATATGCTCCAAAGATCTATATTCATGTCTGTGGACTGTATGCTTTGACTAACCACAACTGGCTGTTTTGTATCACTAATAATGGGATCCCATTCGGTGTTTTTAAGCGAATGCATGTCTGCTTCCTCAGTGAGTTGCAGAATGCTGTTTTCCAAATGAAACCTTTTAGAGTCTGTAGTTTGTAACTAGAATAAATAACTGATTTTAAATTACTTCTTACAACAGATTCCTCCTCAGACCAATGTGTGGACCCTCATCCCCCAGAGCTGCTCCTGAGTCCTGACCCCATGCTCCCTGATGTTATGGTAATACCTGAGGAGGACCTGATTGCCACAATCCAGGAGTTTGTCAATGACCCCAACGCGTATCACTGCGTTGACTTCCTGGCTGACGACACATCCTTCCCCGAGGTGGCTCTACCCAGACTCCCCTTCACCTCCCCTCTGCAGCCCTGTGAATGACCACTCTCGCAGCATTCACCACAATATGACATCTAACCAAACTATATTACTTACTACGGTAGAAGACCTTACCCATAACTCAATAGACAACCACCATCCATATTTAACCAAACTCTGTTACCCATACATTACTTTAGTAGTACGACCTTCATCATCTCTGAGGGTGCTCATTATACCGAAACCTAGTTTAATAGTACATTCTATAGTCTACAAATATAGGCTACTACTCTCACCCTGTAACAATAGAAATTCTGCCTGGTCCATATGTTGTGCCCATCACACACACACACACACACACCCTACTTAAGGAATGTAGATGTTCTAAGACATTTTGCACTAATGGGGCATGACTGTTTCCTGACAAGAAAAAAAGGTGAATCTGATTTTTGTATAATATTTGCAATGCCTTCACACAACTGTAGGTAAAACAAAAAATATGTAGTGTTTGAAAATGTATTGAAACTCTTGCACATCTTCTTTTCTTCTCTGTTTGTTTTTTTAATTATATGCAGAGATAATCTCAATGTTTTATTGTCCAAATACTATTTGTTACTGCATAAAAGGACTGGTTGAACAAAAACATGTCTGCTTACTAGGTAGAAAGAAAAAAAAAAAAAAAAAAAAAAAAAACAGAAGCAATGTATTATACATTGATATGAGGGAAATACTGCTTGTGAGAGAACGTGGTACATTGTGTCCGACAGGGTTAACTATTGTATTATGCATGACTGAGATATTATCAACCAGAATCCAAGCTTCAGGATGGTATGGAAGAACTTATTTTGAGTCGCCCTCTCCAAAGAGCTAGAGAAGGTGAGTGAGTGACTGAGTGAGATCTTGGATCCAGGCTTTCATTTCAGGCCATTTCAGACTGTCTCTCTGATGGCTTTCAGAGTGTAGCATTTCTGGTGACCTCTTACCTGATTTATGATAGAGGGATAAGTCAATCTATCTGCTGTGGGTGTACAGTGTTGCATGGGCTGCAGAATGTTCTCATTAATGAGTGACATGGCATTTGCCACTATTTACAGGTCAGGGAATTAACCACAGAAAGCCTGTTATTTTGTACAAGCAGCAGCAGGGACGTTGCAAACTACTCTGTTCCAGGATTCACAACTCCTTGATACAGCAAGGAAAGATGTGCGTTAGTTGCCATGTATTGGGAATGGCGTCTATCGTGTTTCTTATTTTACTGAGCAGTCTTTAGATAAGTGTGTTGAAAATGTGTTCAAATAAACTGATATTGAGACGTGACCCAACATGGCAATAAAATAATTGCCCTACTCCAACCCTGAAGTGTGAAAATTCTTTACACAAATCTCCTTGAGTTTGGAATCAGTCTGTCCAGTTGTCACAGTGACAAATATCTATTGCGATAGTAACCATAACAGTAGCCTAGGATGAGACGCGCTCTCAAAGAAGAAACCAATCAAACTTGAGTTTTTATATAGTACGACGTTGCTCTGTGTTAGAGAATCTTACAAACATTGTAATTCAGTAATACTCATAGGATATGACATCCTGCCACATCTATACCAATATGACTGCGTGTGCTTTGATACAAAAAAATATTCGGAACTACTAGGAGGCAGAAGCCTATTTAATCATATCATTCAGGACATTATGACTTGCTAGGATGTGTAAAAGGAGAATTTCTTATGTGTCCAGTGAAAGGTACTAGACGTAATGAAAATACATACAGTATGTATTAATATAAAGGTTTTATTATAAATTAACAGACAGAAATACAATTACACAAATAAACAAGATGTAGAAGCTGTAGTCATTTGCATAACTAACACCCTCCCAGTGTTGCCAACTCCTCAGTAAGGAAAGTAGCTATTGGCTGTCCTAAAAGTCGCTAGAAGTCGCTAAATGACGTCATCACCTAATTAGCATAATTGGCCATGTGCATGTAATTGTGATGGATGCTGTAGGAGAGAGTCGTGGGAGAGACAAAAAATGAGTAAAAAACACCCTAAATATGTTTAGAACTACAAATGAACTTTCTTATGTCGATTCTTGTTTTTTGTCACAATTCCAACCCTCCTCCTTTATCCGGGCTTGGGACCGGCAAAAGTGACCCAAAAGAGACACTGCGAAGTTAGTTTTTTGGTTAGTTTTTTTTGGTTATCTGTAAAGGTTTCTCCCCACAGTTGATGGTCTCATATATGGCCGTGTAGGCCTCCCTGCGCTTTGGAGACACAGAAAACCAGTTATAAGTCTCTTGTACCAAGAACTCCACACTATGGGAGATGGTGTCATTGGAAGCATGACTTACAGCAAGCTGCAGAGAGTGGCACACACAGCGAATAAGAACCAGATCTTTGAGGCCATACTCCTCCTTCAGCACTTTATGGACCCCATTGTTAATCCCTGTCATAACAGAGGCATTGTCAGTCCCTATCCCCAGGAGTTTCTCTTTTTTAAGACAACACTTCTCGAGGAAAGCCACAACAGCACGGGTTATAGATTTGGCATCTCCTCCCTCCAACTCAACAAGCCCCAGAAATGTTGATACAATTGTCTGCTTGGTGTCACTAAAGTACCTTATCACAACCCCCAGGTACTTAGAAGCACTTACATCCGTGGACTCATCGAGGAGGTACACCATTAATCATTTCTGTGCACGTTTGAAGTGCGTAGCAGCAGTGGAGTCTGAGAAAGCAACTCTACATGCTTCTCCAATGTGATCACATTGGAACAGTGTTCAGCGATAGCTAATGCCATGGTGGCCTCAGCCCTTTTAACCATAAATGGCAGCTTGTTTTGGGTGGAACTGTTATAACGCTTTGCCTTTTGAGTATGTTTTTGAGTTGTCATGTGTTTTTTTACTTCACTAAGTTTGGCGTAGAAATCAGCCTTACAATACAGGCAGTATATGCCCGTGTATCATCTCCAATAAACGGCTTCAACCAGCCTTTGAATTCAGGGTTTGATTCCCACTCCTTTCTGTATTTTTTAATGTGTAAAGACTGGTTCAGAGCTCGTTTAAGTCTCCTCTGATGTGCCTCCATGTATGCTGCTGCTCCAGCCTCTCCTCTCCAGTTAGCTAGCGCTCCTTTCAATGAGAGCTTTACTATAAATACTGCCAGGCTCTTCTTATAGCTGCTAACCATGGAGGAGCTCACACACTGCACTATAATTAAAGGGCTATTTTAGGCTCTTTGAAGCAGCAACATACTGACTAAAATGATTCAGACCAAGACAGAAGGAGACATACACTGAACAGCACCCGGCCACTACAAAAGAACACACAAACACTGGTCAAAAGCAGGTGGGTCATTCCATGAAATGAGTGCCTTTTGCGTCCTTTTGATAATTTAAGTAGAAATTGTGAACCAATATTGAGTAGAATTTTAAAAGCCTGTTAGACTCAATGAAGTGACCTTTAATATAAACCACATGGAAAATTAAATACATCTGAGTTATTTAATTTTTATATAAAAATAAAACCCAATAACAACCTGTCCCTGATTTTAAGGGCAACCCTGTTAAGTTAACTGAACTCTTGTTTTAATAGGGTGAAACTATTCCTTTTTTATTTTTTTAATTTAACCTTTATTTAAATAGGCAAGTCAGTTCAGATCAAATTATTTTGATTCTTCAAAAGAAACATTGAACATCTACTAGTCAAATCATAATGTAAAAGCAGGTGAGCTGGCTATACTCCTTAAGATGAAAGAGAGATAGAGAGTGGAATGTTTACTGTTCATTTTATGTTGTTTATTTAACTTTTAGACTGAGACATGATGAGCTAGCCAGCTAGATGTTTAGCTTATGTCACAGAGAGGCACACACACAGTGGACGAGGTGAGTAAGTGACTGAGGTTGTGTGAGTCAAATGCTGTGATTTATTTTAGACAAAGAACATTTTACATTTACATCCCTCCGTGAATGTAAGCCAGGGCGGGATCAGCCAGCTGCGGCTTCCCGCATGCGTGATTCATTTGCAGTCTGGACATGGAGGGGTGAACATCTCCTGCTCTGACTGCAGCTGGGATGGACTGCTGCGCGAGGACTGGGCCGCCTGTGAGTGCTTTGGGATGGGGCCCACGGCAGCACCCGCTGCTCGTTGAGAAGAGTAAGAACGATACGTGCTTTCACGTCAGAGTCTCCAAAAGTCTCCAATAACACCAGAAAAAGTCACTAGATTTGTCGCTAGTCGAGTTTTTGAAAATGTGTTGCTAGAGGGGTCAGAATACTTGCTAAATATAGCGAAAAAGTCGCTAAGCTGGCAACACTGTGTGAGGGTTTGACTGAGGTTAGGCCTCTGACTCCCACTAGGGGGAGTGGTAGGACCACAGTCAAGCCGTCACATCATAACGAGGGGTAGTTAATGATCCCCAATCAGAGACAGCTGTCTAGAGTTTGTCTCTGATTGGGGATAGTATTTAGAGTGCCTTCACATCCACCTGTGTGTGGGTCATTATTTTGAAGTCATCATCAAGTAAGTGTGTGTCTCCTCCGGGTATGTTAGTCTTTGTTATTTTGTATAGTTCTGACTAAGTATAGTTTATTGTTAATAAATACTATGTCGAACTATGATTATGCTTCGCCTTGGTCTCTGAAAACACCTGATCGTGACAGAATGACCCACCAGAACGAGACCAAGCAGCGTTCGATGGAGGAGAGCAGGTGTCCGGAGCAGCGGCGCCGTCGTCAAGGAAAGGGTTGACGGGCCAGAAAGGCGAAGGACCAGCCTGGAGTCCAGAAGAACCCCCAAACTGTTTTTTGGGGGGGCTATGGGGGTGGTCGGGGATCGATGGTGAAGAGCCCCACGACCACTGCACTCGTGGGGGTTCCAGGAGGAGCCCCTACAGAAATGGGAGCAGGAGTACAGAGAGGAGTCGGAGGGGTCAGAATACTCGTTAAATATAGCGAAAAAGTCGCTAAGCTGGCAACACTGCACCTTGCAGGTCTTGAAACAGTGATATCTCCCTGTTGGTGGCTTCCTGCTGGAATAAATAGATGTCCTGATTGGATGACTACATGATAGAGGTGAAATTTGGAGCGCAGGGCTAAGGAAAGGGTGGAGCTCCTGTCCCTGTGCTAGGTGAGCTGAATGTGAAGTTAAAGCAGACCCCCAGGTGGAGTGGGAGGACTGGGCTTTCCCAGGGTTCCCCTTCATCTCTCCACCCTTGTATTGGGGTAGCTCCCCCTGGCTGCTCAACTCACAGCTCTGGGTGGTGGCCACCCCACTCCCGACGCCACTGTCCCTCTCCATCCCTGGTTCTGATGAGGTCGGCTTCCTTCGTGACGAGCGTCAGTAGCTGACCAGCGCCCGTGCTGCCACCCTGACCCGCCTGTAGATCAGCAGGTAGAAAAACCTCACGCGGCCCAGACCGATGGCGGCTGTTTTTGTTGTTTCAGCAGCTCTGTGTTTCCAGTAAATTCATTAATGTGGTTTGACGTTCTAGGCATATCAGATCACAGCCCAAAAATAAATAAAAATATTCTTCATCCTGCCCAATAAGGCATGAAGTAGCTAAATGTCTACAAGAGTACTGTATGCTACCTAATTTTCTCAAACATAACCAAAAAATATATTTGTACTGTTGCTAACAGAGGCAATAACTTTTGAATTAATTCTGTGTAAAAAATAAAAATCTTATACGTGTATTCTACAAATAGATCAAGTTGAGGGGTCAAATGCCCCCTCACTTTTAATGGACCCTGGTTGCTGTATTATTTGTGGTGTGCTGTTCATATCAAGCCCCTTTGGGCTTCCAACCTTACCTGCACATCGTTTTTACCAGTTTTTGTTCATCTAACTCTAGGATTGTATAGCAGACTTAATATTATATTGTGATGCTTTTAACGGAATAGCCATACATTTTGAATTCCTTGAAATTAACAGTTGAAACCTAAATAGAAATGTACATGTCAGACAGTTCTGTCAGCTGCTGTACAGTATACTAGAGTACAAGAAAGTAAATTCCAATTTATAGTAGTTCTCTCTGTGGTGAATCATTAACTCACATTAAAGAAGTTGCTCTGAAACTGAGAGCATTAACTACCACAGGTAGTGTTCTTAACACAGGAATATTACAATCAAACAGAGTATCACCAGAAATAACAGAGAACTTTGGCGGTTACTGATCCTGAAGTTTATTTCTCACCTCAGTTCTGAAGTTTTATGTCATGGAGTTTTTGTCTCTCTGTGCATTATCTTGTTCTTCTGGGTGTCGGGGTTGCTCTGTTTCTCTGTCACACAGTCGTTTCACAGTTTATCTGTCACTCAACTGGTTCCTTCTCTTTTTGAGCTTCCTCTAATTTTATCATTGAAAAACCCCTGTGACATCATATGTGATACATAGGGGTGTGTCTTCTGTTTCATGATGGATCTGTTACTAATTATGGTCAATTCAGCACAGAATCGCTGTGTTATTTTGCTGCAATATATATAATTTTGTTCAAATTTGTCTTGAGTCAAAGCTCACTCTGCCCTAGTCAGACAGAAGACATAACTCAACAATCAGTATACAATAGCATTTCTATGAACATACTGTACGTATATTGTATACAGCATCACCAACCCAGTCATTTTGTAATAATTTATTCATCTTCAGTTCGTTTTTTAACAATAAGGAAGCTCTTTTGCTCACATCGCTAAAACAGTCTACATTTACAATAAGGATTCAATACAGTTCTCCTAAATAACATTTAATATATTCATACACATAATTAATGTCTTTATTGCAATAAACAAGAGTTGTTAGCAGGAGTGCTGTAAGTATTGCTACAATTTCCCAGTCCTTTACCCTTCTAGTGTATGAGAAACATTTTGGTGGCTTTACAGTGACAGGATCCAACCCAAGCCTGCTCATTTGTATGGGTTCGGGTGAGGTTGGGTACGGAATACGGATACATGAGGCAGAGTAGGACAACAGTCTCCTCTTAAAGTGGAAATATATCATTAATTTCATTACTCTGGAGCTAATATTGCATATTATACTACTATCCATCACATCACTGCTTGTGATGAGCATATGAGAGAAAAACAGACACAGGTCCTTATTCATTTCCCCTCTGTTAACTGTAACCACTTTGTCATAATTTTTCACTTCAAAACATCCTCCATTACAGTGTCTCTTGCTCACTCACGCTACACTCAGCTTACTGACCTCCAAATATTGGAGGTTATCAAGAACGCAGGGAAGGGAAATCCCACTTCCCTTGTGTTCTCACTGGAAGAGCCCGCCGCCACAGTGTAGAAACAATGAATTTAAGACACAAATACGACACTGTGTTGGGACTGTGCAGTCATACTACAGTTTCCAGTAAAGGTTCAGAAATTAGCAGTCTTATTAAATTGTTTCCAGTTTGAATGAAAGTGGTCACCATTGAGGCACAGTGAGCTTCATCTGTCTCTATCTATCTCCAGAATACACACATGCACAATCACAGACAGACACACAAAGACACAATAATTAGACAACAGCCATACAAATGAATAAGACAAGGGCAGAAACTGGAGGAATGATCAAACGAACCAATTGACTCCTCGTAACAGTTCCAACTTGGCCAGTCTCTTGACAAGAGGGACTCACATACATTCATATACACACACACACACACACACACACACACACACACACACACACACACACACACACACACACACACACACACACACACACACACACACACACACACACACACACACAGACCAACACAACACAAACACGCATACATGTTACACTCATAATTTGCTGCTCTGTTCTTTATTTTACTCTTATTATTATCTATCCTGATGCCTAGTCACGTTACCCTGCCTTCATGTACATATCTACCTTAAATATCTCATTATCTCATACCTCTGCACATTGATCTGGTACTGGTACTTCCTGTATGTAGCTTCATTCTTGTGTATTTTTATTCTTCTTGTGTTACTATTGTATTTTTATTTTTAAACTGCATTGTTGGGAAGGGCTCGTAAAGCAAGTATTTTGCAGTAAAGTCTACACAAGTTGTATTCGGCGCATGTGACAAATAACATTTCTTATTCAGATTTTTTAAAAACATTTCACTCTATCTTGGTGCATTCAGTACACATTTCTCCATTGAGTCACAGTGGGGTTTAGAAACCCTCTCTTTCTTTCGCTCTTTCTCCCTTCCTTGCTTCCTTTACTCCTCTCTCTCACACCAGATCTGACAACAGAGGACATATAGACTAACATCTATCATCCACAACATTAGAACATATATCTAGAACCTGGAAACATACAGTACAAAGTACCTTGTGCCTTGATCTGCAGAGCAGGCACCTAATCTAGAACCTGGAACTACAGTGTGGGGTAGGTAGCTACTGCACTTTGATTATTGAACACCCCAACAGGGGTTTGATTATTGAACACCCCAACAGGGGTTTGCAGTAATGCACTATTGGTTCTACTGTACTATGAATTATGAAATATTACTAAGAGCAGAGGCAACTACCGTGTCTAACCTAGTGTGCTTTTTATTTATTTTATGGAACTTATATAGCAGATGGCTTTGGGTGGGTGAGCACTGAACCAAAACTACAGAGGAAACAGGAACTTTTTTTTGCTATACGTATCTCAGAGTCAACTGTGGGAGGAGGATTGAAGGAGGGAGGACAGAAAGTCCATCTGAGTCTGTCATGAATCCTTCCTCTTTAAAATGTCTGCAAGCCATCAATCCTTTGCTTTGGATGTTGCCGAATGAAGAACGGTGGATAGGGAGAGGCGTAGTCATTCCTCCTTCAAATGTTTCTGTTTTAACATCTGTTGATTATCTATTATTTTCCCTGTTTACTTCACAGTGTACTTCTTCCTGATTGGCCCCCATCCCACCACTGTCAATAAGGGGAGAAGAGGATTGGCCCATGGGTGGTGCGCATAGGCCCAGGGGCGGGCCGTAGGAGGCTGAGGTGCGTGCCCTGTAGTGTGCCCTGTAGGAGGTGGTGGTGGTGGTGGGGGTGGTAGTTCTGAGGGTGAGAAATGGGACCAGGGGCACGCAACTGAGCCAGCTGATTGGAGGAGGCAGCGGCTGCCATCGCCGCAGCAACAGCCAGGGGGTTGGTCAACAGTCCATGGCCCAGAGTTTTTGGAAGGTCCTTTGAGAAAGTCAAGGAAGACTGTGAGATCCAGAGAGAGAAACAGTGTACAGGTCAGAATAAGAAATGTGAGAGAAGAGGCAGGGAAAGGGTATGCTGTCTATTTGACAATCCAGAGCTAAATTACTGGACCATCAATTAATGATTTAAGGCATTGAAGTATTGCTATAGCCTACAAAAAGAGTTGGATCATTACCACAAAGTCTGTGCGCTTCTTGTGCCGGCTGAGGAGGGGATTGGGCTTCCCAGCAACACCATCCCGATGCCTTCGACTGGATATATGCTGGAGAACAAGAGAAGTGGGCTGTTATGTATTTATCTTTCAGTGATCTATCTGAATGATAAGTATAGGTGTAGAGTAAAGTTGCCTCTACGCTGATCTGTGGTCAGTTTAGCATTTTCTCCACTAATGGTTAAGGTTAGGATTTGGGGATGGGAGGGGAGGGGAAGCTGATCCTAGATCTGTACCTAGGGGAAACTTCACTCTGGAGCAGCGGTCACTCACTCACCTGTTTGAGTTGCAGCTCCGAGTTCACCCTCACGTTGCAGATCTCACAGTGGAAGGTGCGTTCCTGAGTGTTGGGGTCCGAGGGCAGCCCCCCTGCCTGCTCAGGGCTGGGGTTAGGGCCCAGCCGGGGGTACGCCTTGATGGGGCCCAACCCACTCCTTGCCTCCAGGATGGTTTTGTGTTTGGTACCTGTACCCATGGAGAGAGTGTTTTGTTTGTACATTTTGTAAGTTAATATCCTATAGATCCCATCGGAGAGTAGTCTAACGTAGGCCTACATTTCATGATGTTCTTGTTAATATCAAATATTATATTCGATGTGTTTTTTTGTAGTATTAAGAAATTAGGGGACTGTATGATTGTAATATGGAATAAGCTTCCCTGACCTTTGAACTATTGAACTATTTTGCGGCATAAATTAGATTTCACACCCGCCGACACAGGACAGGAGTGTTCGGCCGCACTAGGTCACACAGCAGCCAGGTGAGCATTTTGTTCTTTATTTGTTGTTGTTATTTTTAAGGTTGCAAATGTTGTATTTGTATGTTCCTTAAACAATCATTTGTTGGTGAACAAGATCACATTGTGATTGGCCATAAAAAGATGACTAGTAGGCCTATATTGAGTATATTGAGTCTGGGAAAAAAAGTGTGGTGACATTGACTCGCCACTAGAGAGATGTAGAGAGCTGTAGTGGCACAGCAGTTTTGGTAGACTATATCCTCATCTATTATTATGTGGTCATGTAGTACAGAACCATTCCCCCCATTTCTATTGTTCACTGTCATTTCACATTCAGTCCCTGTTCACCCCCTACTTTTGTCTCTTACACAAAAACCATCTCTTCTTTCTCAGTCTAGTTAAATACTTCTTCTCACCAAATTCTACTCTCCTCTTCTCTTTTCATCCTCCCCTCTGCTATACTGTTTCTTTCCTGTACATTACAAGACCAAAAGTATGTGGACACCTGCTCTTCGAACATCTCATTCCAAAATCATGGGCATTAATATGGAGTTGGTCCCCCCTTTGCTGTTATAACAGCCTCCACTTTTCTGGGAAGGCTTTCCACTAGACGTTGGAACATTGCTGCGGGAACTTGCTTCCATTCAGACACGAGCATTAGTGAGGTTGGGCACTGATGTTGGGCGATAAGGCCTGGCTCACAGTCGGCGTTCCAATTCATCTCAAAGGTGTTCAATGGGGTTGAGATCAGGGATCTGTGCAGGCCATACCGATCTCGACAAACCAAGAAATTTGGTTAGGTAGAGTTTTCCTGGCATCCGCCAAACCCAGATTTGTCCGTCGGATTGCCAGATGGTGAAGCGTGATTCATCACTTCAGAGAGCGCTTTTCCACTGTTCAAGAGTCCAATATTGGCGAGCTTTACACCACTCCAGCCGACGCTTGGTAATCTTAGGCTTGTGTGCGGCTGCTCGGCCATGGAAACCCATTTCATGAAGCTACCGACAAACAGTTATTGTGCTGATGTTGTTTCCAGAGTTAGTTTGGAAGTCGATAGTGAGTGTTGCAACCAAGGACAGACGATTTTTACGCGCTACGCGCTTCAGTGCTCGGCAGTCCCGTTCTATGAGCTTGTGTGGTCACGGCTGAGCCATTGTTGCTCCTAGACGTTTCCACTACACAATAACAGCACTTACAGTTGACCGGGGTAGCTCTAGCAGGGCAGACATTTTACAAACTGACTTGTTGGAA
Source organism: Thymallus thymallus (assembly GCA_023634145.1). Taxonomy (NCBI): domain Eukaryota; kingdom Metazoa; phylum Chordata; class Actinopteri; order Salmoniformes; family Salmonidae; genus Thymallus; species Thymallus thymallus. Next base: position 21,203,008 of record CM042409.1, on the reverse strand, counting down.
AGGGGGCATCCTATGACCGTGCCATGTTGAGCTCTTCAGTACAGGCCATTCTACTGCCAATGTTTGTCTGACTGCATGGCTGTGTGCGTGATTTTATACACCTGTCAGCAACGGGTGTGGCTGAAATAGCCAAATCCACTAATTTGAAAGGGTTTCCACATACTTTTGTATATGTAGTGTATCACCCTTCAACAGCACATGGTTATATTTCCAAAACTCGTTTAGATGTCTCACTTTGGGAAATGCCTGGACGTGTCCACAAGCTCAAAGTAACCAATCACACACCATCTGTTGGCAATTCTCTGGTCATTCTCTCCACTCTTCCTTGCGGAAGTGATTGCGGTCACAATAAGATCTCTTCAGCTTGACTATATTCCTGGTTTCCTTCTTAACTGTTCTCAGACAGTGAGGTTTACACTGCCAAACGTAGAACTTCAGCTCCTGTCCATAGTTGAGTACCGACCAAAAGGTTTTTGCTTCGAGTAGAATTAATTTTCTACTTGTCAGTCTCCGCCTAGCTAGCTCCACATGGCTAGTTATCGAAGCTCGGTTAGCCCTCGCTGCAAGGCTTCGGCTGCCAAAATTAGCAAACTCCGTAAGCTTTTAGCTAACTTGGCTAACTAGCTGCAAAGCTAGCTAACCACACAAAGGACTAGTTCCCGCCACAAGGCTTAAACTAACCTGACTAGCTGCAAAGCGAGCTAACCACACAAACAAAGGGCTAGCTCTTGCCCCAAAGCTTAAGCTAACCTGGCTACAAGCCTGCCAACCACATCAGCATTACTACCTGCAACACGGTACTATTTCTAGCACTTTTGTCTTGTATAGTTCAAACCTACGCTTACTCATTCGCATTAATTAGACCGACTGTTAGCCTCACGGCTCTATGGTCGTGGGAAAACACCTACCCAAAGACTAATTGCCACATGGTGCTAGCTACAGCGCACCTTAGCAGGGGTAGCTGCTAGCTAGCTAACGCACCACTAGCCTTTCCACACATCCCAGCTAGCTTTAGCCTCTACTAGCTAGCTAACACCCAACTAAAGGCCAGAGCTTACAAGTTGTTTTTACAACAAAAGGCTCAACCCCCACTACCGACCCCAGCTGGGGCGAGGTTATGAATAGCTTCGATTCCCTCCCCTCACTGTCTGATGATGGAGCGTTGGGGAAGGCGAGCTAGGGGATGACGAGAACGACAACGGGATTAATCTCATGGGTCTCCTCAACTTTGAGACTGAGATGAACATGCTCTCCCCCCTCTCAAGACCCAAGATTCCCACCCCCAAGATGGGTGAGCTGCTGAATTCTCCTCAGAGTACGGCCTCCCCAACTTTTGCAAGTGAGCAGTGGCCAGATTTGACCCCCAGGACTCCGGAAGGGACATATATGATGGGAAAAGACTGCCATTCCACATATCCCCCACTAAGCAACTGCTTCCCGCAGTCCCAGATGGCCTCAGAGAGGCTAGGAGCTCGTGGGATAAGCCCGTTACCAGCAATATCCTCGCTAGGGGCTTCCAGAGCAAGGACAATATGGAAGAATCTGGGTTTTGCAAACCTCTCATGGTGGAGCCGTCACTGGCTGACCATCTCCACCCCACACGCTGTGCTGCTAGCACTACAGGCACTTCCCTCCCTGGAAAAACTGAGCGTTTTTCTGCCTCCATTTTGCATAAACGTACAAAACCTCTGCCTTATCAATCACAGCACTTAACATGACCTCTTTATTGTTGTCTTACCAGGCAAAGTTACTGGAGGATGTGGCGAAGCAACTGGATTCGGAGAACCTGAATCAGGATGCTTGGGATGAGATACTATGTGTGGTTATGGATCTAAACCTCTGGGCCTCACGTAATGCCATCCAAGGTTGTGGTCGTGCCATGAGCCTAGCAGTGGTGGACGAAAGGGCACTTTGACCTGTCCAGCTTAACAAATAAAGAAAAAGCTGACCTCCTGGATACCCCTGTGGCACGCAAGGAGTTGTTCACCCCTTCCGTCATGCGGTGTGTGACATGCAAAAGAAAGATGGTGAAGCCTTCAACTTCTGTCTACCCCGCAAACCTGGGCCCCTGTGTATGTTTGATGTGATGTTGATGGTATATTCTCCTAACCCTCAGAAAACTGGACACAGGAATGTTCTTGCAACGTTCTCATGAAACGTGTCTAAAACATTAATATTGTATATTCTGAGAACATTGTAACTATGTTCTAGATAAGTTCTGCTTGACATTGTTCACCGAAACATGCTAAAAAGGTTTTCAGAAAGATTTTGCTTACATAGAGATAATGGTCTCCTAACTAACAGAAAACTGGACACTCAAACACTAAGGGAAAATAAATGTTTTATCCAGAGCGACTTACAGTAGTGAGTGCATACATTTTCGTACTGGTGCCCCTTGGGAATCAAACCCATAACCCTGGCATTGTAAGCGCCATGCTCTACCAACTGAACATGGGTAACATTACAAAAATTTTCTCTCTCCCTAGAATTGTTAGCTCGGCTCACACTTGTACAAATGTGGAATCTCCTCAGTGTGTTTACATAACAGAGGGCAAGCCGAAATTACTATACAGTATGTGTAACTAGTTATTTGACTGTATACATAAAGGTTTATGTGCTGTGCATCCTTAAACATAACAGCCATATTCTAGGAAGCTGCCAGTTTTTAATCATGGATGTGTGTGAGACAGTGGTATCCCATGAGGCAATATCAGAGATCAGGGTGTGAAGAAGAGCACATAAAAGGTTGTGTTTGTAAATGCTCAAGTATCACTCTGTGTGGCTAAATTTGAGCTTGCTGAAAATATAGAATTTCCTACAAGAATACTGTCGGATAATCTGTTTCACAATTTCTTATTCTGGCAATGTCTATCTAGGCCAGAACGATCAATAACAACACTTTTTTATACATTGCGTTATTAGTACTCTAGATGGAATGAGCCTTACCTTTATTGTGCGCCTCTAGCTGAGAGAGGGAGTTGACGGCCACTTTGCACAGTGAACAGTAGAGCAGTTTTTTGGCCTTGTCCTCCTCAGACTCCCCTGAAGAGGGGCTGGGGGCTGGGGACACGCTGTCAAGGGGGCCTGCCATGAGGGTGTCCACCTGGGGGGGACCAAGGGCCGGGGAGGGGGTGGAGGTGGTGGACATGGGCGTACTCAGAGGGGGCAGGGGTGGGCACACAGGGAGCCGCATGGGGGTGTCTGGGGTGTCTGGGACAGACATGGGGCTGGGTGTCGTGGGTGAGCTGTTTGAATGTGGGTGGGACTGGGAATCATCTGTGAAGAGAACAGATAGCAAATAGAACGTTTTCAACCATATTATGTAGATCACACCAGATAATAATATGATGAGGATGATAATGGTGGTCCTGCTCCTGCAGCACCAGTATAGTAGTTTGACTGACCATACTGGGTCATAACTCTGCCCCAGGGGGCCACACATCTGTCTCCCCCATCTGGAGTGAGTCGGGTTAGGGGGAGACACCTGGGTCATGTCAGGTTATTCAAGTTGGAGAGCGTGAAAAGAAGGTCGATAGGACAGTACAGTACTTTTAATTTTACTGTAGTTTAACCACTGTGTGTAGCACAGGGTCATCTTGCCTGCTAATTGAAATAGACAGAATACACATGCCTGGGAAGCTGATGCCTGGGAAGCTGATGCCTGGGAACTGATGCCTGGGAAGCTGATCCTTGTCATTGCTGACAGAGGTGTCTCTTAGCAGACATCCACCTGTAACACTCTGTTTCCCTGACCGTGTGTGTTTAGGTTATATCTCTGTGTGGGTTCAGCATGTGAGTGTGTGTGAGTGTGTGTGGTGTGTGATATAGAGCACAGGTGGTGCTTACCCTGTTTGCTAGTGTCAGGGTCTGGGCTGGATGGTGAGGGGCCTGGTGGAGAGGGGGAGGCAGTGGGGGGAGCGACAGGCTTGTCACCCTCCTTGGGGCGAGTCTTGGAGGTCTCGATGCCCTTTACCCTCCGAGCATGCCGGTTCCCCTTATAGTGGGCCTCTGCCTGGCTCTGAGAGGAGAAAAGGGGGGCATGCGAGTACATGATATGTCACATCATAATCCACATACAGTAGGTACTAATATTCATACACTAAATGGCAAATTCATATACTGTAGCTGAGAAGCTTGTACTTGCCTCTCTGATACTGAGGCCAAATACCTGAGCAACATGCTAATCGGATTGGGGAAAATTATACCCAATCTGTAGCAGGTGACGTAATTCGCTCACCCCAATAGCAGCCTTAGCATGGCCATGGGACACCACTCACACCCTTGTTGTCACACCCTTGTGTCCTAAACCTACTACCCTGTTTAGCACAATATCTGTCATCCACAGGCTTATTTATTGAGACCCAGTGAGGTCAGTGGAGTGAACTCTAGCCACAGTGTTGACTGGACAACTCTCAGTAGATGGCTTTAGGCTGTCACATGAGCCCTGTGCTGTCCATGCTCGGTACCTGCCTGTTCCTGCTCTGTACCTTCCTGTCCCTGTGGCTGGCTGGCTGGAGCAGTTCAGCAGTTCAGCAGATCAATTATGCATTAATCTCTCATGAATTTATCACTGAGATCCCCAATATCTGCTCTGTCCGCAGCTGTCATTAGAGCTGTTTTTATAACTGTCCTCCCTCAACACAAAATAGCACAACACACAGCAGCTGAGCAGCACACACTCTCTGTAGATGGTTGTCAATGTGAGAACTATTTTAATGTTCTGTAAAGCAAATGTAAGATCAATGTGTTAGATTAAAATGTTTTAAAGCGGCAATCTGCAGTTGCTACATCAATTGTTTTAGTTATACATTAAGGATATGTAACCATTGATTCTTAAAGAATATAATTTATAAATGCTTAGTTCAACTGTAATACACCATCAGAACCCAAAATATAAGCTTGTTTTACTTTATTTATTTCAGACAGGTCAAAAGACCTTCTTTCAGAAGAACAGAATAGCATACTCTGAGTTGTCCTTATGTTAGGCCCTGACCTGGCTATGCCAAATGGCTGTGGGCTACACTAGTTAATTTAGTTGACAAGATTTGCGAAGAATTCCATGGCGTTGTTTTATATTATTTTATAGTATGCAATTGAACATAGCTGAATAAAATAGAAAGGATACAGCGGGTGAAATAAGTATTGAACACGTCACCATGTTTCTCAGTAAATATATTTCCAAAGGTGCTATTGACATGAAATGTTCACCAGATGTTGGTAACAACCCAAGTAATCCATACATACAAAGAAACCAAAACAAACAAGTTCAGAAATTAAGTTATGTGTATTAATGTGAAATGACACAGGGAAAAAGTATTGAACACATGAAGAAAGGGAGGTTCAAAAAGGCATGGAAAGCCAAGACAACAGCTGAAAACTATCAGTAATTAAAAAGCAATCCAGCCCCCTGTCAGTGCAAATTAATATCAGCTGGTTCAGTACCAACTGATGGCCTACAAAAAGGTCTCATTGCCAAGGTGTCACACAAGACACATCTCATGATGGGTAAAAGCAAAGAGCTGTCTCAAGACATTTGCAACCTAATTGTTGCAAAACATAATGATGGCATTGGTTATAGGCGCATTTCTAAGCTTCTGAATGTTCCAGTGAGCACTGTTGGGGCCATAATACGGAAGTGGAAAGACAATCATTTCACCATAAATTTGCCTCGACCAGGTGCTCCTCGTAAATTTGCCCATTCATCCTTCCTTCAATTATGTGAAGTTTGCCAGTACCATTTGCTGAAAAGCAGCCCCACACCATGATGTTCCCACCTCCAAACTTCACGGTTGGTATGGTGTTTTTAGGGTGATGTGCAGTGCCATTTCTCCTCCAAACATGGTGTGTATTATGACATCCAAACAGTTCAATTTTGCTCTCATCTGACCACACTATATTCTCCCAGTATTTCACTGGCTTTTCCAAATGTTGTGCAGCAAACTTTAAACAAGCTTCAACATGCTTTTTTTTCAGCAATGGAGTCTTGCGTGGTAAGCGTGCATACAGGCCATGGCGGTGGAGTGCATTACTTAATGTTTCCTTTGAGACAACAGTACCTGCTAATTGCAGGTCTTTTTGACGCTCTCCACAAGTGGTCGTTGGCTCTTGGACAACTCTTCTGATTATTCTTTTCACTCCTCTGTCAGAAATCTTGCGAGGAGCACCTGGTCGAGGCAAATTTATGGTGAAATGATTGTCTTTCCACTTCAGTATTATGGCCCCAACAGTGCTCACTGGAACATTCTGAAGCTTAGAAATGCGCCTATAACCAATGCCATCATTATGTTTTGCAACAATTAGGTTGCGAATGTGTTCAATACGTTTTTCCTGTGTCATTTCACATTATTACACATAACTTAATTTCTGAACTTATTTGTTTTGATTTCTTTGTATGTATGGATTATTTGGGTTGTTACCAACATCTGGTGAAACGTTCATGTCAATAGCACCTTTGGAAATATATTTACTGAGAAAAATGGTGACATGTTCAATACTTATTTCACCCGCTGTATTTTCTCCAAGCGATTTGAGGGAGTGCGCAAATGCGGCTATTCTGGTTTTAGCTGTTAACAAAGAAACAGATACTTCTATTTGCTTAATTTAGAGTTATTTATCTAGCTTTAGTTGTGATACAAAGGCTGGGCTATATGTTTTGGTTTTTAATACATTCTAAGGCTGCAAAAAAGTTGCATTAAAGGCATGAGCTCTGCTTTGTTTCTGGCGCAGGCTGAACACACTTCATCATTCTCTCATTCACAATTTGACAAGCACTTGATAATGCCTTGAATTTCCCGTCTGCATCCCCTTTGTGTGGCCGTAATGCCCCCTAAAAAAATCCATGCCTTTTGCGGGCAGTGGCCGGTGTGTCCTTGGGCTGAATATAATATTAATAATTCCCTTCTGCGCCCCTGCCCAGTCATGTGAAACCCATAAATTAGGGCCTAATGAATTTATTTTAATTGACTGATTTCCTTAAATGAACTGTAACTCAGTAAATTTGTTGAAATTCTGGCATGTTGCGTTTATTTTTTTGTTCAGTATAGATTGACGGCCATTATTTTGAAGTTTAAGTGTACAGTTATGGCCCATATTAGGTTTATATCCAGGTTTAAATAAACTAAGTATTTGAAATAATTTCTAGATTTGAAAGTTGTCACCCAGAAAGGTTTATATTACAATGAAACACACTATACAGTTACCATTACTGACCATTTTATATGTGAAGCACCAGGCAGGGCATATCTTAAATGTGGCAAAGGTCACACAGGCTACCATGGATGTGGACATGGTGTACAGAAAGGTGTATATTTAAATGGTAGGATGACAAAAATGACAGCAGCACTCAGGACAGATTCACAGTTTGATGAATTGGTACATGAAGAACACCACACTGGTGTTTCTCCAATGCAAGGGCTAGGCATAGGGTTAGTTACAAGTTTTGATCTAGACTATATGCATTTAGTTTGTTTGGAGATTGTCAGAAAGCTTATCTATCTGGATTAAGGGACCATTTAAGTATAGGGTATCTGCGGGTATTCTGCCAGTTATTGCATTGAACAAATGAAGTCGATGAGCCAATCTGCCAAGGAACTTCTCAAGAACCAAGATCACGGTCAGAGTTCAGTCAGTGGACAGCTACAAAATTAACATAATTTGTATTATATACAGGGTCTGCTGTTATTCAATAGGCTGCCAAGTACCCAGTACAGAAACATCATGCTTTTGTTTGTTGCTATGAGAATTCTCCTCAGTCCAGCTCTATGTTCAGAATATGGCGACTATGTAGAGGACTTGCTGAAATGTTTTGTTCCCAACTTTGCCACGTTATATGGCCCTGAAGTCCTTATTGACAATGCTCATAGTCTTACTCATCTGGCCGAAGATGCTAGAAAATATGGTCCGCTTGACAAAATGTCATGTTTTCGATTTGAGAGCAATTTGGGGAACATAAAGAAAACGGTGTGAAAGCCACGCAATCCTGTTCAACACTTTGTAAGGTGTTTGCATGGGAAACAGTGAGTGAAGATTATAACTAAGAAGAGTTGTCAGATCGGCATCAAAAACCACACTTCTCTGGGCCTACACTCCGGAATGTGCTACAAGCATGCAATACAAGCAGTGCAGACACAAAGGGAGTATCATCTCATGTTTACAAGGAACCAATTGCTTTGAACTAAATGGCAGAGTTCCCATTGTGAGAAATGTCTTCATCAGGGGTCACCCATATACAGTGCATTTGGAAAGTATTCACAACCCTTTACTTTTTTTCTCCTTTTGTTACGTTACAGCCTTATTCTAACATGTATTCAATCGTTTTTTCCCCTCATCAATCTACACACAATACCCTATAATAACAAAGCAAAAACAGGTTTTTAGAAATGTTTGCAAAAACTGAAATATCACATTTACACAAGTATTCATAACCTTTAATCAGTACTTTATTGAAACACCTTTGGCAGTGATTACAGCCTCGAGACTTCTTGGCTATGACGCTACAAGCTTGAAACACCTGTATTTGGGGAGTTTCTCCTATTCTTCTCTACAGATCCTCTTAAGCTCTGTCAGGTTGGATGGGGAGCGTCGCTTATTTTCATTGCTCTCCAAAGATGTTTGATCGGGTTCAAGTCCAGGCTCAGGCTGGGCCACTCAAGGACATTCAGAGACTTGTCCCGAAGTCACTCCTGCGTTGTCTTGGCTGTGTGCTTAGGGTCATTGTCCTGTTGGAAGGTAAACCTTCGCCCCAGTCTGAGGTCCTGAGTGCTCTGGAGCAGGTTTTTATCAAGGATCTCTCTGTACTTTGCTCTGTTCAACTTTTCCTCGATCCTGACTAGTCTCCCAGTCCCTGCCGTTGAAAGAAATCCCCACTGCATGATGCTGCCACCACCATGCTTCACCGTAGGGATGGTGCCAGGTTTCCTCCAGACGTGATGCTTGGCATTCAGGTCAAAGAGTTCTATCTTGGTTTCATCAGACCAGAGAATCTTGTTTCTCATGGTCTGAGATTGTTTAGGTGCCTTTTGGCAAACTCCAAGCGGGCTGTCATGTGGCTTTTACTGAGGAGTGGTTTCTGTCTGGCCACTCTACCATAAAGGCCTGCTTGGTAGAGTGCTACAGAGATGGTTGTCCTTCTGGAAGGTTGTCCCATTTCCACAAAGGAACTCTGGAGCTCTGTCGGAGTGACCATCGGGATCTTGGTCACCTCCCTGACCAAGGCCCTTCTACCTCGATTGCTCAGTTTGGCCGGGCAGTAAGCTCTAGGAAGAGTCTTGGTGTTTCCAAACTTCTTCCTTTTAAGAATGATGGAAGCCACTGTTTTCTTGGTGACCTTCAATGCTGCATACATGTTTTGGTACCAGATCTGTGCCTCGACACAATCCTGTCTCAGAGCCCTATAGGTAATTCCTTCTACCTGATGGCTTGGTTTTTGCTCTGACATGCACTGTCAACTGTGGGACCTTATATAGACAGGTGTGTGTCTTTCCAAATCATGTCCAATCAATTGAATCAATTGAATTTACCACAGGTGGACTCCAATCAAGAATATCTCAAGGATGATCAATGGAAACAGGATGCATCTGAGCTCAATTTTATGTCTCATAGCAAACATTCTGAATACTTATGTTGATAAAGTATTTCTGTTTTGTATTTGTAATACATTTGCAAGAATTTCAAAAAAACTTTTCGCAATGCCATTATGGGGTATTGTTTGTAGATTGTTGACGAAGAACATTTATTTAATACATTTTAGAATAAGGCTGTAATGTAACAAAATGTGGAAAAAGGGAATGGGTCTGAATACTTTCCAAAGGCACTGTAGATACATGTATCTGTTATCTATCTTGCAATGTATACTGAAAATAAATATAAACGCAACAATTTGACTGAGTTACAGTTCATATAACCAAATCAGTCAATTGAAATACATTTATTAGGCCCTAATCTATGGATTTCACATGACTGGGCAGGGATGCAGCCATGGATGGGCCTGGGAAGGCATAGGTCCACCCACTTTGGAGCCGGGTCAACCTACTGGGGAACCAGGCCCAGCCAATCAGATTGAGTTTTTCCCCACAGGGCTTTATTACAGACAGAAATACTAAATACTGTGTTGTGTGACAAAACTGCACATTTTAGAATGGCCTTCCATTGTCTTCAGCACACGGTGCACCTGTGTAATGACCATGCTGTTTAATCAGCTGCTTGATATGCCACACCTATCAGGTGGCTGGATTATCTTGGCAAAGGAGAAATGCTCACTAACAGGGATGTAAACAAATTTGTGCGCATTTTATTTCAGCTTAAGATATATATATATACAGTACCAGTCAAAAGCTTGGACACGTCTACTCATTCAAGGGTTTATCTTTATTTTTACTATTTTCTACATTGTAGAATAATAGTGAAGAAAACAACCCAAGCATTAAGCTAGGGAAACTACTGTTCTGTGACTACCTCATGAAGCTGGTTAAGAGAATGCCAAGAGTGTGCAAAGCTGTCATCAAGGCAAAGGGTGGCTATTTTGAAGAATCTCAAATATAAAATATTTTTTTGGTACTACATGATTCCATATGTGTTATTTCATAGTTTTGATGTCCACTATTATTCTACATTGTAGAAAAGTAGTGAAATAGTAAAAATAAAGAAAAAACATTGAATGAGTAGGTGTGTCCAAACTTTTGACTGGTACAATATATATTGAACAAAAATATAAACGCAACATATGAACATGGCCGCCAGTTGCCCATCCCTGAGCTAGATAATACATTTAGATACTTTAAGGTGATTTGGAAATGAAGCACCCCTACCACTCCTAATGAAAGATGAACCCCTACCACTACTAACGAGAGACCAACAATGTTTTCAAGAGTACTGACCATACTCAGGGGCATTAAAGAGACCCAATGTATACATGGCACCATGCTGAGGACCCTACTGAAGCAGTGAGATGGTAACACAGTGCTTCCCGAGAGAGCTGATTTCCCTATGAATACTGTCCAGAATGTGTAGGCGATCAAGCATATGTTACTCGACACAGCTTTCCTGAATGGAGTGGTAGGCAGGGTTGGGGTATATTCCATTTCACTTCAGGAGGTAAACAGATTTTCCAATTTTATGTCATAAGAGGAAATTCAATTTAAAAAAAAATTTAAATTAGAATTTCAGTTTACTTTCTAAATTGACTGAATTAATAAGTAATTGACCACAACCCTTGTGGTAGGTGCTAATAAAGGGATATTTTACTCAAACTATCTTTGAGCATTTTATTTATTAATCCACAGTTAGTACAATCCCAAAAGTCTTACGTTAGTAGTCACATTTTTAAGATAGAGCACATTTAGTACAGAGCAAAAAGTTTGATGATCCAAATGAAGCTATAGACGAAGCTGGTCATCCAGAACAATTTTTTACTCAAAGGCTTGATGATGAGTTGTTTAGTTGAATTAATTGTGTGTGTTAAGGCAAAAACTAAAAAGTGCCCCCCTTTGGGTCTCCAGGACCATGATTGGGAAGCTGCTGTACTGAATGTGCTCTAGCTTGAAAACCTGACTATTGACATGCACATTGTTTGGTATTGAATTATTGATTTAGGATGATTTGGACACGAAGCGCAAAAATTGCTAATGTTTTTATCATTGACTTGCATTAGACAAATTCTAAAAAGTTAGCATTTGGAAACAGTGGCCAGGTAAATAAAACCAAAGCATGGATTGTTGTCATACCTTGTCGAAATGCAGCTTACAGGGTAAGGGAACCAATGTGTAAATGTGTAATTTTGTTGAACTGTCCCTTTTAATTAGAGTTCCTGCAGTGCATTTGATGACTTAAAAATACATTTTTTTATTTGAAAGTGTATTTCCTGAAAGCAGTTTGGGCCCGACATGGAACAGTTGACTGGGTGGACCTACAGGCAAAAACATTTGCACAGGAGGACTTCAGGAAGACTTCAGGAGCACTTCAGGAAGACTTCAGGAAGACTTCAGGAGGACTTCAGGAAGACTTCAGGAGGACTTCAGGAGGACTTCAGGAAGACTTCAGGAAGACTTCAGGAGGACTTCAGGAAGACTTCAGGAAGACTTCAGGAAGACTTCAGGAGGACTTCAGGAAACCAGGTCTCTCAAATTTGTTTTAATTTAATTTACCTCAAACGTTTGTGAAGGCTATTAGCCAGACAAAACCCACTGAGTTTATCCTCAAGCCGACTACTTATTTCTTCATTGATAGGCTGTTTGATGTGTCATTTTTATAAAACGATTATAAATAGCAGCTAAATACGGTATATTGCTATAGATAGTACACTGCATAATGAAACAATCCCTAGTAAGCTAGTGTTTGATGGTAGACTGATTGTATTATTTGTAATTAATAGATTGGTTTTACGTTCAACAACTTTCTATCCAAGCTGGTAGAGAGTGCGAAGACACCTGAATGCAGGTTAAGGAAGCCTATACAGGACAGTTGTGTATAAAAAAAAAAAAATGTATCCATTAGCTAAAGCAAAACTATACCGGCCCTGGCACTACAAAAAGCTTATCATCGATTCGATAGGCATGCAGCCTGCATAGACTTGTCGCAATTTCAGAACTACTTCGACTTCGACCTTGCTGGGATCCAGAGAAACTGCTCTATGCCAGTGGGGTGTGTGTGTGTGTGTAGACAGCTACAAGGCTACAAAGAGAGCTGGGGCTTGGAGGCAGTGAGGGGGTTATCATTGAGGCTAGAGGGCTGCTGGGACATGTCAGGGATGCCTCCCTAAGCCCCAGGCAGTAATTGCTGATGGCAGAGGTACACATATAGCCCCAGTCCTGATTGGCGATGACAGAGAAGCACATATAGCCCTGCATGTGTAAGCCAAGTCCTCGGAAGGTCTTATTTAGACTCCTGCTCCCCAAAGCCCACAGATTAGAGATGAACGAGAAAGGAGGAGGGTGGTTAAAAGACGCCAATCAGCAACGGCTATGTGCTCTAAAGAGACAGACATAGAGAAACACTTGACGTTCTCTCTCCCCTTTCTCTGTCATTGCTGCTCTCTCGCTTCTCTCCCACTCTACTTTCACTGTTTGTTGTTTTCCTCTCTCTCTCTCTCATCTCTCTCTCTCTCTCTTTCAAATGATAAACCCCCTATCTCTCTCGCATTCTCTCTCTCTCCTTCTCTCTCTCTCCTTCTCTCTCTTTGATGGTCCTCTCTGAGGGAAAGCTTTGGTTCTGAAGCTCTGTTCCTGACCTCCAGTGTTTGGGTCTTGGGGGATCAATGAAGGTCATGTATCAATTACAACAGAACAGAGTTGACAACAGAGAAGGGAGATGGACAGAGTGACATGAAGAAGGAACAGAGCAGAGAAAGTCAAGACAGAGATTAGAAGGAAGGAGGACAGAGAGATATACGGTCATTGGAGTTATGGGAAGAACTGAATAGTTATAAAAAGGGTTATGGAAAGAGAGTATGAAAAGTAGGATTTACGATGAATGAGGGAATAAGAAGCATGGGAAAGATTTAAAAGAGAAAATGAGAATGAGATAATTTCCCTGAAATCCTTTTCTCTCTGAGTAGGATGGGGCTTTGATGTTTTATCTATAAAGCAACAAAGGCAGAGGAACCAGAGAGAACTGGTCTAGCAGCCAGATCTACTGTACAGCCTACAGGCAACATGATGGAGGACAGAGGGGGTGGGAGAGGAGAGGAGAGGGAGGACGAGGGACAGAGAGAAATGCAGAGGAGAAAGAGACACAGGAAGTACGCCAGAGAGAGAGAGAGATGGAGAGACATGAACATTTATAAAAAGACGGAACAAGGAGGAGGAAGCACCCACTGAGCAAAAACTGGTTGAATCAACGTTGTTTCCACGTCATTGCAACCAAAAAATGTAATGTGTTGACATTGAATCAACATGGAAAATTTATTGGATTTGAAAAACATACATTTGTACTTTTTCCACCCCCCTTTAAACCTAAATCCAATTTGATTTCACGTTAGTTGACAACTCAACCAAATGTAAATTAAAACTAGATGTTGAACTGACGTCTGTACCCAGAGAGAGAGAGAGAGAAAGGGTGTCTGGCTTTGTGGTGCTGCAGTGGTGATGATAGCCAATGCAGCACAATCAAGAGGCATGTGACGTCAGTCTTGCTGCAGAGAACTCAGAGTGCATTGAAGGAATGTTGGAAAAAGGTCTTGGTTCCTTTCTAAACATAGCAATGTGAACGCAAAGAGGACTCGGACCACAAAATAGGTGAAGTGAACTGGCAAAAGAGTTGAGTCCTCATTTAAAAGCAAGGGCAGTGTGAATACAAAGAGTTCACGTTAAAGAGGACTATATATGTGAAAACACCCTCAGCTGACTGTAATTTATTTTGAATATTTATAGAAATTAGTCTTACCGTTTATATCAAGAAAGACAATGTGTGCTGATGGGGTATAGCATTAGGAAAGTATAGATAGTATGATAAAAACGTGTCTAACCCTGCTTTTGAAATGCAGTAGTACTGCATGAGGAGCACCTTAGGTACATACTGAGAGCAGTGACACCTAACCGTAGCGGTAGACCATGTGGGAACATGGGAGTCCATGTGAGTGGTGTTAGAGGGGGTAGATAGATATCATTAAGACCCCCCATTCCCCTCCCACAGGATCAGGTCAAGGGCCCCTCCCCACAGGGGTGCAGCTGTTATGGAGTCTGAGACGTCCCGTCTCTGTATCCACCTCCCGAAAAGTATTTAGTGCTTTATTTGTTGGCATGAGTCAATATTTTTTGCCTTGCTTGGGTGTCAAACTTGTGTTTGGCTTAGAGGTGACAGCATCAGCCATAAACACAGTATTTCCCTGAGAAAATCTACTTTTTTGTTTAGGGGATATACCCATCACTCATGCTATTGTGGACCAATGTACCCTAGGCTGTACTCTATATACCCATTGTGAAGCACTACAAAAAACATTTAATACAATAATGTTGTATATACACAGTGAACACTATAAACCAAGATCTCTATTCAATCCATATCACGGAAATTCATGGTAAACGCTGCATATGTCGGCTCAATCCGAAATTACCTTTCTATTCCTATTGTGAAATCTGTAACGCTCCAGCGATATGGATTGAATAGATTCCCAAAAATCCACAGTGAGGTGGTTCCAAGATTATTATAGTAAACTAAATCTGAAACTAAAACAAAACTAATCATGATTTTTTGGGGGGACTTAAATAAAATCATTAACAAACCCGTTTGCAGTAGTGTAAAGTACTTAAGTAAAACATCTTTAAAGTACTACTTAAGTCGTTTTTTTGTACTTTACTTTACTATTAATTTTTTTGACAACTTTTACTTTTACATCACTACATTCCTAATGGTGCCATTCTGGTTCAAGGAATTTGAAAATATTTATACTTTCGCTTTTAATTATACTTTTATTGTAGAAATTACATTTACTTTTGATACTTAAGTATATTTAAAACCAAATACTTTTAGACTTTTACTGAAGTAGTATTTTACTGGGTGACTTTCACTTTGACTTTACTGGGTGACTTTCATTTGTACTTTTACTGAAGTATGACAATTGGGAACTTTTTCCACCACTGCCCATTTGAAAAACAAAACTATACCGTAACTATTATCTTTGACTCCAAAACGAACAAAAATAAACAAAAAAACATAATCAATTATATTAAGTTTCAGGTTGTTTTAAAAAAAAAAATCTAATGGGGGTTTGAAGCTACTGAATCTGGTGGGTAAATGCGGCCAGGAGAAGGTGATGTTTCAAATAGACCTTGTGCATCACTATCACTAGCTATCACTAGCTAACAAGCAAAACAAAATTGTCTAGGAAGCTATTGTAACTTGATTTTTCTAACATAGTACTAAAGTTAAAAAGCGTAGGATTGGTCTCAATATGGGCAGGAGAGTTTCCTTCCACCGTATCTTTTGCACCAGTCTCGCCACTATTCCTTCCAAGTTACATTGAGATAGACTTTAAACCTAACCTAACCTATGACCTGACATTATGTATTGACGCCCTGTAGAAAGAAGTGATGTACAACACAAATATTTCCATGCCTCCCAGTATGCTTTCTGCTAAAACAAAATAAAAACGAGCAAATCAGGTCTGAAAACTAATTGAAACTAAACTGAATTTCAATTAAAAAATGTAAAACTAATATAAATATAAATAAAAAATAAAAATAAAAACACAAACTATAATAACCTTTATGCAGTCTATGGCAGAAAAACAGTAATTAATACATTTTACTGGTGATCAAACATTCCCATCTGTGTAGGGAAGGGGGAGGGGTATATGAACAGAAAATCAGACCTTGACTCAGCCTTAGATATGACCATATCTCCACATCTGTTTACAGTGACTTTGTGTTCTAATACACAAACACAGCAGCAAGGAGAGAGGACCATATACAGAGAAAGGAAGGGGAGGCAACATTTGTATGTGGTTACAGTACAATACACATAAAGACATGCAATCTAACCGAGCAGTGGATAATGTGATGAGTTCACATTAAATTATGTGTACAGAGCTGAGAGCTTCTGTCTTTATGACTGTACGTTTCAGAAGGCAGTCCGTGTCAAAAGCAGCTATCAACCGTCAGACCCTCCTCTCTCTACTGGAATCTGTGCGGAACCATCCAAGATCCTAATCACAGCTCTGAGTAATCCCACAAGGGACACACACACACACACACACATTAAGGTTGTATCACGCTAATTAGCCTAGCCCTGGAGCCAAAGAACTGTTGTGGATGTCTATCTTATGATTTATTTGTTTTTCAACTGTGAAAGTGTCAGTAAACACCACTGGCAGATGTATGGGGACACTTAAACCCCCTCTTCATTAACCACTTAATTCTTTAGTTACACTCCTTCAGTCATCCTGTTTTGGGTTGGTGTCCTGACATGCTGGAATGTGCTTTGTCATTCTTCACTACTTTCTCCCTTTCACTCAATGACCAGATCAGGTCAGCTTGTTGTGTCACATTCACCCTCACTGACCCCTCACAAGCTCTCTATCACAACCAATTCCCATGATGCACTGTTCTATTGCTTTCTATCCGTTATATCAGAAGCGCTCGGCCGGCCGCTGTTCTGGTGTGTTTCCTCTCTAAGATATCCCCACAGTTACTCACTCACCCCATCCAACCTCAACATCTCATTCCATAGTCCCCTAGCCACCCAGAACACAGTTGCATAATATTTACAACTCCTTTCTGGGAAGTGCCAGCAAAAT
Organism: Thymallus thymallus; assembly: GCA_023634145.1. Classification (NCBI taxonomy): domain Eukaryota; kingdom Metazoa; phylum Chordata; class Actinopteri; order Salmoniformes; family Salmonidae; genus Thymallus; species Thymallus thymallus. Next base: position 21,185,781 of record CM042409.1, on the reverse strand, counting down.
GTAAGATAAGCAGGGCTGCCCCAAGACTAAAAGTGGAGCAGAGAAATCACAGACACAGTTCTGACTTAACACCTACTCCAGGAGTCCAGTCAATCACTGACATTAGTCAGGTTATGATGTAGTGCATAGATGGATGTGTGGAATACTGAGATGGATGGTCTGATGAATGTGTGGATGGAGGGATGGATAGATGGATGTATAGATGGATGGATAGATGAATAGTGCCTTACTGCCTTACCTCTGAGTTGAAGCGGATCTGGCAGACGTTGCAGGAGATGATGGGTCGTTTGGTCTTCATCATGGGTGGGCCGAAGGTGTGGTTCATCACCGCCTTCTGTACCGGGTCCATCTGGAGGGGAAGTGGAGGGGGATTATATAGAAAATCTAATTACTCTGAGTAGGGGAGCAGATAGACATATTAGGTTATTGTGCCATGGTGGTGGACTGGTAGCAGAGTTAGGCTATCTAATGAAACACTTTGAGAAAAGTCCCTATAGCGGGGAAATCGGTAGAGAGAGAGAGCGAGAGAGGGGTGAGTGAATGAAAAGGAGAGCGAGTTAGAGAAAGGGAGTTAGCCCTGATTGATGATGACAGGAGACTGTGTTTTTTTCAACAGCAGCTGCTGGAGCTGTCTGTGCCTTGGATCTTGGGTGGGCCCTGATTACAGACAGAGGGCCCTGATTACAGAATCCCCATCCTACATAAATTATCACTTTGTTTTGGGGATTTTGTGTCCACAAAGCAGCACAACAGTTTATCTCTACAATAATAAAAAAATGAGGATCAGGTAAACTGTATGCCTAAGAAGTTACAATTTTCTCCTATACTGTACCATTGGTGTCAGGGTCTGACTGAGGCCAGGTCTCTGACTCCCTCTAGAGGGAGTAGTATGGCCACAGTCAGGTCCTGACAAATATACAGGGAGTTTGGTTTTGGGTTTTGGTCAATCCCCAATTAGAGGCAGCTGTTTTGAGTTGTCTCTAATAGGGGATTCTATTTATGATCACTTCACATCCACCTGCGTTGTGGATCATTGTATGTCTGTGTGCTTTGTGTGAAGCACTAGTCACCAGGTCACGGTGTTCTCTTCCGTTTGTTGTTTTCGTTTAGTTTTAAATAAACATGTCTGCACGTACCTTTCGCTCTGCGCCTTGTTGCCTGATCACTAACCGTGACAATTGGAAGCTCCTCAGAGGAGGAAAGGGTGGACAATCCTATATTATAAAACATTTAAAAAGTTATCCTAGTATGAAAAATAAAGTATGAAAATGTAAGTCGCTCTGGATAAGAGCGTCTGCTAAATGACGTAAATGTAAACATAAATGTAGATAAAACTATACTAAATATATTCACCTGTCACAAAACAATTGATTAAAAAACACTGTTTTGCAATGAAGGTCTACAGTAGCCTCAACAGCATTCTGTAGGGTTGCACCATGGTGTAGCCGGAGGACATCTAGCGTCCGTCCTCCTCTGGGTACATTGACTTCAATACAAAACCCAGGAGGCTCATGGTTTTCACCCCCTTCCATAGACTTACACAGTAATTATGACAACTTCCGGAGGATGTCCTACAACATATCAGAGCTCTTGCAGCATGAACTGACATGTTGTCCACCCAATCAAAGGATCAGAGAATTGATCTAGTACTGAAAGCATAAGCTACAGCTAGCTAGCTAGTTGACTCAAAGAGAGAGAAAGACAATAGTTTTAAAAAACTTTCAGTTTAGCACTCAGCTAGCAAATGTAGTGCTAAGTGGTAAACTGCTTACTGACTGTACACTGTAAATTGACTGCATAATTGTAGTGGGTTTACTAGCGCGTTAGTTCTATTAGCTATGTTGACTATGACGTTACTCTAGCTAATATTGTGACAACGATGTAGGCTGTGTGTAGTGGCTATGATATGATTTGGCTTGGAAAGGTTTTTTCACCTGGTCACATACAGTTGATGTGTTGTGCATTGAAGTCCACAAGCGAAGGGAAAAGGTGAGAGGAGGAGAGGGCATAGATGCGAGAAGGAATACAACGTGGTTGCTATGAAAGTGAACCGTGTTTACGCATGATCAGGGGTGTATTCATGCCACGAGTGTGCAAAGTTGTCATCAAGGCAAATGGTGGCTATTTAAAGAATCTCAAATATAAAATATATTTTGATTTGTTTAACACTTTTTTGTTTACTACAAAATTCCATATGTGTTATGTCATAGTTTTGATGTCTTCACTTTTATTCTACAATGTAAAAAATAGTGCAAATAAAGAAAAACCCTTGAATGAGTAATATTCCAAACTTTTGGCCCCCAGTATATATAATATACATATTACTAAAAAGGTTTGGGGTCACTTAGAATTGTCCTTGTTTTTGAAAGAAAGCTAATTCTTTGTCCATTAAAATAACATAAAATTGATCAGAAATACAGTGTAGACATTATTAATGTTGTAAATGATTATTGCTGGAAACGGCTGATTTTTTAAATGGAATATCTACAGTCGTGGTCAAAAGTTTTGAGAATGACACAAGTATTGGTCTCCACAAAGTTTGCTGCTTCAGTGTTCTTAGATCTTTATGTCAATAGTTACTATGGTACACTGAAGTATAATTACAAGTATTCCATAAGTGTCAAAGGCTTTCATTGACAATGACATTCAGACCGACCACAAGTTCTCAATGGTATTAAGGTCTGGGGAGTTTCCTGGCCATGGACCAAAATGTCGATGTTTTGTTCCCCAAGCCACTTAGTTATCACTTTTGCCTTATGGCAAGGTGCTCCATCATGCTGGAAAAGGCATTGGTCGTCACCAAACTGTTCTTGGATGGTTGGGAGAAGTTGCTCTCGGAGGATGTGTTGGTACCATTCTTTATTCATGGCTGTGTTCTTAGGCAGAATTGTGAGTGAGCCCACTCCCTTGGCTGAGAAGCAACCCCACACATGAATGGTCTCAGGATGCTTTACTGTTGGCATGACACAGGACTGATGGTAGCGCTCACCTTGTCTTCTCCGGACAAGGTGTTTTTCGGATGGCCTAAACAATCAGAAAGGGGATTCATCAGAGAAAATGACTCTACCCCAGTCCTCAGCAGTCCAATCCCTATACCTTTTGCAGAATATCAGTCTGTCCCTGATGTTTTTCCTGGAGAGAAGTGGCTTCTTTGCTGCCCTTTTTGACACCAGGCCATCCTCCAAAAGTATTCGCCTCACTGTGCGTGCTGTTGCACTCACACCTGCCTGCTGCCATTCCTGAGCAAGCTCTGCACTGGTGGTGCCCCGATCCCGCAGCTGAATCAACTTTAGGAGACGGTCTTGGCGCTTGCTGGACTTTCTTGGGCGCCCTGACGCCTTCTTCACAACAACTGAACCTCTCTCCTTGAAGTTCTTGATGATCCAATAAATGGTTGATTTAGGTGCAATCTTACCAGCAGCAATATTCTTGCCCCTGAAGCCCTTTTTGTGCAAAGCAATGATGACGGCACATGTTTCCTTGCAGGTAACCATGGTTGAAGGAGGAAGAACAATGATTTCAAGCACCACCCTCCTTTTAAAGCATCCAGTCTGTTATTCTGACTCAATCAGCATGACAGAGTGATCTCCAGCCTTGGATGGCAGCTGGTCCTTTTGTGGCAGGGCTGAAATGCAGTGGAAATGTTTTTTGGGGATTAAGTTCATTTTCATGGCAAAGAGGGACTTTGCAATTAATTGCAATTAATCTGATGACTCTTCATGACATTCTGGAGTATATGCAAATTGCCATCATCAACACTGAGGCAGCAAACTTTGTGGAGACCAATACTTGTCTCTCTCTCTCTCTCTCTCTCTCTCTCCCTTCTCTCTCTCTGTCCCTCTCTCCTGATGTGTTATAAGATAAGGAATGAAATTTCCCCCCCGGTGGATCAATAAAGTACCTATCTGTCTATCTATTCTCAAAACTTTTGACCACAACTGTATATAGGCGTACAGAGGCCCATTATCAGCAACCATCACTCCTGTGATCCAATGGCACGTTGTGTTAGCTAGTCCAAGTTGATCATTTTAAAAGGCTAATTGATCATTAATTTTGCAATTATGTTATCACAGCTGTAAACTGTTTTGCTGATTTAAAGAAGCAATAAAACGGTCCTTCTTTAGACTAGTTGAGTATCTGGAGCATCAGCATTTTGTGAGTTCGATTACAGGCTCAAAATGGCCAGAAACAAATAACTTTCTTCTGAAACTTCAATCTATTCTTGTTCTGAGAAATACTAAGAGAAATTGCTAAGAGAAATTGCCAAGAAATTGAAGATCTCGTACGATGCTGTGTACTACTCCCTTCACAGAACAGCGCAAACTGTCTTCAACCAGAACAGAAAGAGGAGTGGGAGGCCCCGGTGCACAACTGAGCAAGAGGGCAAGTACATTAGAGTGTCTAGTTTGAGAAACAGACGCCTCACAAGTCCTCAACTGGCAGCTTCATTAAATAGTACCCGCAAAACACCAGTCTCAACGTCAACAGTGAAGAGGCGACTCCGGGATGCTGGCCTTCTAGGCAGAGTTGCAAAGAAAAAGCCATATCTTACTTGGTCCAGTGTATGTGTTCTTTTTGCCGTTCTTAATCTTTCCTTAATCTTTTATTTTTATTGGCCAGTCTGAGATATGGCTTTTTCTTTGCAACTCTGCCTAGAAGGGCTCCAGTCATCCCAGATAGCTGTTGTTTACAGTATACCCTGATCAAAATGGCCCCAAACACGATAAGTGGGCATTCTGAGGGCTCTGGTAGGTAACCACAACCCAGGATGGGTGTTTCTCCACTCTGCAGCCAAAAGCACTTTGGGGTTTTACTCAACTTCTAATCACTGACTGCTATTGTGAAATTATACGGCAAAATGAGAGTCTATTTTCACTTTCAACTTCCAAACACCAGGCAAAGGTGTAATTATCCTCCCATATGTAAGTGGTGTAATAACAGTTCCTGGCTATATTTATACTCATCTTTAACCTAGAGTTCTCTTTGTTCCCTTAATCACAACACACTTCAGAGTGCACTCTCTCTCTCTCTCTCTCTCTCTCTCTCGCTCTCTCTCTCTCTCTCTCTCTCTCCCCCTTCTCTCTCTGTCCCTCTCTCCTGATGTGTTATAAGATAAGGATATTTAAACCCAGAGCCCCCCACCTACCACTTCCCACCCACCTTTCACTGTTTCTCTCTCTCTCTCTCTCTCTCTCTCTCTCTCTCTCTCTCTCTCTCTCTCTCTCTCTCGCTCTCTCTCTCTCTCTCTCTCTCTCTCTCTCTCTCTCTCTCTCTCTATACACTGTCACCATCAGAATGTCACTCATTATCTGATAACAACTGGGAAACTCTAGAGGTTCTCTCAACCTCACACATTACTTATCAATGCTCTGTGAAGTTTCTATCAAATTCTTGTGTCTGCATTGTCTGGTGTACTTTCAGGCTCTGTTCTAGCACCCTCTAGAGGTTATCAGGGTAAATTCGTTATGTCATACTCAGTCCTACTAGCTAGGTTTCCATCCATTTGGCAACAGATTTTCATGCAAATATTCTAAAATCAGCATAAAAACAGTATGTGCATTTTCCCACCAGAGATGTGTTTCCATCAAATTCACTGGTTGCGGATAAAGGCTGTGCGTGATGACATAGTGCACATAAAATATATGTTGAGTTTTTTAAAATCTATTTTATCTTTTAATCCTTTATTTAACTAGGCAAGTCTAACACGACCTCCCCAAACCCGGACGACACTGGGCGCCGCCCTATGGGACTCCCGATCACGGCCAGTTGTGATACAGCCCGGAATCGAACCAGGGTCTACAGTGACGCCTCTAGCACTGAGATGCAGTGCCTTAGACCACCGAGCCCTACCCATGTACCAAATAAAACATTTAAATTGAAAAAAGTTAAATGGGTTTCCATTGCATTTTCAACTCTACTGATGGGTTTGTCACAATATTTTGTTTGTTATATAGCAAATGTGTCCACTCTGGTATTTGCACAGGCGCACTAGCCAACAACTCGTAGATAGACTAAAGTGCAGGTATAGCCTACAAAATTTGATTATTATAGACAAAAGAGCAAGATTATTTTAATTTGTCGAAAGGCAGCCAAGCATTAGATTAGGATCCCCATTAGCCGACGCCAATGGCAACAGCTAGTCTTACTGGGGTCCGATGTAAGGTTCAGGCCCCTGTCATCACTCTACTCACCTGCTCGTTCTATCATCTTGGATCTCCCCCACTGATGACGCTGTTTAACATAATTACTGTCACCTGTGTTTCTGGGTATATAAGCAAGGCCAAATCAGTTGCCCATTGTGAGGTATTGTTTTCCTGTATTTGGTAGTCATGCAAGTTCCCATGTGTTGGGTCCTTATGAATTTGTGGCTTATATCGTTTTTTGTTATATTTCACCTGGATTGTGAACTCTGTGCTGTCACGTTCAGTAAAATTACGCTCTGCGATTGGATCCACTCAAGTCTCCTGCGTAAATCATTACATCCGACACATAACGAAAAATACATTACAGTCAAAATACTTTAAAATGTACATACATTTAAAAACATTAACATGTAGTATGTGTGTGTGTTACACATACATGTCAGTACAGACACACAACAAGTAGGTCACATGGGGAGAGGCGTTGTGCCGTGAGGTGTTGCTTTATTTGTTTTCTGAAACCAGGTTTGCTGTTCACTTGCTATTTGCTATATACAGTGCATTCGGAAAGTATTCAGACCCCTTAACTTTTTCCACATTTTGCTATGTTACAGCCTTACTGTAACATAGCAAAAAATATTCCTCATCAATCTACACACAATACCCCATAATGACAAAGCAAAAACAGGTTTTTAGATTTTTTTTGCTAATCTATAAAATAAAAACATGTAAATATCACATTTAGATACGTATTCAGACCCTTTACTCAGTAGTTTGTTGAAGCATGTTTGGCAACGATTACAGCCTAGACTCTTCTTGACGCTACAAGCTTGGCTCACCTGTATTTGGGGAGTTTCTCCTATTCTTCTCTGCAGATCCTCTCAAGCTCTGTCAGTTGGATGGGGAGCGTCGCTGCCCAGCTAATTTCAGGTCTATCCAGAGATGTTTGAGCGGGTTCAAGTCTGGGCTCTGGCTGGGCCACTCAAGGACATTCAGAGACTTGTCCCGAAGCCACTCCTGCGTTGTCTTGGCTGTGTGCTTAGGGTTGTTGTTCTGTTGGAAGGTGAACCTTCACCCCAGTCTGAGGTTGTGAGCGCTATGGAGCAGGTTTTCATCTCTCTGTACTTTGCTCCATTCCTCTTTCCCTCGATCTCCCAGTCCCTGCCGCCGAAAAACATCCCCACAGCATGATGCTGCCACCACCATACTTTACCGTAGGGATGGTGCCAGGTTTCCTCCAGACGTGATGCTTGGCATTCAGGCCAAAGAGTTCTTTCTTGGTTTCATCAGACCAGAGAATCTTGTTTCTCATGGTCTGTCATGTGCCTTTTACTGAGGAGTCTGGCCACTCTACCATAAAGTCCTGATTGGTGGAGTGCTGCAGAGATGGTTGTCCTTCTCCAAAGAGGAACTCTGGAGCGCTGTCAGAGAGACGATTGGGTTCTTGGTCACCTCCCTGACTAAGGCCCTTCTCCCCCAATTGCTCAGTTTGGCCGGGGGGCCAGCTCTAGGAAGAGTCTTGGTGGTTCCAAACTTCTTCCATTTAAGAATGATGGAGGCCACTGTGTTCTTGGGGACCATTTGGTACCCTTCCCCAGATCTGTGCCTCGACAAAATCCTGTCTCTGAGCTCTACGGACAATTCCTTCGACCCCATGCCTTTATTTTTGCTCTGACATGCACTGTCAACTGTGGGACATTATATAGACAGGTGTGTGCCTTTCCAAATCATGTCCAATCAATTGAATTTACCACAGGTGGACTCCAATCAAGTTGTAGAAACATCTCAAGGAAGAATAATGGAAACAGTATACACCTGAGCTCAATTTCGAGTCTCATGGCAAAGGGTCTGAATACTTACGTATTTCTATTTTTTTTATTTCTAATACATTTGCAAAAAATTCAAAAAACCTGTTTTTGCTTTTTTCATTATGGGGTATTGTGTATAGATTGATTAGGGAAAACACGTAACGTAACAAAATGTGGAAAAAAGTCAAGGGGACGAATGCACTCGTGGCTCTGTATAATACTGTATGTTTCCTTGAATTTGTTCTGGACCTGGGGACTGTGAAAAGACCTCTAGCATGTTGTCACGATGTGGGTGTGGGAATGACCAAGGCGCAGCGCAGGGATGGTAGTTCGACATTTTATTTTCTCTACTATGTATAACAAAACTCCAATGACGAACTACAGAACAAAAACAAACACGAATAGACTAACGTCACGTTCGCCTAAACACATCACGAACGAACAGACGTAAAAATCAACAACACTTACTTTCCACCGTGACATGCGAAATATACGACATATACCGATAACGACCCACACCCGCGTGAGGGACAGACTCAACATATATTGGATAGGCGGCTGGACCCAGACTGGGTACCGGTGGAGCGGACTGCTCTGGCACTGAGGCGGAGCAGGCGGCTGAACCCGGAATGGGTACCGGTGGAGCGGACTGCTCTGGCACTGAGGCGGAGCAGGCGGCTGGACCCGGAATGGGTACCGGTGGAGCGGACTGCTCTGGCACTGAGGCGGAGCAGGCGGCTGAACCCGGAATGGGTACCGGTGGAGCGGACTGCTCTGGCACTGAGGCGGAGCAGACGGCTGGACCCGGACTGGGTACCGGTGGAGCGGACTGCTCTGGCACTGAGGCGCAGCAGGCGGCTGGACCCGGACTGGGTGCCGGTGGAGCGGACTGCTCAGGCACTGAGGCGGAGCAGACGGCTGGACCCGGATTGAGCACCGGTGGAGCGGACTGCTCAGGCGCTGAGGCGGAGCAGACGGCTGGATCCATACATACAAATAAACCAAAACAAATAAGTCCAGAAATTAAGTTATGTGTAATAATGTGAAATGACACAGGGAAAAAGTATTGAACACACTTACTGATATTTATTTAATACTTTGTACAAAAGCCTTTGTTGGTAATGACAGCTTCAAGACGCCTCCTGTATGGAGAAACTAGTCGCATGCATTGCTCTGGTGTGATTTTGGCCCATTCTTCCACACAAACAGTCTTCAAATCTTGAAGGTTCCGTGGGCCTCTTCTATGAATCTTGATCTTCAGTTCTTTCCATAGATTTTCAATGGGATTTAAGTCAGGTGATTGGCTGGGCCATTCTAGCAGCTTTATTTTCTTTCTTTGAAACCAATTGAGAAATTCCTTGGCTGTGTGTTTGGGATCATTGTCTTGCTGAAATGTCCACCCTCGTTTCATCTTCATCATCCTGGTAGATGGCAGCAGATTTTTGTCAAGAATGTCTCGGTAAATTTGCCCATTCATCCTTCCTTCAATTATCAGAAGTTTGCCAGTACCATTTGCTGAAAAGCAGCCCCACACCATGATGTTCCCACCTCCAAACGTGTTGGTATGGTGTTTTTAGGGTGATGTGCAGTGCCATTTCTCCTCCAAACATGGTGTGTATTATGATATCCAAACAGTTAAATGTTGCTTTCATCTGACCACACTATATTCTCCCAGTATTTCACTGGCTTTTCCAAATGTTATGCAGCAAACTTTAAACGAGCTTCAACATGCTTTTTTTCAGCAATGGAGTCTTGCGTGGTGAGCGTGCATACAGGCCATGGCGGTGGAGTGCATTACTTACTGTTTTCTTTGAGACAACAGTACCTGCTAATTGCAGGTCTTTTTGAAGCTCTCCACAAGTGGTCCTTGGCTCTTGGACAACTCTTCTGATTATTCTTTTTACTCCTTTGTCAGAAATCTTGCGAGGAGCACCTGGTTGAGGCAAATTTATGGTGAAATGATTGTCTTTCCACTTCCGTATTATGGCCCCAACAGTGCTCACTGGAACATTCAGAAGCTTAGAAATGTGCCTATAACCAATGCCATCATTATGTTTTGCAACACTTAGGTTGCGAAGGTCTTGAGACAGCTCTTTGCTTTTTCCCATCATGAGATGTGTCTTGTGTGACACCTTGGCAATGAGACCTTTTTGTAGGCCATCAGTTGGGACTGAACCAGCTGATATTAATTTGCACTGACAGGGGGCTGGATTGCTTTTTAATTACTGATAGTTTTCAGCTGTTGTCTTGGCTTTCCATGCCTTTTTGCACCTCCCTTTCTTCATGTGTTCAATACTTTTTCCATGTGTCATTTCACATTATTACACAACTTAATTTCTGAACTTATTTGTTTTGGTTTCTTTGTATGTATGGATTACCTGGGTTGTTAACAACATCTGGTGAAAATAGCACCTTTGGAAATATATTTACTGAGAAAAATGGTGACGTGTTCAATACTTATTTCAGCCGCTGTATATGTTTTGACCATGACAGTTTACAATCTAAGGTAACACCAAGTATCATCATGTCATCAGAATAGTAAGACCCTCAATATTTATTGGAAAGGAGCATCAAGCTCATCACCTTGCACTTTCACCAGCCTGTGAAGTTCATCATAACTTGCTTTATGGTGTCCGGCCCCCATCCCGAGGAACACACAACATGTCATCGTGTGGGCTTGTCTAGAAGTTTACTTCAATAAAATGGTTATTATATCAACATTTGCGCATAAAAGCATTTCCACTGCCATTTCTGGCATAATTTATTTTACAGACACAAAATTACCCCACCTTGTCTAGCGTATTTTGTTTTGTCAACATTTGGAAAGTTTACCGACCAATTTGCTGTTTCCATCAGGCCTTTCGTGACATTTCTTATCCGACATGTACTTTACGCACATAAACAAATTTGATGGAATTATGGGAGGGTCTGCTGCGTGTGTGTGTGTGTGTGTGTGTGTGTGTGTGTGTGTGTGTGTGTGTGTGTGTGTGTGAACGTGCGTGTGTGTGCGGTGCACAGTGTGTGTGTGCACCAGTGTTTGTCGCTGACCTTCACTTGAAACCCAATCTGGAAATGAACTGAATGGGGCCTTGTCTAAAAACGCTGACTGCTTGGAACTCTGGCTGTGCCACATATAAAATTGATTAGCCATAACTCATTGTATTGCAGTAAAACGCTTGCCTGGGTATTTTGTGTATATGCTGAGCTTCATTCAGCAGCAGGGAGAGCAAACACTTATCCGCTTATTATTGAGGGTCATCCTATAAACCACACCACTTCATTAGAATACATCCCCTGTCTTCATTCACGAGAAGACACCTCTAAATGACAGGCACATTCCTCCCACTGTCCTCTATCCAGGAATATTATGCGAAACCAAAGCCAATTACGATTAATATTCTGTCAGACAGCCTGCATCAAGACTGCACCAGGGGTATATTTCAATTTATAGGCTAGTGTGCTGGATGTTATTATTTTTCTGTCCACCAGGTGGTCAGGTCAGCCCGACAAAAGGCTGAGAACATATGCAATTTTAGATGACCAAAGCAACCGATCGTAGGCCAGATCTTTAATATTTGACACTTTCAACGTTCCCAACAATCCTTCTCCATATACTCTGAAGACTTGTGCGGGTGTATCTGAGGCCTTTGGTAGAAGAGCAGGCAACTTCATTGTGGAATCCATTGACGGCTGTTCAAACCTGCTGCTGCCAACTCTGATCGAATGTAACATGCTACCTGACAATCGAGCCGAAATCCCCACACCCGACGCTGCTCGGTACCATCCTCATCTCAAAGGCATCGCTGATGAGATACCACCACTCGACTCTCAGGCAAGATCAGCGCAACGGACCTCCAAACGCTCCATTTGCACAAAGGTTGGCTTTGGGGTGGGTGATTGTAGGTGACGTCTGTCTTGGGGGAGCCCACAAACCCCCCCTTATGTAAACACATTTAAAACCCACATTCTGGATAATGGGCGGACCACCCATTTCTCCCCATGTCAGAACAACATCAGAGTTCAAGATAACTTCAACTTTCAAAATTATACCACCATTAGCAGACATGGCTCAAGGCAAGAATCCGACATAGTGGAGGCCGATGACATGGGAGAGTCAGTCTTCAACTGTACAAAGGCTGACGAAAAACCTGCCTTGTCGATAGAAGAGCGAGCCTTTCTACAGATAATGGAGAGGGAATTCCGCCAAGATCAAACAAACAGTTGGGTAGCTCCCCTGCCTTTTCGTTCTCCTAGGCAGCGTCTCCCGAACAACAAAGGACAGGCAAGTCAACGCCTGGCAGCGGTGTGTCGCACGCTTAAGAAGCGGCCTGAAATGAAGCTCCACTTCATTGATTTTATGCAAAAAATATTTGACAGCAGTCACGCAGAGCCAGCGCCACCACTACAGAAAGATGAGGAATGCTTGTACCTGCCTTTTTTTGGAGTCTACCACCCGCAGAAACCGGAGCAGATAAGGGTGGTGTTTTACTCAAGCGCACAACATCTGGGAGTTTCCTTGAATGATGTTCTCCTGACAGGGCCTAACCTGAACAACAGTCTTCTCGGGGTGCTAATACGATTCAGGCAGGAGCGAGTGGCGGTGACCACAGATGTACAGCAAATGTTCCATTGCTTCCTAGTAAGAGAAGATCACAGGAACTTCTTGCGCTTTCTCTGGCACCGGAACAACGATATGGAAGATGATGTAATGGCGTTCTGCATGAGAGTGCATGTGTTTGGGAATAGCCCATCGCCCGCCGTGGCAATCTTTGGACTCAGGAGAGCGTCTCACAAAGAAGAGAACTACGGGCGAAAGGCAAAACACTTTGTTGAGCGTCATTTCTATGTTGATGATGGTCTCATCTCTCTTCCCTCCGATGAAGAGGCCATAGATCTTCTACAGAAGACCCAGGCAATGCTGGCTGAATCGAACCTGAAATTGCACAAAATCGCCTCAAACAGCGTCAACGTACTGAAGGCATTTCCCAAGGAAGACCTGGCGAAAGGTCTTAAGGACCTCGATCTTGGGGCAGCCTTTCCGCCAATGCAGCGAAGCCTTGGAGTAAGTTGGGATGTTGCCACAGACATGTTCACCTTCCAAGTTTCCACCACAGAGAAGCCATACACCCGTAGGGGGGTGTTATCAATTATAAACAGTCTGTTTGACCCGCTGGGATTCGCAGCTCCGGTCAGCATTAAAGGTAGAGCTTTGCTAAGAGAATTCACAGCGGACGCCTCGGAATGGGATGCCCCATTAGCTGAACAGAAGCGCAAAGAATGGTGTGAGTGGAAGGATTCGCTCAAAGTCCCCAGGATATACACACCAATTTCACTCAGGGGTGCCACAAGCAGGGAACTCTACGTCTTCTGCGATGCATCTACACAATCCATATCAGCTGTGGCATATGTCAAAGTAACAAACACTACAGAAGAGTCCAAAGTTGGATTTGTATTTGGCAAGGCCAAACTTGCACCTCAACCAGAGGTTACCATCCCCAGACTCGAACTCTGCGCAGCTGTTCTAGCAGTGGAAATAGCGGAAGTCATCATTGAAGAAACAGACGTTGAGTTCAGCTCTGTAAAGTTCTTCACTGACAGTAAGGTCGTCCTCGGCTATATACGGAACGAATCTAGAAGATTCTATGTTTATGTCAGCAACCGGGTGCAGAGAATTAGAAAGTCAACTCGACCAGAACAATGGAAGTACGTTCCTACAGAAATGAATCCAGCTGACCACGGATCGAGATCAATCCCAGCGAACACCTTGATGTTAAGCACATGGCTGAAAGGACCAGACGTTCTGTTAAAGCCAGCTCAATGTGAGTCTGATCCCAGTACATCCTATGACTTGGTCACTCCTGAGTCTGATGTGGAGGTTCGCCCTTTGGCGACGTCTTGTGACACTCACGTCCCAGAGCCCACCTTGAATCCCAGGCACTTTGAATCCTTTTCAACCTGGAGATCACTTGTAAGAACCATAGCTAGACTTACCCACATAGCTCGATCCTTCAAGCAAGAAAACAAAGGAAGTTGTCAAGGGTGGCACTCCTGCAACAGGCTCGGTGCCGAAGACCTTCTCCAAGCTAAAAACGTTGCCATTCGCAGCCTTCAACATGAGGCCTTTCCTGAACTCAAATGTATCAAGGAAGGAAAGGATCTACCTAGACAGAGCCCCCTCAGTAAACTGTCTCCTTACCTAGATGATGCAGGCTGCCTCCGCGTCGGAGGTCGCTTGTCACAAGCAGATTTAAAAAGTGATGAAAGGAATCCACTCATTATTCCTGGACGTCACCACCTAACAACGCTGCTCATACGCCATTATCACGGGAACGAATGATCGGGGTGACAAGACGTATCTTCGACGCAATGCTTATGCACACTGCCCGCAGACAACTGACACATGAGGTTTTGACAACCTTCATGGCCGAGGTCACTGCCATTGTTAATTCACGGCCTCTCATCCCAGTATCCACTGACCCAGACTTTCCCCTCATACTGACACCAGCTACGCTACTCACTCAAAAAGTTGGAGTACCCTCTTCACCCCCAGGTAACTTCGATGGAGACGACATCCACAAACGTCAGTGGAGGCAAGTTCAAAGTCTGTCCAACACTTTCTGGAAACGCTGGAAAACGGATTACCTCTCCACACTACAAGGCCGAAGAAAATGGCATTTGGAGAGGCCAAACCTAAAGAAAGGGGACCTTGTACTGTTGAAAGATGTTCAACTCAAGAGGAATCACTGGCCCATGGCTGTAGTGGTTCAGACCTTTCCTAGTAAAGATGGGCGGGTAAGGAAAGTTGAGCTGAAGGTTGCCACTGGGGGAACATGCAAGACCTTCTTGAGACCCATAACAGAAACTGTTCTTCTCCTGCCGAGCGACAAATGTAAAGATGGACAGTAGGTAGTTATGACATCTTAACGATGCCAGGCGGGGAGTGTGCTGGATGTTATTATTTTTCTGTCCACCAGGTGGCATTACTCAAATTGCCTGTTAGTTCATTTACATTTCAGCCAATAGGATTCTTTGGCTGTGATTCAGGAAGAGGAAGTTAGTTGCTATTTCATTTTTACATGTGTATTTGAGTGAGTTCATCAAGTTCCAGAACAATCTTCCCACATCCATTGTTGTTTTGCTATAAGGTGTACAGCCTGTGAGTATGTTGATCAGTAGAGCATTTCAAACAGTAGGTATGCAATATTTTTGGTATTGGGAATATTTTGTACCCATTTTGGTTATCAGTAGTCAGTGCTAGAAATGCTAGTTAAGTGAAGCATGCATGATCGATATGGTAGCTGTGATATCTTAATTTAAGGATGATGAATATGTTTATTGTTTTTATGTGTTTACACATCCTTGGAATGGATACATATTTACCTTTTAAATATTCCATAATCTGGTATTGATTATATGTAATTATTGTCATTTATTTGTTACATAAACAAAATGGAATTTTAACTGATTTAGTTTGACTAAGCTCATCGTCTTTTTGTGTATTTCTTTCAGTTTTACTCTGTCTACATTCACATGAAGCGTCAATAAACGCTGTTCAGCTGAGACAATTCTCATATGATTGATGGAGGAGTTATCTATCTGCATAGCTGTGCTCAGGACAGTCAGTGAGGGCAGAATAGCTAGTCATTTACCATATATCTCTGCTGCAATATGTCCTGCCTTGTTGTGAACATGACAATGTTGTTTTGAGTATGACTGTTGATGTGAACATGCTTTTAAGTGGAAAAACACACATTGAAAGGTTGCTTTGGCAACAACAACCATGCAGCTGGATGCTCTGTGGAATTCTAATCTGTTTGATGCGTTTAAACATCAGGGTTCATTGTCAGGTCCTGACTAGAGTAAGATCTCTAGGCATCTTTATGGTGTCTGCAGGTTACTGTCAGGGCTTGACAGTAGGGTTGTCTAGGCGATTCTATGTTTGGTTCTTGTTGGTCCCCAATTAGAGGCAGCTGTCCTGCGTTGTCTCTAATTGGGGATCCTATTTAAGTTGTTGAGTTTCCCACCTGCGTGTGGGTTATTGTTTGTGCATGTCGCACATCAGTTCAGGATTGCGCGCTCCTTGTTTGTTGTTTTCGTGTAGAACAAATAAAGGAATGTCAGTCTACTTCAGCTCTGCGCCATGGGTCTTGCCTACGCACCGTGACTTTAATGGGTGGAATCTTTCCCTTGGTCTGACTAGTCAGTGCCACTCCATTAGATAAATAGCAATGAGTATTCACAATGTACTGCATAAGGCAGAATATGATGTTGGCAACATACACGTACAGTATATCGTTGTATTTTTACAGTAAACAGTAGGCTATATATCCCCTGCTAAAACTGAGTGTACGACCTCTGAGTATTCAGTCAGGGCGAAAACTCATTGTGTATGCTTTATTTGCATGCGCTTGGGAACCCGGCCAAGTAGAGAGGTGACCCTGTGTGTGTGTGCCTGCCTGCTGCTGTCCACTCAGCCAAAGTTGTAAAAGAAGCTGACACAGGGGGATGGGGAGTCTACATCTGTGTCTATGCTGTGTTAGTATGAGGAGTGTGTGTGTGTGTGTGTGTGTGTGTGTGTGCGTGCGCATGGTGTGTTCCTGTGTATGCCTGTGTGTGTGTGTGTGTCGTTAAATAAAGGTAAAATAAAAAATCAAACAAAAAAGTGTGTGTGGAGTGCGTTTACTCACTGTTGAGTAACTGCTGGCGTTGAAGTTGTGGAAGAGGCCCATGCTGTGTTGTGGTGGAGCTGTGTCCATGGGGAACTGCAGGAACTGCTTCATGTCCAGCGGGGGTGGGATCACCGTGGGGGTCCTGAGGAAGGCAGGGACCGCCCCCGGACGGTTCATGCTGCCTGGAGAGAGACAGACAGAGGGACAGAGATGGTTTATTCGGAATATATATAAACAGTTTTTTTCTATTGTTTCTCAATGTAACAGAATGTACTCCGTCACTTCCCCAGACAAAGTGATGGACGTCAGTTATCCATATCTTTTCAGCAATTTGGTACTGGGGTGATGATCGGTAGTGTAAAAGGCTGATGCGCGCACACACACACACACACACACACACACACACACACACACACACACCTATAGAAGGACTCACTCAGTACTCTGCTCAATCCCCCCTCTCCTCAATCACCAACTAACAGCATCTCAGAGATGAGATTGAGAGAGAAAGAGAGAATGAGAAAGAGAGAGAGAGATGCTTGGAGGGGTAAAGACTAGTGTTACACTTGACAGCCACCTCTCCTCTAATCAACCATTCCCTCTGAGCCCAACTGCTCTGAGAGACAGAATAAACACAGACATCCACTCTGCATCATCCCTTTCTTCCCCCCTTCCCTTCTCCTGTGCTGTCTCTCTCCCTCAACCCTTCTCTCCATCCCTCCCTTCCCCTGCATTCTCTCTGGCGGTTAAGCAGTGGTGAAAGCTTGCACTTGAGGAGTCTACTGTGACGGGAGGAGGCTAAGCTCACAGCTGGAGTGCTGCAGATATCAACCTAGCTCCCCCGTATTCCTCTCTCTCTCTCTCTCTCTCTCTCTCTCTCTCTCTCTCTCTCTCTCCCTCACTCGGTGCACCGCTTTTTCTCCCCATTTGACACTAAATGTTTTTCTGCCTATGTGCTTCTGTAACCCCCCACCCTCCCGTCCTCCCGTCCCCCCACCCTCCCACCCTCCATTACTCCATGACTCTCCTGCTGGAATTCCTCTTTCCTCCTCTCCTTTCTTTCTTTCTTTCTTTCTTTCTTTCTTTCTTTCTTTCTTTCTTTCTTTCTTTCTTTCTTTCTCTCTCTCTCTCTCTCTCTCTCTCTCTCTCTCTCTCTCTCTCTCTCTCTCTCTCTCTCTCTCTCTCTCTCTCTCTCTCTCTCTCTCTCTCCCATGCTCCTCATTCCTCTCCTCTCTCCACCGTTATCCCTCTTTTTAGTGTACAACCAGATTCAGAACGAGGAGAATTTGTTTAGTTTTTTTAGGATAATCTTTCATTGTTGTATTTTATTGTCAGTGCCATTGTGACTGTAGCTACTTAAAAAATGTGATACATCTGGAAAACTGGTTACATATCCAAAATGCTGTGAGCAGGAGCTATTTCAGTTGTGAGAGAAGAAGATCCTTTGAATAGGAGAGACTTGAAGAGGATTTTCAATTCCCCTCTCCTTCGCCCTCGCTCTCTCCCTCTCCCCCCTCTCCCTCTCTCTCCCTCTCCCTCTCTCTCCCTCCCTCCCTCCCTCCCTCCCCAGGAGCTAAAAGGCTGTCACAGATTAAGCTCAGCTGCAACCGGTCTGTGTGGCTGCTGGTCCTGACATGCCTCCGATTCTCTATAGTGAGGGAGGGAAACAGAGAGAGACAGATCTCCTGAAAAAGTAAGAAAGGATTGGAGGGGTGGGGTTCAGGACAGAACCATCTGTAACTACACACCTACCATAAACACCACCATTCTCACACAGGGAAGTGGGAGAATGAGAAAAGGGAGGACAGAAGGAGATGAGGATGGAGTGTAAGGATGAATTACATCATCAAAGAAGTGGATAAAATGACTTAATGACACTAGAAACCCCTGTTTCGTTTCTATTATCTCAACTCACTATTTACTTCTCGTGCTTCTGTACAGTTCTGCTCTGTGTGCATTGGCAAACCACCAGTTCAGGTTACATTATATTAATATCTATAGGTCAAACCATGTGCAACCATATCACAAACATACATTTACTCGACAGGCTCATTACATATGCATGTAACACATTACATAGTAACTAGTTTTCAGTGTAACATTTCTAGTGTTGATTCAGGAGTTCAATTAACTCTCTAAGAGTGAAATTAACACTCAGTGGTATAAAAGAACCCCAATGTTGGTGTTAATAACCAGTGTGAGAGTGTGATTGTGTCAGAGCAAAATGTTTAAATCAAAACCACGCCCATCGTTATCATATTTTTTTAGGATTGCTTTAAATATCTGTGTTTTTGCATGTACATTGATTGATTAATCGTATGATACACAAAGATAAATGACATTGCTTTTTCTAAACTAATCCAATCAGTTGGTTAGATTTATTGCACCTGTTACTGAAATGGTTGTTCCAGTTGAAATGGTTTAGGTAGTCTCCTTTCTACATTTTCCTAACCATGACTGTCATTCTGAATGCAGGTTGCGGGTGAATAAAAATTCCAACTGTTGGTTGTCCTAACTCTGGCTGGATTCTTATAGGAACTACACATCACTTTGCAAGCCAGCATAATGTGACTTGCAGGCATGAAGTGGCCTGTAAACCAGGAGGTGCCTAACACCATTGGGTTAGGGTAAAACTTGGCCATCCAAGTAAGGACTTATGTTATATGTAAATTATTGCCATAAAAGTTAAAGTTTTATGATAACATTCGCCTAAAGCAGGAACTCACTTGGTGAAGTCCACAGGACTGAGAATAAATGAATTCAACAGCCTTAATATTATTGTATTGTCCTTAACCCAACACTGAGTGGCCTTGTCAAGAGATATGGACCTCTTGGTGTAATGGTTAAAAATACTATGAGGTGTTATTGCATAACACCATTGGTGCAAACTATATGCACTTCCTAGAGTTCAAAATACTATATAAGGTGTTATAGCATAACACTGAACGTGTTAATTCCCTAACACTGATGAAGTTTAACAGCGTTAGCACTAAGCACAGTGTTAATTTAACACTCAAAAGTGTGGACCCAGTCGGTGCACAATTGGCCCAGCGTCGTCTGGGTTAGGGAAGGGTTTGGCCGGCCCGGATGTCCTTGTCCCATCGTGCTCTAGTGACTCCTTGTGGCGGGCCGGGCGCATGCACACCAGCTGTACGGTGTTTCCTCCGACAAATTGGTGCGGCTGGCTTCCGGGTTAAGCGAGCAGTGTGTCAAGAAGCAGTGCGGCTTGGCGGGGTCGACACTGTAACTACCAATTGGATATGACGAAATTGGGGAGAAAAAGGGGTAAAAAAAAACAACAACCTGTAGACACTGGCCCAGTGTTAAATTGAACACTGTCGGTGTTGATTTAACACTGGAACAAATGCAATTTCCTGTGCATGATATCCTGCATCTGCCTGAAAAGATGTGGTCTGAGCCAAGCATACAGTGGCTGGACAGCAGCACAGCCTTCCATCCTGTCTTATTGAGTGATCTGATGGGATCAGATGAGTGAACACACACACACACACACACACACTTTTCCAGCAACAAAGGAGAGAGAGAGAGCATTGATCTGACACGGTCTGAGGGGCGCTAAAGTGTTAAACTTCTGCCAAACTCTATAAATCTCCATCTTGCTCTCCTTCTCTCCTTTAAGACAGCCCTGTTCTGTCTAGCCTCCCCTACTCCCTCTCTTTATCACTTTTCTGCCCCAAATGCAAATGTTTGGCTGACGAAAAGATCAATGGAAGCGTAATAGCTTATTGGATTGTACAGGGGTTAGGAGAGAGGTGGAGGAGAGAGGTCGAGGAGAGAGACATGAAGATAGAGAAGGGGTGAGAAAGATAAAGAGGGAGAGAGAGACGTGCAGGAATAGAGATGAAGTGAGAGAGATTATGGAACAGAGAGAAAGACTGTGAGTAGGTTGAGATGTGGATTGATATCTTTATCTCTTCCTCCACCAATACTTTCTCCCAACCCCACAAACATCATCATGGTATAATGAATTGATGAGTTGATGAAGACAGTGACCATCTGACTGAGATATTGTTGTACTGTCACACAGGAAATGTGATTTGACAATTTAACGGACACGTTAACTCTTTATCTGTAAACAACAGCTGAGCTGTGAATACGTGATCATGTTAATATCCTCCGTGCTCACTCCCAGAATGATGGACACCTGACAACTACTCACAGTGACAGATTGACAGATGGCCTAGGAATTCTGCAGTGTACAGTATATCAAATATATACATTTTTTACCTATAGAAATTATATACAAGTAAATATATGATTATAGGAGTGCTGCGTTACTGCTTTAGGGTAAAGATAATATAGATGTATTGGTTTGACCTTGACACAATGTCTGCACTCCATGAACTGTAATGTAGATGTATTAGTTTGACCTTGACACAATGTCTGCACTCCATGAATTCCCAGTTTCCCCCCACAGTCTAGCACTGAGGACATGCCTCACAGACACACGCACACAAACACACACCGCCCCCTAACCCCCCACCCCCATGCACATACCCAGCTGTGCCTAAGGCTTCTGAAATTGGCAATTCATTTAGCCAATTCAGACTTAATGATCA
Organism: Thymallus thymallus; assembly: GCA_023634145.1. Taxonomy (NCBI): domain Eukaryota; kingdom Metazoa; phylum Chordata; class Actinopteri; order Salmoniformes; family Salmonidae; genus Thymallus; species Thymallus thymallus. Next base: position 21,164,584 of record CM042409.1, on the reverse strand, counting down.
CAGAGGTAATGTCAAAGTCAGTGATGTAGTGGAGCCTCTCAGTATTCCCTGCCTGTCTCTATCTCAACCGCTCAGGGGAACCAGGGCTACTACTGATGTGTTGTCTCCCCACCACCACCCCCAATGAAAACCTGATAAGAGGCAACGCAATGCAGGGTCCCTATAAAACCACTGCATCGAGCCCAACGCTACACACGCACACATACTCACACTCACACTCACACACTGTGGATTAGTTTAGCATTAGGCTAAACACATGACGATGCCAGTCTGCCACATCTGCATGTCAATGGGGCTGCTGCTGCACAGCCGGCTGAGAGACGAGCTTGCTAGCTAGCTAGCTACTGTACTGGATTAACCACAAGCTCATGACAAAAGGCTGTTTAACTGCTGCCAGAGAGCAGGAAGCCAGGAGGGGAGGGGAGGGCTGGGATTATAGCAGAGCATGAGACAATTCTGGACCGACTGCAGATCTGCTGGATTTGTCCTGGCCATTCTGAGGTGACAAGGTGACTTACTCTGCACTGACAGGAATTCGGGAGATAAATGATTACAATTATTATCAGGGCAATCAATCGCACACCGCATCAGTTACAGAGATGGCTTGTTATTTTGTCCTCTGTTGCTCTGCAGCGAAAATGCTGCCCAGGAAAGTCTTCTATACGCAATAGCTTGTCGCATCATCACATATATTAAGACTCTCATTTTATAATCATAAAGTAAAGGTTCAGTTGTGTAAATGTTGTGTAAAGGTTCTCTATGTCGTGTCATTCACAGAACCACAGTGCAGGGGAAAGATGCTCCTCTCTCTGTGTCGCATTCTGCCACTGTGAAGGATTGACCTGGGCATGAAATTGTATTTACTGCAGCTTAGCTTGCCCTCCAGCCAAAGGTAGCTATTTTGACCTACGCAGGGGGCACACACACACACGCATGCACATGCATGCAAACACACACACACACACACACACACACACACACACACACACACACACACACACACACACACACACACACACACACACACACACACACACACACACACACACATAAGCATCCTACACACACAAAATAATATCGATTTAGAATCCATGGGGAGTGTAATTAGCTGAAGTCACAGACATTTGTTTTTAATGACTTCTTCAGAGGGTGAATGGGAACTTTATACAGCTTTTTACGATTGCTTACACACTAAAATTAAAAATAACACACAGTTAGGGAAACCTGACACTCAAGGAGCAAAACCTCAACCCAGATTTGCACAACTATAAGCACATTCTCAGCCTGTTGCAGTAATAGGAAGAGGAAGAGTGAGGATGAGGATGAGAGGGGGAGCTTTTCTCTACTGTCTACATTACAGTTTTTTTTACAATCGCTTACACACTAAAAGTGGTACTTGAGGCACACTCAATGAAACCATTAACTCATCTACCTAGACCAAGTCTGCAAAACTGCAAGTACATTATCTTCTTTACACTCAGTTTGCAATTGTAAAACACACTTTTTGCAAAACACTAAAAACAGTTCTCTACATTAGATACATCATTCAAAACTAACAGGTCTTGTGTTTCTTTTGGAAAACACTGCCATTCAAAATGCCACACTCATTTAGCAATTTCCTACACCCACTCACTTAGAAATCAGAGCTGGGGCACAATAAATAGGCTTCAGGTTGGCTTTCTTGGTTTGGACAATAATGGAGGCCAATTTTGGAGACAGAGTTAGAGGAAGAGGAGTGAGAGTAAGAGGGGGACGAGGACGAGGACAAGGAGGAGGAGGAGGAAGGAGAACAATCACAGATGAGATCCGGGCCACTTTGGTTGACCATGTGTTCAACCATGGTTTGAGTTTCAGGGAGGCTGGGCAGCAAGTGTCATCCGGACTGTTTTGTCTTGTCTGTTTCAGAGAGTTATGGAACTAGATGCTGCTGCAGAGCTTCATGATTTCGTCTACATTGATAAGGTCGGCTTTAACCTAAACTTTAGCCAAAACAAGACGCAAGGGAAGAAACCTCCTAGGACACTGCGCCATCGTCAATGTCCCTGGACAGCGTGGTGGCAACATCACAATGTGTGCAGCCATTAGTTAGAACAGTGTCCTTCATCATCATGCCACTCTTGGTCCTTACAGTACTGCCCACATTATCACCTTCTTTGACACCCTGTATAATATCCTCATTCCCAATGACCAGAGGAATGGGCCAGAGCAGTCCAGGTTTGTTGTCATCTGGGACAACGTAAGATTCCACCGGGCTGCTCTGGTCTGCAATTGGTTCATTGACCATCCGCAAGTTTTGATGCTCAACCTGCCACCATATTCTCCATTTCTAAACCCAATAGAAGAGTTATTTTCGGCGTGGCGTTGGAAGTTACACGATCGCCAACCCCACCAACGCATACCCCTTCTCCAGGCGATGGAGGAGGCCTGTGGTGACATAGACGAGGGGGCATGCCAGGGCTGGATACGCCACTCCAAACGCTACTTCCCCCCAATGTTTAGCCAGAGAGAACATCGCTTGTGATGTTGATGAGATGCTGTGGCCAGACCCAAATAGGAGACAGGATGCACCCTAATAGTTTTTGTCTTTACAGTAACAAGCCTATTTGTTTACCTTCTACTGTATTTGTTTTGTCTGTTACTGTTCATCCTCAAATCTGGATGAAAATACAATGTTTTGAGAAAGAAATACATTTCCCCCCCTTGCATTTCTGTTTATAGTGTAAATATATACTGAATATGCATACATACTGTATATATTTGTGCGCATACATGTACGTGTGAGTGCTATGACATACCGCCGTGGACTCCACTGCACACTGAACATGCAAAAGACACAAGATAGTAGTGTTTTACATTTGTCACATCCGTGTGTAGTTGGAGTGTACAAGAGCTAATCATTCGATGGTTTGTGTGTAAGGTTTTGATGCAAAAACAAAATTTTGAGTTAAAACAGTTTTGTGTTTGGTTTTGCAAGAGATGTGTGACGTTTTGCATGTTGTGTGCGTGTGTTTTGGGGTTTTGTGTGTAGAGTCTAGAGAAAAGGAGCCATAGTTTTCAGCAAAACCTGTAATCGACACAATAACTAGCAGGGCACAATGTGTTCCTGTGACACTCATTCACATAATGATCTACTAGTTGTTCCTCTGGAGGAGCTTGAGAGAGAGAGAGGCATAGAGGAGGTGAGGGAGAACACATTGTTCACTTCAGCCTTCATCTGACTTTAATGATATATGCTCTGCACCTCAGTGGCCAGATTTAAATGCTGCCTCAGAGTTTGCTGGGAACTTTGACAAGTGCACTCTGTGTGTGTTAGAGCTAGAGTTTGGGGAAACTGTCAGGGATTTAGAAATGTATAAGTGATTTTGAAGTATTTTTAAAATAGAATCCTGCACTGTCTGCAGACAGTGTGTGTGTTGCAGATAAGAACAGTGTGTGCATATAAATATGGTATGTCATTGAATGTGTGTTTGTGTGCTCACTGTAAAAACATATTTGTTGTTTCAAATTATTATTTCCAACTTCAATTTAAAATGTCAAGCTATCCTAACTTACACCAAATGTACTTTGACTAATACAAGATAGTTAAGTCAACCTCATCATTTGTCAGTATAACCTACTACTTATAGTGTAATCAGTTTTAGGTTTTAGTAGAAATACCTAGCCTCCATATTTTCAATTAAGCTAACTAACTATCCAGTTAAGTAGACTATACATACATTGACTAAACAACCCTAACAATGATATAATAGAGATTTCAGTAGGGAACATTATGCTCCCATCTGTCTCTTGCTCATGTACTGTATAAGCTTTTTCGCCAGTTTCTAAACTTGCACAGTGCAGATAGTTATGTCAACCAACCAACAGGCCACTTTAACTTCAATGACATTCTCAGTAACGGTTACAGAAACGTTTTACTCACATTTTCATCTCTGCTGATGGTTTTGTCCCCAAATAATTTATACAGCGAATGTGCCCACTCTGGTATTGGCACGTGCGCTCTAGCCAACATCCACATCTATACCTACAGTGAAGGTATAGCCTACATGATGAGATCATTATGGACAAAAGAGCAAGATAATTTTTATTTGTCAAACGGCAGCCATCGATTATTATGTCAACAGAGTAAGACCCTAGATATTTATTGGAAAGGAGCATCAAGCTCATCATCTTGCATTTTCACCAGCCTGTGAAGTTCATCATCTGTAGCCAAATAAACTGCAAGGTTTCCCGAGTCGTAGTGGGAGGACCACACGTTTACACACAAGTTTACTTCGATATGATGGTTATTATATCAATATTTGAGCATAAAAAATGTTCCACAGTAATTTCTCACATAATACATTTTACCGACATAAAAAGATCCCACCTTGTCTAGACTATTTTGTTTTGAAGACATTTAGAAAGTTTACAAACAAATGTGCAGTTTCTATCAGACCTGTCGTGACATGTTTAATCCGACGTACTTTACTTGCATAAAAAGGTTGGATGGATTGTTAATCAAAAATGCAGTTAACCCGACTTCCCTCAAACCAAGGCATGCTGCCCGCTATTTATTTGTTTCAACTTTTCAAACAACAGTTTAATTTTTAAACAACAGTTTGAAATTAGGTGTGTTCCGCCTCCTTATTAATACACATTTCAAAGTGGCGGACAATTTACGTTTGAGGCATGCTATGCTAATGCAAGGCGAGGATTAGCTAGATGAGCCGGACAAACTTCTCTCTTCGATGAGAGCCCAAGTACTCCCCCAGTGTTTCCCCAGGTCAAGTATGCAGACTTTCCCCCTGGTGCATCTTCTGTCTGGGGTCCGCATTGCCTCCATTGTTGTTTTCCTTACTAATAATTACATTGTACAGGTGTGCATTTCTATAAAAATAAGTGCCTTATTACTTTAACATAATGCAGTTTCTGTATATCCTGGTATGTAATATCTGCTGTGGCACACCATATGTACATTATGTATGGAGCATAATCTGTTCTGTGTGTATTCCTTTATAACCGCGGACATGCAAGGAACTAATTTCAAAACCTTTATATTGTTAAACTCAATTGTGCTTATATAGCTACATTTCTCTATTAGTTCTGTAAAACAATGCTAATGGCGTCAGAAGTATTAGCTTATGTTGTATCCTTTGAAGTTGCCCTGGCCGTATCACGACCGTTGCATTGGCCTGTGTATTTATTTGGCCTGTTTAGCATAGCTCTGCCCTGCCTCCTTGTGGAGCTCTTCAGTTACTGTTTCTTATATCCTTCATAATTGTCATGTTGTCAATGAGACTTGTTATTTTTATAGCAGTGTTATTATGTCACTTCACTGTAATATTGTTTTATTGCTGTCACGTCCATGCCGACTACCTTGACGGTGCTCCTCCCGTCCCGGCGCTCTGGCTCGCCGGTGTACTAACCACCGGCATGAGGACGATGGCAGCCTTATCCAAGTGCCCATCACCTGATTCACATTCCCCTGACTCCACCCACCCACACACCGGTTCCCATTCACCCCATTACACTCCCTCTTTGTTTCCCTTCCCCGTGTGTGGGGGTGGATTATTGTCGTTGTCCTACGCATGTTTTTCTTTATTAAATATATTGCCTAACTCTATTTATTTTGTTTCACCTCCTCCTTTTTTACACCTTGCGTTCGTTACAGAATAATCCACCGCCTCGGAGGTTGTTTTTTTTGTTCACCTTTTTCCCTGTTTTTTTCTTTTTGTGAGTGTTTTCCCCTCTCCCTCACGATGAGCACAGGAGAGCGCAATGGGGGACCCGGTCCTGGCGATCGACTGACCGGGCTAGAAGATAGGACAGATGTCGGAGCTCATGGACACGTGCGGCGGCGTCCTCTCCCTTTGAGCGTGGGGTTCCTAGCGGCGTCCTGGTGAGTGAGATCCGGAGGGTTGTCGTGGTTTCCTTCTCCAATGTGAGAAGGTAACCACGACTATCTCTCTCCTTACCGGGTGCACCCTCGACTGGGTAACGGCATTGTGGGGAAGCGGTGCTGAGGAATTGAGGTCCTTCCCCCAGATTCATCGCGGAGGGGATGCTGGCGAGCGACTGCTTTGTTTGCAGCAGAGGATGGCCACGGCTTCGGAGTATGACCTAGAGTTCCGGACGGTGGCAGCGTCCAGTGGCTGGAATGGGCCGGCCATTCATTGACCAGTCCTTGGTGTCCGCTCTCCAGCTGCCGGTGCGCAGGTTGAGGTCCTCTCTCCCCATTAAGGCCTTGGATGGCCGACCGGTGGGCAATTACTCACGTGACTCGGCCACTCACCCTCACCATCAACGGCTGCCATCGGGAGAGATTGGAGTTAATGGTGCTGACATCCTCCATACCTGGCTTCAGCGACACGATCCCAACATCTCGTGGAGTAAGAGGGAGATCCAGGGTTGGTCTTCCAGATGCCGGAGGACCTGTCTCAAGTAATGATGTCACTTGTTAGCTGGCGGTGAATTATGTGGCTATTGGGGACAGCAGTGTCAATCAGATGGAAAAATATATTCTTATACAACTTGGTAGTTTTCTGAGCGCATGCCACAAAGCTGTTTATCATGTCCACCTTATCCACTGCCTCCATTTTGCGATTATAGTCAAGCACACAGTCTGGTTTGATCTTTCTCCCTCCGTCAGGTAGTCCACCTTCCCTGGGGCTCTCATTTCTCCTGTAGCTCCAAGGCATAGTGATTGGGCTCTTCCACTATGTCTCCCACCAGCTCCTCTGTCAACAAACGCTTGAAGCACTCTGCCTCACAGCAAAATGGCAAGGGGCTTTGCACTCCAGACTGGAGCTCATCAAAGCCAACAGCAGAGCCAGGAGGGGTGCAATGCCTGCTTGGCTTTCCAGCTACTGCAGACCTCCTGTACTTTACCCACTGTTGGTCTGCCTCCTTCACCACCAGCATCTTTGTCAGTGGGCAACGGGTCCTTAGATTCAGGGTTCTCATTGGCTACAAGGTTGGGACACAGCTCATAACTGTCACTGTCAGCATCTGACTCCTCACTTTCATACTCAGACTTTGAATTTACTCAAGTATCCAGATTTTCCACATTTGAGAGTTAACTAAATATGACTGCTTGTGTTAGATCACTCTTTCCTCAGTTAGCACTAGGACTAATGTATCCTACATTGTTGTATTTGATGAGAATTGTGTTATGTGTTGTCTACATCTGTGAATGTCTGAACATCAATTCAAATCAAATCAATAAAATTGTTGGAGTCATGCTTGGCCATGCAGTCGCGGGTGAACAGGGAGTACAGGAAGGGACTAAGCACGCACCCTTGATACAAGGCATTTAGCTCGTCTGGTATGCTTGCGTCACTGGGCAGCTCGCGGCTGGGGTTCCATTTGTAGTCCGTAACAGTTTGCAAGCCCTGCCACATCCGACTAGCGTCAGAGCCGGTGTAGTAGGATTCAATCTTAGTCCTGTATGCTTTGCCTGTTTGATGCTTTGTGTAAGGGCATAGCAGGATTTCTTATAAGCGTCCGGATTAGTGTCCCGCTCCTTGAAAACGGCAGCTCTAGCCTTTAGCTCTGTTGCTCGTTATCCATGGTTTCTGGTTGGGATATGTACGTACAGTCACTGTGGGGATGACGTCGTCAATGCACTTATTGGTGAAGCCGGTGACTGAGCTGGTATACTCCTCAATGCCATTGGATGAATCACAGAACATATTCCAGTCTGTGCTAGCAAAACAGTCCTGTAGCATAGCATCTGCGTCATCTGACTACTTCCGTATTGAGCGAGTCACTGGTACTTCCTGCTTTAGTTTTTTCTTGTAAGCAGGAGTCAGGAGGATAGATTTGTGTAGCTCACTTGGTAGAGCATGGCGCTTGCAATGTCAGGGTTCTGAATTAGATTCCCACAGGGGACTAGTATGAAAAAAATGTATGTAAGTCATTCTGTATAAGAGTGTCTGCTAAATTATGCAACATTTTAAACATTTGCCAAATGGAGGGCTAGGGAGAGCTTTGTATGCTTCTCTGTGTGTGAAGTAAAGGTGGTCTAGAGTTTTTTTTGCCTCTGGTTGCACATACATGCTGGTAGTAATGAAGTAAAACCGATTTAAGTTAAGCCTGCATAAAATCCCTGGCCTCTTCTGGATGAGCATGTTCTTGTTTGCTTAAGGCCTTATCTAGCTCGTTGAGTGCAACCTTAGTGCCAGCATCGGTTTGTGGTGGTAAATAGACGGCTACGAATAATATAGATGAGAACTCTCTTGCATCCAAAAATAAACTGCTCACATTCAGGACTGTGTTTGTGCTAAATGTTTCTGTGATAAGATAGTGTATCCAGCTCAAACGCTGACTGTTGCCTTAATCGTAACTAGACGTCCCACTGCTTTGAGCCTCCACTGCAGGGACCACTGTAGAATGATCACACACGTGTGCTTGTACGTGTCAAAGGGTTAATTCATTAAATGTTGATAATCTTCCACGCAACATCCCACTTCTACAGCAATTGCAAATGCTTTTTAGACATTCATACAAGCACACACATACAGTACAGTAAACTACACATGTACAAAGTACTCATTTCCACACACCTAACCTGTCTCTTTCCGATTCTCACACGCATGTGCACTCACGCACACACTCAATCACTCACGCACGCACGCACTCACGACACACAGACACACACAGTGACATTGTCTGCTGAGATGTGATGTTAGGCTACAGAGGGTATTGTGATGATGATGATGATGATGATGATGATGATGATGGTGTTTCAGTGAGTGAGCACCTTTAATTTACCAGACAATGATAATAATGATGATTGACTGACGACAGTCTTATTTATGGAGCACCTTAACCAAACCCAAGGACACCTCTCACAATAAAGTGAACAATATAAACACAACACACAACATCTGAAAAAGTTTAAAGTACAAATATTACAAAAGGTAAAAAATATATATATATATATATGTTTTATTGTCACATACATGGGATAGGTGCAGTGAAACGTGTTTTAGATAGATAGATAGATAGATAGATAGATAGATAGATAGATAGATAGATAGATAGATAGATAGATAGATAGATAGATAGATAGATAGATAGATAGATAGATAGATAGATAGATAGATAGATAGATAGATAGATAGATAGATAGATAGATAGATAGATAGATAGATAGATAGATAGATAGATAGATAGATAGATAGATAGGTACTTTATTGATCCCCGAGGGGGAAATTTCTTTGTCAAGCAGCTAAATTAGGTTCCTGGTTAAATTAGCTGTACAGGTAAGTATACAGTTATATTTACAGATAAGTGAATACTTGCATGAATACTTGCATTTACGTAGTAGCAGGACAAGCATATACATTTTACATTGACATTTGTCATTTAACCAACGCTTTTATGTGGGACAACCACATACAGTGTGGAGAACAAGTATTTGATACACTGCCGATTTAGCAGGTTTTTAGCAGGTTTTCCCACAAAGCATGTAGAGGTCTGTAATTTTTATCATAGGTACACTTCAACTGTGAGAGACGAAATCTAAAACAAAAATCCAGAAAATCACATTGTATGATTTTTAAGTAATTTATTTGCATTTTGGGCAATGTGACCTTGCGTGCGCTGCAGGATTTTAATCCATGACGGCATAGTGTGTTACTAATGGTTTTCTTTGAGACTGTGGTCCCAGCTCTCTTCAGGTCATTGACCAGGTCCTGCCGTGTAGTTCTGGGCTGATCCCTCACCTTCCTCATGATCATTGATGCCCCACGAGGTGAGACCATGCATGGTGCCCTAGACCGAGGGAGATTGACCGTCAACAGTTGTTGCCTTCTCACCAAGCTTCTTGCCTATTGTCCTGTAGCCCATCCCAGCCTTGTGCAGGTCTACAATTTTATCCCTGATGTCCTTACACAGCTCTCTGGTCTTGGCCATTGTGGAGAGGTTGGAGTCTGTTTGATTGAGTGTGTGGACAGGTGTCTTTTATACAGGTAACGAGTTCAAATAGGTGCAGTTAATACAGGTAATGAGTGGAGAACAGGAGGGCTTCTTAAAGAAAAACTAACAGGTCTGTGAGAGCCGGAATTCTTACTGGTTGGTAGGTGACCAAATACTTATGTCATGCAATAAAATGCAAATTAATTATTTAAAAATCATACAATGTGATTTTCTGGATTTTTGTTTTAGATTCCGTCTCTCACAGTTGAAGTGTACCTATGATAAAAATTACAGACCTCTACATGCTTTGTAAGTAGGAAAACCTGCAAAATCGGCAGTGTATCAAATACTTGTTCTCCCCACTGTATCACAGTCATAGTAAGTACATCAGCTAATAAAGTAGCTATCAGCAAAGTCTGAGCTAGTAAGGGGGGGAGGAGGGGTTCACAAAAGGCTTTAAAAATATATACGACGCATAAAGAGTGAAACCTTAGCAGAGGTCAAATAAACGCTGAAAAAGAGAGACTATGGATAATAAAAGATAAAACCATAACACACCAGAACGGATTAAGAGGCCAAGGATTTAAAAGAGGTTATTTCAATATTAGTCCTAATATCTTGTGGTAGAGACTTCCACAGTCTTGGTGCCATAACATTGAACGACCTGCCACCAAAAGACAGCAGCATGTTCAGGATAGCAATCAGGAGGTCTGTGTTTGATAATCAGAGAGATGCAAGGTTACAGACACGGCTGTTTAGACAGGCCACTATGTGGATTGCGTTACCCTCTTCCTTAAATCATCCTTCTTTGTCATTTCACTCTCTCTTTTCATTTCATTTTCTCTGTCACTCCCTCTCTGTTTACTACTCTCCATCCCCATAAAGGTGGTGGAGTCTCAGTAAAAGGAATTTAAAAAAAGAAAAATGGTCTGAAAACGTGTGTTCTGCCCTTCACTATTCACAGGCCAAGCAGACAATCACATCTTATTAAGATTGAGAGTTAGAGATGGGAAAGTGTGGGATGGGGGAGGAGGAGATGGTAAACTCACAGATTGGGGGAGTAAGGCAATGAGAGATGAAGGGAGAAAGAAAGAGAGAGGATAATAGCATTGGGACAGAGGGAGTAGAACGAGGGGAGGACAGAAGGGGGGGGGTAGATGAAATGGAATGAGAGGGATCTGTGTTGGTGGGGGAGGGGGGCAGACTGCGTATTTTGAGGTGAGCCCAAGGTGACCACAGGAGGTACAGCCGCATGTTAACCTGCTGGTTAATGGACAGAGGATTTACCATCTGCTGGTAGCTATATCAGTGGAGGCTGCTGAGGGGAGGACGGCTCATAATAATGGCTGGAATGGAATAAATGGAACGGTATATAACCATATGGTTTCCATGTGGTTGATACCATTCCGCTGACTCCATTCCAGCCGCCCTCCCCTCAGCAGCCTCCACTGATAGCCATGCAGCGAGAGAGAGAGAGAGAGAGAGAGAGAGAGAGAGAGAGAGAGAGAGAGAGAGAGAGAGAGAGAGAGAGAGAGAGAGAGAGAGAGAGAGAGAGAGAGAGAGAGAGAGAGAGAGAGAGAGAGAGAGAGAGAGAGAGAGAGAGAGAGAGAGAGAGAAAATGTTGTTCAAGTCAATCCCTGCATCTCACACAAACTGCTGGCATAGCCATGTAGCTCAGAAACAGCTATATAGAGAGAGATAAAATGCTGTCAACCACAGCACTTCATATGTAATGTGTAGTCGTCTTTGCACTAGTACTGTCGTCAGACCTAAGGCTAAATACAGTGGGGAGAACAAGTATTTGATACACTGCCGATTTTGCAGGTTTTCCTACTTACAAAGCATGTAGAGGTCTGTAATTTTTATCATAGGTACACTTCAACTGTGAGAGACGGAATCTAAAACAAAAATCCAGAAAATCACATTGTATGATTTTTAAATAATTAATTAGCATTTTATTGCATGACATAAGTATTTGATCACCTACCAACCAGTAAGTATTCCGGCTCTCACAGACCTGTTAGTTTTTCTTTAAGAAGCCCTCCTGTTCTCCACTCATTACCTGTATTAACTGCACATGTTTGAACTCGGTACCTGTATAAAAGACACCTGTCCACACACTCAATCAAACAGACTCCAACCTCTCCACAATGGCCAAGACCAGAGAGCTGTGTAAGGACATCAGGGATAAAATTGTAGACCTGCACAAGGCTGGGATGGGCTACAGGATAATAGGCAAGCAGCTTGGTGAGAAGGCAACAACTGTTGGCGCAATTATTAGAAAATGGAAGAAGTTCAAGATGACGGTCAATCTCCCTCGGTCTGGGGTACCATGCAAGATCTCACCTCGTGGGGCTTCAATGATCATGAGGAAGGTGAGGGATCAGCCCAGAACTACACGGCAGGACCTGGTCAATGACCTGAAGAGAGCTGGGACCACAGTCTCAAAGAAAACCATTAGTAACACACTACGCCGTCATGGATTAAAATCCTGCAGCGCACGCAAGGTCCCCCTGCTCAAGCCAGCGCATGTCCAGGCCCGTCTGAAGTTTGCCAATGACCATCTGGATGATCCAGAGGAGGAATGGGAGAAGGTAATGTGGTCTGATGAGACAAAAATAGAGCTTTTTGGTCTAAACTACACTCGCCGTGTTTGGAGGAAGAAGAAGGATGAGTACAACTCCAAGAACACCATCCCAACCGTGAAGCATGGAGGTGGAAACATCATTCTTTGGGGGATGCTTTTCTGAAAAGGGGACAGGACGACTGCACCGTATTGAGGGGAGGATGGATGGGGCCATGTATCGCGAGATCTTGGCCAACAACCTCCTTCCCTCAGTAAGAGCATTGAAGATGGGTCGTGGCTGGGTCTTCCAGCATGACAAGGACCCGAAACACACAGTCAGGGCAACTAAGGAGTGGCTCCGTAAGAAGCATCTCAAGGTCCTGGAGTGGCCTAGCCAGTCTCCAGACCTAAACCCAATAGAAAATCTTTTGAGGGAGCTGAAAGTCCATATTGCCCAGCGACAGCCCCGAAACCTGAAGGATCTGGAGAAGGTCTGTATGGAGGAGTGGGCCAAAATCCCTGCTGCAGTGTGTGCAAACCTGGTCAAGAACTACAGGAAACGTATGATCTCTGTAATTGCAAGCAAAGGTTTCTGTACCAAATATTAAGTTCTGCTTTTCTGATGTATCAAATACTTATGTCATGCAATAAAATGCAAATTAATTACTTAAAAATCATACAATATGATTTTCTGGATTTTTGTTTTAGATTCCGTCACTCACAGTTGAAGAGTACCTATGATAAAAATGACAGACTTCTACATGCTTTGTAAGTGGGAAAACCTGCTAAATCGGCAGTGTATCAAATACTTTCTGAGTTATCCATTTCCAGACAGTACAGTAAAATGTGTTATATTTCAACATATGGTCACAGTCAGTCGAACGAAAATTCTATTTGTTTTGTGTGTATCCCTCCTTGCATACATGTGGTGTTTCCTGTGTATGTCCAACTTTCTCTCATTGTGTCATCATAGGTCAGTGTCAGTGTTGACCAGTCCAGCAGTGAATGCAGTTGGTTGTGTTGTCAGAGGGTCGTGCTCTGCTCCAGATTGGGCTTAGCCCAGGTCACAGCTAATGAGTCGAGGTGACAGGAACAGATGAGTCACACATTATAGAGGAAAGGAGCAGGACAACCCAAAACCAGCCGTCAGTCTAACGTTTGTGTGTGTGTGTGTGTGTGTGTCTGTGTGAAGTCTTTCATGTAGCAAGCAACATACATACATCCTGTTGGGTTTCTTTTCATATAGTGCCTTATTGAAGTGCTGCTGGCTTTACTGTGGCTCTGTGTCTCAGGCCTCAGTTCCTCAGGCCTCAGAGGTTGTTCAGAGTGAATGGAGTGGCTAGTTTTGTCTATTATTATGTTCTGTTTACATACAGACCCAGGCAGAGAACACAATATGAAAACCGCTCATAGATGAAGTGTGGTGTGGAATATAAAGGTCTCTACAACGCCCAGCCTGACAATACCACAGAGTCCAGTCTGTTGGTCTGTTTTATTTGTCCATCCTTTTACTGAAGATATACACCTGCCTGGGAACCAACAGACAACATAAGACTTTAATGACCTATGGAAACCTGATCATGACATATATACAGATGGACAGGCCAGCACGCAAATATACAATTGTATGGACATGCACACAAAAACACACACACACACACACACACACACACACACACACACACACACACACACACACACACACACACACACACACACACACACACACACACACACACACACACACACACACACACACAATAAAACATGATGTACAATAGACAGGTGCAACCTAGCCTTTAACAATGGGATGTGGACAAGTCATCAAAACCATTATTCAAATCTAAATCCTCACACAAATAAACCATATATTACTGCTATATACGTTCACAATAAGATGTCTGTAACACCAACTTTTGAAATAGACTCAACCATTTAATTACAGGGCAAAGTATGCTATGGAGAAAAGAGCTGGTATTACCAAATAAATATAATTACTACTACTACTTTCTAGACCGGCAGCCACATTGAGTGTGTGTGTAAAGAGTAAACCAGCAAGTTCAGCGTTCAATGTCCTGTTTACGTTCTACTTGTTCTATTTCTATGGGTTTAACCCTTTATTTTTTCAGGAGTTGTGCCTGGACAACACGCGGTAGTCAGGCAGGGTCAGAGTCAGGTAGTCTAGGGTCAGTGGATTAAGACTAAAGGTATTCCCAGGCCTATTTAAAGCCTACAGTAGGAGTAGTGCTTCAGATTCACTCCATAGTTAAATATCTGGTTAGTGTGACTGTGAATAAGGTATTAGAACAGTAGTAGTAAATTGTGGATTGGTAGTGCATTGCAGTTTACAGAAATTAACTATAGTATACCCTAGCTTATTTTATCTGCCTTCTGGTTAAAAGTGAAGCCTAGAATAAGAATGAGAGATTGACTGGTTCTATTGTCAGAGTTATAAGATGTCAGAGATTTCTTCATCTTTCTTGAAAAAAACATATTTAAAGGTGCAATACGCAGACATTGCGCCACCATTTCCTGGTTGCAAAAATGTGAATAGTTTGCCTAATTTCAAATTAATGTGACAAAACAAGCAATGTATAGTGTAGAGAATCATTGTACCATCTAAACCGCTGTGAAATATATTTTTCATAACCAAAAATATTGTACTTTCAGCTGTTTGAAGCAAAACCAAAAGTAAAAGACGCAAAAACTAAACTTAAGAACGGGAAGCATAGAAATAGAGCATATAGAACAGATCTGCCACTTCTTAAACTGCTTTCAATTAGAATGACAGATCTATAACTCACATTTCTGAATTTGGTTGTGTTGCCCAAAAAGTTACATATCGCAGCTTTAAAGATTTTAAGGCATCCCTGGGAGTTTGACCTTATCTGACCTGAAAGCATCCTCCAACCTGCTGGTATCTTTGTGACGGTAAACAGAGCATTGCCCTGGACCAGACACATGTGAGTCTGTCAAATACATCTTAAATGTCATTACGTTTTATCCGTCTCTGCATTGCCTATATTTAAAGGTCATGATGTTGTTTATAGACCACTTTTGCCATTGGACGGCTGGAGTGTGTGTAGTGAGTTTGACACACACACACACACACATTAGTTTCGTATTCAGTACAGTAACAGAGGCCGTCATAGTTTTTTTTATCAAGCTCAGCACATCCCAGCATCAGACCAGGAGAAATAGTGGCCTATCTCTAAATAAATAAAGACCTCAAACACTCCAGTCTAAAATATTCATAATGAAAATCCAGCAAAGGTTACTAAAATACATTTACCATTCCCCCTGCACCAAAAGAGATGAGCTAGCGTTATCATATTAGCATGCTCTAGTGCTGAAGACATGTTAGGTTGTTTCCACTCAACAGTGGTGAGAGATGGAGGTAGCTTAGTAGACAGAAAGACAAAGAGAGAGAAAGAATCGAATGAAATGCTCACATTTTTCCTTTCTTAGCTAGAGGGAGAGGTAGGTGGGAGGCTGATGGTTGATGGAGAGACAGAGAGAAGGGGGAAGCTGTGGTTGATGGACAGAATAGACACAGATAGATGACAGTGCTAATGTAGGCACATAAGAGTTGAAGAAACAGAGGAGGTGCTGACTGACAGACATTCAGTGGGAGGACACTGTGTGGGCCTTTACAGTGACAGAGAACCACTGTTCACTAAGCATACCACACACACACACACACACACACACACAGAGAGAGACAGAATAGAAGAAAGAGAAAAAGAAAGGGAGAGCATGGCGAATGGAGGAAGAGAGAAAAGAAGATGATAAATCACGTGGTAGATGATGAATGTACATGTAAGGTCAAACTGATAGCTGACATGTTGATTTGAGGTTACCATCCACTTCCATTGGTGAGGACATTTACACTGACAGCCAGGCATCACAACCACTCTCTCTCTCTCTCTCTCTCTCTCTCTCTCTTTCTCTCTCTCTCTCTCTCTCTCTCTCTCGCTCTTTCTCCCTCTCACCACTTTTCTTCCCTCGTTTTCAACATCGTTACTGTAACCCCAGACAACTATTTCAGACTGCTGGCTGTTGGTCTCTCCTTGTGGTGGGAAATTATAGACATTTATCATTCACCCTACATACCATATACCATACCAGGTCATTTAGATTATATGTCAGATGATATGTCTTTATCTTTCTGACGTGGCTGGATGTGGGAGTTTCCAGCCACAACACGGGTTGAGCCTTCATGATGTACTCAAGGTCAATTAGAGATCAAAGGGAAATATATGGCTCTCCATAAGCACACACATAAATGCACACTTAAATGCACACATGCACACATACATACACACACTCTCAAACAAGGAGCAACTACACACACACACACAGGAGGTAACCCTCCACAACTGCAGGGCGAAGTCTGTGGGCAGGAAAATTTAGCGCATTTTACATTAATTCTAATCAGAAGCCCATCTGAGTGTTTCCAATTATGTCCAATTATTCACCCTCTGACAACAGAAGGCTCTGACTGAGAAAGGAAATACAGAATCATTACACAAGCACAAGGACACACACGCACATGCACACACACACACAAACACAGTGTTGGCAGGAAGGACATCAAGCTGTATTGTGTTCCGTGCTCATTGGACACCAGGGTCAATATTTCTCCTCTCCAAGCCTCACTAACCTCAGAGAAAATACAGTGTGTGATTGTTTGCGTGTGTGTGTGTGTGTGTGTGTGTGTGTGTTCGTGTCTTTGTTCATGTCTGTTTGTGCATTAGCATATGTAAGCAGAGCATATGTAGGTACATGGTTGACAAGCAATTTACATATTTGTGTGTGTGTGTGTGAGAGACATAGAGACAGAGAGAAGAAAGCATTCATATTTGAGACATTGTGTGTGTGTGGAGGACTACTGAGTTAGTTCAAGCATGCGTGAAGCAATGTGGCTCTGAGAGCGTGAGAGCTCGTTAACAGAGACTGCTCCTCTGCTCCTCCTCTGTCTCCCAGTCCTCCTGAACCTACGCATCGTTGTATGTTCATGTAGTCACACTGCAGGTCACAACACTGAACCAGTACGCAGCATAAAACAACCTTAAGACGGCAATACTTATCAGCATAAAATAACATCCCTCTTAGCACTCTAACTGAAACATATTTCTGATTAGCCAGTTTCCTACTGGTCATACCATTCACTATTCATTTGATAGGCCACTTACTTAAGCAGTCAAAACAGTGTAGCTGTATGAAATCTTGACAAGGTTTTACATATGATAATAGTAGGTATTTATGTGTACAGTACAGGTAGCCTACACTACAGTACCACATTTAACACAGGTAATAGAGTTTCCTTAGTAAGTGACAGCTGAAACTCTAATCCCAAAAGAGAGATTACGAATGACAGTCTGGGGGAAAGAGGTACACATTTAATCTAAATACTGTACAAGGACTTTATCAACTATCATCAATCTGCCACTTACCCAAAAGCATCCTGTAGTACCCTTCCACTCTCCCCCCGTCAATTCCAGTTTAGATGCTCTGCTTACGGTTCCTCTCTCCCGATCTATGGTGTTTATCCTCTTTCTCCGAAATGCTAGCTATTCTTTTCTCCTCACTTACTCGTTATATCAATCGATGGAGAGGAATAACTTTAAAACGAGGGAGGAAATGTCAAAATCCTAAAGTCTGCACTCTTCTCTCTCTCTCTCTGTCTGTCTGTCTCTGGCTGTCTGTCCTCTCCAGGTGAAGGTCTTCAGAAGCAGGGTCTGGTTGTTGCAGTTATGTGGCTTTGCTGTTGAATGCAGTTGAAAGGTGATGCTACAGGAGCACCACAGCCATCCAAACCTCAGTATTTACCACCACAGTATTCTCCAGTGCAGTGTTCACTGCAGTGTATCCCCTGGGATGTATTCACTTCAGCAGCAGCAACACCAGAAAATACACTCTGACAGAACCTCTCTTCATTGGAGAAACCTCTGCACTATAGCAAGCCTGTGAAACACTGGCAGCCTCTCTCTCTCTCCCTCTCTCTCTCTCTGTTTTTTGGGGTTGGGTAAAACCTAAAGGCACCTTACATACCTGTGCTCTGATTGGTGGAGGCCTGGGCCAATCAGAGCAGCCGGTTCGTAGCACTTTCTGGGGGTGTTAGAATCAGGAGGCAGACGTTAGCCCGAGTGATGATGCCGCTGTCGCTTTTGCTCTCCCCTGTCTCTGTCTCCCTCTCCCCCCTCTCTTCCCTCTTTCCCCTGTCTCTACCCATCAGTGGATCTCTCCCTCTCTCTCTCTCTCTCTCTCTCTCTCTTGCTCTATTTAAGGGGTTTTAAATCATCCCTCTTACCCTCTGTTTCTGACAGCACAGTATCATATTATAGTCAGAATTTGGTGTGTGTGTGTGTGTGTGTGTGTGTGTGTGTGTGTGTGTGTGTGTGTGTGTGTGTGTGTGTGTGTGTGTGTGTGTGTGTGTGTGTGGTGTACTAAAGGTATCCATCCTCTGTTTCCCTGTAGTCATCCTATGCTAATTTTAAGCTCAAAAAGTGTTGAGCATTAGTGTGTACTGTGTGTATTAGAGTGTATCTGTTTGAACGGGCAGATACACAGCAAAATCTGAAGTGTTAAACTAACTCGCTGTAGTGTTAATTTTAACAGAGTGAATTTCACACTTTGTGTTAAAATGTTTCTGTAACTCTATACAGAGTAGAAATCTTCACTGGAGTGAACTAATAGGCATTTCACGCTACATTGGAGTGAACTAATTAGTATTTCACTCTACTCTGTATTAAAATATAAAATGCACTCACTCTATTGTGTGGTGAAGAATCACACAATTTCACGCCACAGTGGAAATATAATGAAATGTTTATTTTTTTGGCAATTGCGTATTTACCATCCATGACTGTATTGTTAAATTATTTCTTTTAATTTTACTAAGTGAGTTCCTAGATGAATGTTATCATTAAAATGAAACTCTATGAAAATATACATTACATACTGTATATCAGGGGCCTACTTTGATGGCCTAGTTTTATCCTAACTCAGTGGTGTTAGGGAAGTCCTGGTTTACAGGCCATATCAGACCTGCAAGTCACATTATGCTGGCTTGCAAAGTAATGTGTAATTCCTATTGGAATCCGGACAGAGTTAGAATATCCAACAGTTAAAATGTTTATTCACCCGCAACCCGCATGTCAGGATAATGGAACTTGATAAAGGAGACTACCTAAACCATTTAAACTGGAACAACAGGTACAATAAATCTAACTAACTGATTGGATTAGTTTAGAAAAAATGATGTAATTTATCATTCTGTGGTTGTCATGGCAATGTGAGGTAGCCTACGCAGAGAGCTCTGTAAATATTTTATATATTTTATTGTTTAAATGTGTTGTTGTTGGTTTTTTTTTTTCATTTTTGAATCAACCTTTTCTGTTTTTGATAACTTGTTGATAGATTAATTGAAATATCTGGCGGTGACCCACGGAATTGCAGGACTGATTATGGCAAGTCAGTTTATATTTGGCTTGGCTAGCTAGCTAATATGATTTGAATGATGCAGCAACACCAGATCAACAGCATTGGCTTTTTAGCCTCCTGCCCCAGCATCGACATGAGAGGATGCAGAGGCTCGCTTCATCTGGGGCTTTTCTGGACCACTGCTGAGGTGTGGGGGTCTTACTGGCGTTTTTACAGTCGCTGAAGCATCACCCAGGTGGGTGATACATTTCAGTAGTGGATGATCCAGCCTACCTACGGAGGAGGAGTTGTGACTATCGAAGGCGTGAGGTGCCCATTGAGGAACATCTGTCTGTCAGATGTCTCTACCTCCCTGCCTGGCTGTACCATCTATGCGCTCTCCTCTCAATATACTACTTTTCTGAACTGCCTATCATTTTAAGATGTGGAAGACCAGCTCCCAAATACTGCCAGATCCCAATATTTGTTTTGTTAAATTGTTTTTGGTTTATTCTTTTTTTTAAGTGACTTTGATATTATACGTGTAATGACAAGTATTTATAATATATATATATATATATGGCATAAGATTAATCAATCAATGTACATGCAAAAACATAGATATTAAAACAATCCCAAAAAGTATATCTGCCGTAGAGCATGCTGGGAAATATGATAATGATGGGCTTGGTTTTGATTGGACTGTTTCACCCTCCACACTGTAAAACAGTGAATCAACAAGAAAAATATACAGTGGCCAATACATGTAGCGTAGTAGAATTGTGTGGACAGAACAATGGAAAGAAAAGAGAGGTAGAGATGGGATGGTGAGTGACAGCTTGAAAGGCTGGTGGAAGGGATGGAGGGAGGGGAGGAGAGATTGAGATAAATGCAAACTGATGAGGGATTAAGGGATAAGGTGGAAGGAGGGAGACGGATGGAGTGACATGGCAGAATGAAGGAAGAGGTTGACAGTAGGTGACAGGCAGAGGTGCTGGAGATTCATTCCTCACTATAATTATCATTCTCTGATGGGAAATACTTACATCAATGGCCTGCCGTCATGGAGTAGCGTATTACATACTGTACATGGAATTGTAATACATGTACATCCATTGTTGTTCCCAAATCCCTCATGAATCCGCCATCTGACCCCTATTGTGATTCGGCATGGAGTAGTCCATCAATGAGTCAGACCCTTTCTCACTTTGATGTGGCCAAAACGCATCAGTAAAAAATGTTTTTCTATAGCTGGGCAAGCGGACAGGGTGTCTGTTTATAGTGTAGGATTGGTGTATGTTCCTGTGTGTGTGTGTGTGTGTGTGTGTGTGTGTGTGTGCGTGTGCGTGTGCGTGTGCGTGTGTGTGTGGAGGCTATAGGGTTTCCTTATTAGTAGAGTCAGTGTGAATAATGCAGGTAGGGTTGTTGTAGCCAATGGTCCAGGTGCTAATGGGGCTGTTTCTGTGCCGAGGGTCAGACACTATAGGACTTTAATGGATGTCACCATGAGAGCCTGAAACCATACCTCCGGGCTCGGGTGACAAAGCAGGGATGGAGGGTTTTTTGTGTTTGTATGTGTGTGTGTGTGTATATCTGTGTGTGTGGTATCAAAGGAGTTTTAAGTAGGGCTGTGGCGGTCATAACATTTTGTCAGCAGGTTATTGTCATGCAGGTTATTGTCGGGCTTGGGCTCGTTTTAGGGCGACAGATAGCCTAGCGGTTAGAGTGTTGGGCCAGTAAATGAAAGGTCGCTGGTTTGAATAACCTAGCCGACAAGGTGAAAAACCTGTCGATTTGTTCTTGAGCAAGACACTTAACCCTAATTTGCTCCAGGGGCTGACCCTGTAAGTAGGCTGTCATTGTAAATAATAATTTGTTCTTAACTGACTTGACTAGTTAAATAAAGGTTAAATAAAACAAAATATATAGGCCTATGCATATGTGTGAACTCTAATATGTGTATGGGGTATTTTTAATTAATCATCACCTTAGAAAGGGATGTCCATTTTGTTGTGTTAGGCTTTGAAACAACATTAACAAAGTCCATGTTTCCAACTAAGTTTCAATCTGTTGTTGAACTAGTTTTTTAAAAATTGATGATCACAGTGAGGTGTTTTAAAAGCACAATAGCCTACTGTTTGGATGATAAGTGTTTGTGATTTTCGATATCATTTGCATTGATGTCAGAGTGGTTAGACTCAGAGGGACAATAGTACCAGGCCTTAGTACCAGGCCATTAGGACTTGATATGAGTTAAGTTCACGGAGATTTCCGTGACTTTCACGTGGAATCTTACTGTGGTCTTGACTCGTGACTGCCCGCAGGGTTGGGGAGTAACTGATTAAGGGATTACGAAAAAACGGTAACCTAGTGTTCAGAGCATTGGGCCGGTAACCGAAAGGTTGCTCAATCGAATCCCCGAGCCTACAAGGTGAAAGTCTGTCGATGTGTCCTTGAGCAAGGCACTTAACCCTAATTTGCTCCAGGGGCGCCGTACTTCGAGGATTACTTTTAAATTCAGAAAGGATGTTTGCGAAAAAAATCTTTGACACTTTCCTCACTGACATTCAAATCAGCATTGAAAAAGTTTGTTCCACCTGAGCGAGTCTGACCACAAATCAGAGACCACTATGAAGACACACCAAATGTGTTTGATGGATCGCGGGAAAAGAGCAGGAATACTGTAGGCTTTTGTAGGCTACAGTCCAAACTATGTCTTCCAATGGTGCGACTGCTGTCGTCATCCAAAGATGATCCAATTTGAATAAAGGCGCTTCGAGGTAAGGTGTGAATTGATGTGAATCACACTGCTGCTCTCTCATTTAGCTATTTGCGCCTTACGGATCGTTGTTGTGGATGGCTGTTCACAAATCTAAATGTGTTTTTGAACATAATAATGATTGAATTCAAGAAGTTTAAGCTGCCTATCAATCATTGTTTTTGATGCTGCTTTTATTGCCCAATCTAATTCATGCTGATAAAAAAAATCCATAGGCCTAATGGACACGTGCTCAAACTTTCACATATTTGATAGACTTAAAGGGGTAATCTGTAGTTGCTACATCCATTTTTGGATTTATAAATTATATATACAGTACCAGTCAAAAGTTTGGGCACAACTACTCATTCAAGGGTTTTTACTTTATTTTTTACTATTTTCTACGTTGAAGCATAACAGTGAAGACATCAAAACTATGAAATAACATATAAGGAATAATGTAGTAACCAAAAAAGAGTAAAACAAATCAAAATATATGTTATATTTGAGATTCTTCAAAGTAGACACCCTTGGCCTTGATGACAGCTTTGCACACTCTTGGCAAGGCATGCCATTCCATGAGCACAACATTTATTTTTCAACTCGAATCAATGAGCCCAATGACAACACAATCATTAACAACAGAGTAGGGCTGTCCAGTGGTGCTGCCAAGGGGTGGCCGTGGCTCCCCCTGGCCACCCCTTGGCGGCGCTACTGGACAGCCCTACTCTGTTGTAGAGTCGCATATGCATAATATGCTTCTTAGTATGTGCAATATGCTTCTAGCTGATATTTTACAGTAGGTACTATAAATTTAAATCAAGAACGAATATATTTTTCATAATAATTAGTTCATGTGAAAGAAAATAACAAATGCATAGCCATCCAGCCGCTTTTGACCATCCCGTCACGGCTTCACACTCCGACCCCTGTCACCCCTCCCCGGCCTGCTGCTGCACAATGCACTGCCAGATGACAGTCTGTCTCATGGACAGCAGCAGCTGAGCTCAGCCTCGTGTCTCTGGTGTCATCATCGGAAGCTAGCCTAGCTGGCAGCTGCCTGTTGAGTTGAGACCACCAGACTGCTAACGGGTAAGTAAGTCATAAAAAAACGACTTATAATAAAAATGTATGTATTCAGTAAACTGCGTTTTTTGACGGTGTCGAATTACCTAGCTAGCTAAGTTAGCTAGTTAAAGTAGGTATTGGGTGGGGGGTGGGGGGCTTAGCTAGCTAGTTTGTCCCTTACGGTTACTCTGCAGCATAGAGAGTGTTAGCTAACTGTAGTAAGAGTTATCGTATCTTTCTAGAACAATTTTCAAACCAGTTGATGAACTCAGGACTGCCAGAGCATCTTGCTAGCTGACTTTATGGGCTGGTAGTTATGTCAATTTGCAGACAATAAAGAGAAAGTCCACGGATATCTCTTATTTCTTTAAGAAGAAAAGCGGTACGGGGAGACGCAGCCGACAGGAGAGCAGCAGCAGAGGGTTAACGTTAGTGAGGATGCACTTGAAGATGATGATAACATCATTGAGCAAGCCCATGGACAGAACAGAGGCAGAACATGACAGCGACGGACAGGCAGCATCGGTGACAGAGCACAGTGAAGAACAACAGACAGCAGCGTGGTGCGGAACAGGCAACAACAACAGTCACAGAGGTTGACAACCAAGCGAGGCAAGAATCAGCTAGAGCTATTCAACCCGTTCCTGGACCAACAGGTGAAGTTATGACGGTGTGACAGTGCCCCTGATAATGAAATGGATGGCTGGAGAGTAACGTTATCTGGATACATGTAGGGTTATAGGGTGCCTACATTGAGTTGTGAGTCATGACATAATCACATAAAGCCTTCTGATTCATGTTTATTGCTAGTTGAGTTTGAATAGTCTGACTATAATTGTCTATAGGCCGATATTACAAATGTAATTGGTAATTACTATGGAGAGGGGTTAGCTACTCATGTTATTATTATTATTATTATTATTATTATTATTATTATTATTATTATCAGAATAACAGATTTTGCCTCTTGTTTCATCCTAGATATATCCCTGTCAAGAGCAGAGGGGCCCAAACAGCCACATCTGAAGTTTTTCCCTGAGACCCTTCAGGGGGATAGAAGACGGGGCTTCATGAAAGAGTGGTACAGTACGCATAAATGGCTGGAATACTCTGAGTAAAGACTCTGCCTACTGCTATACCTGCCGGCACATCAGTCTCCACTCATCAGGTGATTCAGTGTTTACATCTGAAGAGGGGTTCAAAAATGTGAACAAAGCAACTTACAAAGATGAGGGATTTGTAGGTCATGCCAAATCAGAATCACATACTAATGCTATGTTAGCATGGGCAGAATATAAAAAGTATACTGCAAGCAAATGCTCTTTCTCAGCCTCCTTAAATGCAGAATATAATAAATTAGTGTGGGAAAATAGAGAGTACATTAAAACTGTTGGAGAAACCCTGCTCCTCACAGCTACGCAAAACATTGCACAGAGAGCACATAAAGAAGCGGAAGGTTCTGGAACTGCTAGCCAAGCACAATCACACAGTCAAAAGAAAAATGACAAGTCAAAGAAATGCAACATACCTTGGGCATAGTACGCAAAACAAAATAATTGATTGCCTGGCTAAAATGGTCCGCACCTCAATAGTTAGTGAAGTTGCACAAAGTGAGGCTTTCAGCATTATGGTCGAGACCAAAGACATTAGCAAGAAGGAAGAAATGTCCTTGGTAATTCAATATTGTTACAATGGGTCAATATGTGAACATTTCCTTACCTTTGAAGCAGCAGAGCGCCTGGATGCTGCAGCACTTTCACAGAAAATTGTACAAATACTGCAGAAGTATGGCCTTGACTACAGAAACCACCTAGTAGGGCAAGCATATGATGTTAAATCAGAGGCCCCATTAGCTTTTTATGTTCACTGCAATGCACATTGGTTGAATTTAGTATTAGTTGACAGTGTGAAATGCATCCCTGAAGCCTATTGTTTCTTTTCTCTTTTGCAGAAACTGTGTCAGGGTCATATGTGCACCAACGGTGGCTAGAGGTACAGAGGGAGATGTTTTCAGTGGCCCCTGAGAGAGTTACAAAGACTGATAGAGACACTGTGGGCATGTAGGTACAATGCTTGCAAGACAGTGAGGGACAGACTGCCAGCCATCATACGTCTACTGAAAGAAATATCTGAAGAGAGAGATGGTGACAAGAGCTGTAGAGGCAAGAGGTCTATTAGCCCAAATAGATCTAAGGTTTGTTGGCCTCCTTGTAACATTCACCAATGTTTTTGGTGAGATAAAACATCTGTCAGATATTTTACAGTCCCCACAACTCAATTTGGGCACGGCTGTTACCCTTGTTGATTCTATTGTTGACACATTGAACAGTTATAGAGAGGGCTCTCTTTAATGAGATTTGGGACAATACTGTGACCCTTGCCGAGCAATGCAACATCGGTGTTGCACCTCCAGGCCGTCCAGGGCGTCAGGTCACACCAAGCTCTAGGCTTGAAGGGTATTACATTTCCACTCCAATAGTTCAAAGACAGGTCAACACAGATAAGGAGGTATTTCAGGCAGGTTCATTCATTCCAATTGTTGATGTGCTTCTCTCTGAGGTGAAGAGAAGATTTTCTAAAGAAAATGTTGTCATAATGCAAGGGATTCAAGCCTTGAATCCCTGCAGTCCCACATTTTGTGAGAAAAATGTAGTGTTTCCATTTGCCTCACAAAACAACTGCAGCATTGATGATCTAGAATATGAGATCCCTCAGCTTAAGCGAATTCTTGATAGGAAGCAAACTAGTGGCTTGGAAACACCAACCAGTGTAATAGAGCTCACATTTTTCCTTCAGCCATATAGGGAGGTGTTCCACGAGATGTGTAAACTTGGCAAAATTGTACTTGCATAACCTGTGAGCACTGCAGCATGTGAGTGCAGTTCTTCTGTGCTGAAGTTAATCAAGACTGTTGAGAAATACAATGAGTGACGAGCGATTGAGCAATTTGGGAGTGTTAGGTGTAGAGTCAAGAAGGGCTAGGGCCATGAATCCTGATGATTTTGTGGATGTGTTTGCCAAAAGGCACAGCAACAGGCGAATAAAGCTGTATTGAAAAGAATGTAGCCTAATAAAACAGGGATATTAATAGGTTGTGAGTAGGCTATAGTAAAATGTATATTGTTGTCCATGATTATGCTTTTTGTTTTGTTTTTCATTTTTGGACATTTATAATATAATATTTTCGTTTACAAAAAGACACAGCAACAGCCGAATAAAGCTGTGTGGTGTTTTTAAACTTGAGTAGGTGTCACGTGTGGGTAGTGAGAGAGACCAAGGCACAGCGCAGTGATAGTTTGACATTTTAATGATACGACAAATCAATATAGACAATGACGAACTGTCCAAAACAAAACACGAAACAACAAACGGAATACACTTACTTGACGTGACTTGGAACGATACACATACATATACAATGACCCACAAACCTATTGTTAAACATACAAACTAATGTAGGATCCCTAATTAGAGACGATGCGCTACAGCTGCCTCTAATTAGGGATCCCACACAAACCACCACCAGAAACAGAAAGAATAGAACTGTCAGACTCTGACCATGGCTACATAGAGAAGCAAATGGGCTTATCTATGGCCAGAGCATGACAGTAACCCCCCCCCCCAAGGCGCGGACAAAAAACACAAATACAGGGGGGGTGGGGGGTTAAGGTAGGGAAGACTAGTCCGTCAGGGGCGGCTCTGGCTCCGGCGAAGTGGACAGTTTTTTCCTGTGGCCCCTCCTTATGACCGGGCCCGGACTGGGTACTGGTGGAGTAAACGGCTCCGGCCATGGAGCTGGGCAATTAACCGGACCCGGACTGGGCACCGGTGGGGTAAACGGCTCCGGCTATGGAGCGGGACCATTAACCGGGCCCGGACTGGGCACCGGTGGGGCAAACGGCTCCGGCCATGGAGCGGGACCATTAACCGGGCCCGGACTGGGCACCGGTGGGGCAAACGGCTCCGGCCATGGAGTGGAGCAGACCACCGGACCAGGACTGGGCACCGGTGGAGCGGACTGCTCTGGCACTGGAGCTGAGCGGACGGCCGGCCGGACCCGGATTGGGCACCGGTGGAGCGGACTGCTCAGGCACTGGAGCGGAGCAGACGGCCAGACCCGGACTGGGCACGGGTGGAGCGGACTTTTCTGGCACTGGAGCGGAGCAGACGGCCGGACCCGGACTGGGCACCGGTGGAGCGGACTGCTCTGGCTCAGGAGCGGAAAAGACGGCCGGACCCGCATTGGGCACCGATGGAGCGGACTGCTCTGGCACTGGAGCGGAGCAGACGGCTGGACCCGGATTGGGCACCGGTGGAGCGGTATGTTCCAACCACAGAGCGGTGTTGACTTCGGGAGGTTCTGGGCTGCGGACCTTCGCTGGAGGTTCCGGGCTGTGGACCTTCGCTGGAGGTTCCGGGCTGCGGACCTTTGCTGGAGGTTCCGGGCTGCGGACCTTCGCTGGAGGTTCCGGGCTACGGACCTTCGCTGGAGTTTCCGGGCTGCGTACCTTCGCTGTAGGCTTCGGGCTACGGACCTTTACTGGAGGTTCCGTGCTGCGGACCTTTGCTGGAGGTTCCGGGCTGTGGACCTTTGCTGGAGGTTCCGGGCTGCGGACCTTCGCTGGAGGTTCCGGGCTACGGACCTTCGCTGGAGGTTCCGGGCTGCGGACCTTTGCTATAGGCTTCGGGCTACGGACCTTTACTGGAGGTTCCAGGCTGCGGACCTTTGCTGGAGGTTCCGGGCTGCGGACCTTTGCTGGAGGTTCCGGGCTACAGACCTTCGCTGGAGGTTCCGGGCTACGGAGGGCCGGCACGGGACGTACCGGAGTGGGGAGGCGCACCAGATGTCGGGTGCGTGGAGCTGGCACAGGAAGCACCTGGCTCGGAGCACGCACTGGAGGTCGGGTGCGGGGAGCCGGCACGGGACGTACCGGACTGGGGAGGCGCACTGGTTCTCGGGTGCGTGGAGCCGGCACAGGAAGCACCTGGCTGGGCGCACGTACTGGAGGTCGGGTGCGGGGAGCCGGCACGGGTCGTACCGGACTGGGGAGGCGCAACGGAGGTCGGATGCGTGGAGCCGGCACTGGACGACGCGGCACTTCCTCTCTCTCCGTCTCACCCCAGTTACGCTGCTTGGTCTCGTACTGGTGGGTCATTCTGTCACGACAGGGCGCATACACAGCCCAAGGTCGGTCACGGTTGGGTGCATGGAGCGACCAATACGCAGCGCAGGGATTATAGTTCGACGTTTGTTTATTGTTACTATGTATAACTAATAATGAATATACTATGTACAACAAATCAAATACGAACTACTAAACAAAACAAAACACGATATACAAACGTCACGTTAAAACGAAACACGATATTTAAACGTAACCAAAAGCACACTTACTTCTCTGTGACTTGCAAAATATACAATGACATATACAATGACCCACAAACCCATTGTGAAACATACAAACCTATGTAGGATCCCTAATTAGAGACAATGCGCTACAGCTGCCTCTAATTAGAGATCCCACACAAACCCCCACCAGAAACAGAAAGAATATAACTGTCAGACTCTGACCATGGCTACATAGAGAAGCAAATAGGCTTGACAGTAGGCATGTTCCCAGTAAATGTTTTTTTTTCTTACAATCAATGTACTTCTTCAAATTAAAGCTGTATATTTGTCTTTTTAAGGAAAACGACAACTCGCCTATTTGAAGAACAATGAATTGCCTAACACTTTTATATACAGAAGCATAACACATTAAAACAGGATTGTTGTGGAACTCAAAATGTTAACTGTACCGGTATTAGTCTATGCACATCAGATAATTAGTAACATTAACTGTAAAATAAGAAACCAAAGTATATCAGTATGCAATTCCTTAACTCTCATATTGACATAGTTTTCATCTAGCCCATATACTACAACAGCATAATAGAATTCCTGAAATTCAGTAATGGCTTTTAGTTTTGAAGATTTTCAGTGGCCCCATCTGGCTACCCCTATGAAACATTTCTGGGGGTGCCACTGGGGCTGGCTAATAAGTCCTTGCTCAGGTTAAACAATTGTCTAATCTATATTTCCAAGTACTATTCTTGAAGATCAAGGGGTATAACATTTATTAGAATGACTGGAATTTTGATATACTTTTTTAAATGTAAAGATACAGTATAATGTAATCATATTATTATATGTAGTAGAAAGTGATGGGTTAGAAGAAGCCTACACAACCAACCCATAAAGTAAAATTTAACATCCATATATGGCCAGCCATGTAAACTTTAACATTGATTTATCCTGCAATAGATGTAATTCAATTGGTAACATACATTTGTGTCTTCTTCTAATGCCTCTTAAAGGGAAAGTAATCTAAAAGTACGGAATGTAATCGGAAAAGTTACATTACTGATTACAATTTTGGACAGGTAACTTGTAACTGTAAGGGATTACATTTTAAAAGTAAGCTACCCAACCCTGACTGCCGGTGTGGCACTATGGTCACCGCAACAGCCCTATTTTTAAGAACAGCGAGTGAGGAGGAGTGAGGACTGGGGGTTCCGCTGTAAAATAATTAATGGGTAGCAAAAATAGCGAAGCGTATGGAGTATCTAGATTCCAGCCTGAATGACTATCTTAGTACGAAACGTTGTAAATTAAGTATATATTGTGTCGTTGGTTTCATATAGCGTCATCTAGAGTTGTTCAGGATTACTCAATGAAACCTTTGAACATGTGTTATTGGATGCCTTGATATGGTCATCTATGTGTGCGTGACTCTTTTGACTATAAGCCTCTCTTTTTACTATCCCTCTCCTCACCATATCCCTCTCTCCGATTGCAGTGATAAAAGCCATAACCATGTCGACAAGCTTGTTAAACTCTAATTTTAACCCTGATCGTTAACAGTTGGTTCAGAAATCTTAATCAAGACATCATCTGACAACTAAAGCAACCTGGACTCAGGGGTAGACGCAATATAGTAAACAAAAATCCAGGACATCAAATTAGTATGATATGTTATGTTTGGTATGGTATGTATTTGTTTTTGGATGTCCATCATACATTTTGTATGATATGTTAATAAGTACAATTCCCAAATCAAGTTGGATCAGCATTTTCAAATTAAATAAAATTGTATTGGTCACATACACATATTTAGCAGATGTTATTGCGGGTGTAGCGAAATTCTTGTGTTTCTAGCTCCAACAGTGCAGTAATATCTAACAATTCACAACAATACACACAATACACACAAATCTAAAAGTAGAAGAATGGAATTAAGAAATATATAAATATTAGGACAAGCAATGTTGGAGTGGCATAGAATATAAAATAATAAAGTATATACATATGAGATGAGTAAAGCAAAAATATGTAAACATTATTGAAGTGGCTAGTGTTCCATTATTAAAGTGGCCGGTGATTCGAAGCCTATGTAGCCTCTAAGGTGCAGGGTTGCGTAACCGGGTGGAAGTCGCCTGGTGATGGCAAATTAACAGTCTGATGGCCTTGAGATAGAAGCGGTTTTTCAGTCTCTCGGTCCCAACTTTGATGCACCTATACTGACCTCGCCTTCTGGATGATAGTGCATCTACAACGGGTGCTGTAGGTGTACTGGAGGGCAGGTAGTTTTCCCCCGGTGATGCGTTGGGCAGACCGCACCACCCCCTGGAGAGCCCTGCGGTTTCGGGCGGTGCAGTTGCCATACCATGCGGTGATACAGCCCGACAGGATGCTCTCAATTGTGCATCTGTAAACGTTTGTGAGGGTTTTAGGTGCCAAGCTGAATTTCTTCAGCCTCCTGAGGTTGAAAAAGCATTGTTGCACCTTCTTCACCACACTGTGTGGGTGGACCATTTCAGATTGTCAGTGATGTGTACGCCGAGGAACTTGAAACTTTCCACCTTCTCCACTTCTCCCTCTGCTGTTTCTTGAAGTCCACAATCAGCTCCTTTGTTTTGTTGACGTTGAGTGAGAGGTTATTTCTCCCAGGGCCTTCACCTCCTCCCTGTAGGCTGTCTCGTCATTGTTGGTAATCAGGCCTATTACCGTTGTGTCGTCTGCAAACTTGATGATTGAGTTGGAGGCGTGCATGGCCATGCAGTCGTGGGTGAACAGGGAGTACAGGAAGGGACTGAGCAAGCACCCTTGTGGGGCCCCTGTGTTGAGGATCAGCGAAGTGGAGATGTTGTTTCCTACCTTCACCACATGGGGGCGGCCTGTCAGAAGGTCCTGAGCTTAATGATGAGCTTGGAGGGTACTATAGTGTTAAATGCTGAGCTATAGACAATGAACAATATTCTTACATAGGTATTCCTGTTGTGGGATAGGGCAGTGTGCAGTGCGATGGCAATTGCATCATCTGTGGATCTATTGGGGCGGTAAGCAAATTGAAGTGGGTCTAGGGTGTCAGGTAAGGTAGAGGTGATATGATCCTTAACTATTCTCTCAAAGCACATGATGTCAAAAGTGAGTGCTACGGGCTGATAGTCATTTAGTTCAGTTACCTTTTCTTTCTTGAGTACAGGAACAATGGTGGACATCTTGAAGCAAGTGGGGACAGCAGACTGGGATAGGGAGAGATTGAATATGTCCTTAAACACTCCAGCCAGCTGGTCTGCGCATGTTCTGAGGACGCGGCTAGGGATGCTGTCTGGGGCGGCAGCCTTGCGAGGGTTAACACGTAAATGTCTTACTCACGTTGGCCATGGAGAAGGAGAGCCTACAGTCCTTGGCTGCGGGCTGTGTCAGTGGCACTGTGTTATCCTCAAAGTGGGCGAAGAAGGTGTTTAGCTTGTCTGGAAGCAAGACGTTGGTGTCCGTGACGAGGTTGTTTTATCCCTTTGTAGTCCGTGATTGTCTGTAGACCCTGCCACATACGTCTCGTGTCTGAGCCGTTAAATTGCGACTCCACTTTGTCTCTGTACTGGCGTTTTGCCTGTTAGATTGCCTTACGGAGGGAATAACTACACTGTTTTTAGTAAGCCATATTCCCAGTCACATCTGCCATCTATCCACGGTTTCTGGTTTGGGTAGGTTTTAATAGTCACGGTGTGTACAACATCTCCTTTACACTTACTGATGAACTCAGTCACCGTATCCGTGTATTCGTCGATGTTTTTCTCGGAGGCTACCCGGAACTTTTCCCAGTCCGCGTGATCAAAACATTCTTGAAACATGGATTCTGATTGGTCAGACCAGAGTTGAATAGACCATAGCACGGGTACTTCCTGTTTTGAGTTTCTGCCTATAGAAAGGGAGGAGCAAAATGGAATCATGATCAGATTTGCCGAAGGGAGGGCGGCGGAGGGCCTTGTAGGCATTTCAAAAAGTTGAATAGCAATGGTCCAATGTTTTCTCAGAGCGAGGACTACAGTCAATGTTTTGGGAGAACTTCGGATTTGTTTTCCTCAAATTTCCTTTGTTAAAATCCCCAGCTACAATACATGTGATCTCAAGATATGTGGTTTTGAGTTTGCATAAAGTCCAGTGTAGTTCTTTGAAGGCCGTCGTAGTATCGGCTTGAGGGGGAATAATATACACGGCTGTGACTATAACGAAGAGAATTCTCTTGGGAGGTAATATTGTCAACATTTGATTGTGAGGTGTTCTAGGTTGGGTGAACAAAAGGACTTGAGTTTCTACATGTTATCACAATCATACCATGAGAAGTTCATCATGAAACATACACCTCCGCCTTTCTTCTTCCCAGAGAGCTCTTTATTCCTGTCTGCGCAATGTACTGAGAACATAGCTGGCTGTATGGACAAAGACAGTATATCCCGAGAGAGCCATGTTTCCATGAAAAAGAGTAAGTTACAATTCCTGAGCGAGGATCTGGAAGGAGATCCTCGCCCTGAGCTTGTCTACTTTATTATCCAGAGACTGAACATTAGCGAGTAATATACTCGGAAGTGGTGGATGGTGTGCACGCCTTTTGAGTCTGACTAGAAGTCCACTCCGAATAGTTATTCTCCACCGGCGACGTTTTGGATCAGCCTCTGGAATCAGTTCAATTGCCCTGGTGGGTACGAACAAAGGAACCAATTCGGGAAAGTCGTATTCCTTGTTGTAATGCTAGTGAGTTACTGCCGCTCCGATATCCAAAAGTTATATCCAGCTGTATGTAATAACACAAAACATTTTCTGGGCTAATGTAAGAAATAACACACAAAAAAACAAAATACTGCAAAGTTGCTTAGGAGCTAGAAGCAGAGCTGCCATATCTGTCGCCGGCATTTAAAAAATGTGTATGATATGTTACGAATTACAAATTGTATGATACACTACATGACCAAAAGTATGGATACCTGCTCGTCGAACATCTCATTCCTAAATCATGGGCATTAATATGGAGTTGGTACCCCCTTTTCTGCTATAACAGCCTCCACTCTTCTGGGAATGCTTTCCACTAAATGTTTGCTGTGGGGCCTTGCTTCCGTTCAGCCTCGAGGGCCTTCTCCAAACTGTTTCCACAAAGTTGGAAGCACAGAATTGTCTAGAAGGTCATGTCATTGTATGCTGTATCATTAAGATTTCCCTTCACTGGAACTAAGGGGCCAATCCTGAACCATGAAAAACAGCCCCAGACCATTATTTCTCCTTCAACAAATTTTGCATTTGGCACTGTATTTGGGCAGGTAACGTTAGCTAGGCTAGGGGTTAAGGTTAGGGTTAATTTTAGAGTTAAAGCTAGGGTTAGGGTTATGAGTTAGGTTAAAGGGTTAATGTTAGGGTTAGGGGAAGGGTTTGCTAACATGTTAAGTAGTTTCAAAGTAGATAAAAAGTAGTAAGTAGTTATGCTTAAAATGCTAAAGTTGTCCTTGATGAGATTCGAACACGCAACCTATGGATTATTAGATATTTGCATAATACATCCATCAATCCAACACGACCAAACACCCTAATTTCTGCCTTGACTACATAACCTTTTGTCTTTTGTAACCATACCAAACTTAACATATCATACTAATTTGAGTGTCCAGTATTTTTGTTTACTATGATGTCTAGTCTATGAGACCAGGCTGACTAAAGACATGTCATACAAGTGAACTATTCCCTAAGGCATGACTGCTCCACCACATGTCTTTGAACCGGTCTGAGCCAGACCAAAGTGGGCTAATGCAACATAAGTCCATCATAGCAATGTCGGTGTGAGGCAGGTTCATGACCCTGTGACCCGGTCGGTGTGAAGCAGGTTCATGTCCCGATCTTCCCTCTTTACACCATCACACCACGCCTCTTATAGAGTAGTAAGCTATTTTTATTGGTTAATCTTTTTCGTAGGCGAGAGAAAATAACCGTTTGCTGTAGAGTTTACTCCCCTTAGTGGTGTGTTTAGACCAGGTTAGGCCCTCTGTCACCATGGCACCCTCAGACCAGTTCCTGTGTTATAATAAGAAACAGACAGACCGAGAGACAGGAGGTTTAAATAGGTGTGACCAGATGGAGACCTGAAGTCACTGTAAATAAATACAGAC
The DNA here is from genome assembly GCA_023634145.1 of Thymallus thymallus. Taxonomy (NCBI): domain Eukaryota; kingdom Metazoa; phylum Chordata; class Actinopteri; order Salmoniformes; family Salmonidae; genus Thymallus; species Thymallus thymallus. The sequence goes on along the minus strand of CM042409.1, from coordinate 21,129,389 downwards.
ACAAAGAGCTAAACATATCTGCCCACAGTCCACCCACAGTAAATAACACAGGACTTGGACATAACATAACACATTACATACCCACATGGTGCATTGTGGCATGGGCTTAGCCTGCTATAAGATAGTGGAGAAACTGGTGAGAACTGCTTGTCCTGCTCAGCACTGTACAAGTGACCGTACAAACCAATCCAGATATTTACACTAGCAGAAGTATACTTTAAGCTGGTGACACATATTCATCCTTTACTATGTTACAGACGTGACATTAAAGTAGTTGGCCATACATCTACAGTTTAAGGTGCATTAAATAGGCTTATATGCACAATTATAAGTTACTTCCCATCTTCTGTACGGTGCATCTATGGCTCCCTCTCATACACAAAACACACAGTGTAATTTCTGCTTTCACACAGGCATGTTATGTCTCCTTGCACAGTAAGCAGTGCTCTCAGAGCTCCTACTGTGTAGAATGATAACACCAAGTGTGAACAATACTACAGCTAATGTCATCAGAGTATATTGTGTAGATCGTGTTGGTAAGGCCACAACTTGGGGTTATTGTTATACAGGTGCACACAGTGCTTGACTAGGGCTGGTACACACCAGAACTGAGTTCCGGCACTTGATATAAAATATTGGCTTAAAAATTCCGGCACCTAAATATAAACAGTACCTGCACCCAAAATGTATATTTCAGTCCAAGTCAAGCAATGGGTGTACATACTGGTGATTTAGTCATACAAAAAGTAGCCTTGTGAGTCGTGTTTCTACAGTAGGTTCTCCTAATATATTGTGAACGAGACTCACTCTCTCACACATTCTCTCTCCAATGTATCCCTCTCCATAGGTCAAATCTAATTGTATTGGTCACATGCACATATTTAGCAGATGTTATTGCAGCTGTAGCGAAATGCTTGTGTAAAAAAATAGGTGTTTTTGCCAGAATCCTCTTCTCCCTGACTTGTTGTTAAGGGATGTGTTTCTTAGGACTATAAGGTGGTCTATTCAAAACAGTGGCATCACTGCCCTCCTCATCGCCCTCTCTTTACTTTTCTCCCTGCGCTTCTTCTCTCACTGTGGTGATGAATGTAGAGACTGCTAGAGAAAGGTCAGAATGCAGGTAGATGTATTGTGAAAGTTCAGCCATAGAGGATTGCTTATATCTCATCAAAGATTGACATTCTCAGAAATCACACACAAACAAGCATGCACGCACTCACGCAAAGTCGCACAGTCGCACACACACAAACACACACATATTCTGCCGTGGGAAGCCCTGTCACAGTTACCAGACACTTTAAAAAACAAATGCTCACAGATATCTCTCACACTTGATTCTATAGACTATTACATGAGCCATAGCTATAGATTTGACCCCATAGCCTACATACAGTTGAAGTCAGAAGTTTACATATACCTTAGCCAAATACATTTAAACTCCGGTTTTCACAATTCCTGACATTTAATCCTATAAAAGAAATCCCTGTTTTAGGTCAGTTAGGATCACCACTTTATTTTAAGAATGTGAAATGTCAGAATAATAGTAAAGAGAATTATTTATTTCAGCTTTTATTTCTTTCATCACATTCCCAATGGGTGAGAAGTTTACATACACTCAATTAGTATTTGGTAGCATTGCCTTTAAATTGTTTAACTTGAGTCAAATGTTTTGGGTAGCCTTCCACAAGCTTCCCACAATAAGTTGGGTACATTTTGGCCCATTCCTCCTGACAGAACTAGTCAAGTTTGTAGGCCTCCTTGCTCGCACACGCTTTTTCAGTTCTGCCACAAAGTTTCTATAGGATTGAGGTCAGGGCAACTTCCTGACTGATGTCTTGAGATGTTGCTTCATTATATCCACATAATTTTCCTTCCTCATGATGCCATCTATTTTGTGAAGTGCACCAGTCCCTCCTGCAGCAAAGCACCCCCATAACATGATGCTGCCACCCCGTGCTTCACGGTTGGGATGGTGTTCTTTGGCTTGCAAGCCTCCAAACATAACGATGGTCATTAGGTCAAACAGTTCTATTTTTGTTTCATCAGACCAGAGGACATTTCTCCAAAAAGAAAGATCTTTGTCCCCATGTGCAGTTGCAAACCGTAGTCTGGCAGTTTTTGGAGCAGTGGCTTCTTCCTTGCTGAGCTGCCTTTCAGGTTATGCCGATATAGGACTCGTTTTACTGTGGATATAGATCCTTTTGTACCTGTTTCCTTAAGCATCTTCACAAGGTCCTCTGTTCTGGGATTGATTTGCACTTTTCTCACCAAAGTACGTTCATCTCTAGGAGACAAAACGCATCTCCTTCCTGAGCGATATGATAGCTGCGTGATCCCATGGTGTTTATACTTGCGTACTATTGTTTGTACAGATGAACGTGGTACCTTCAGGCATTTGGAAATTGCTCCCAAGGATGAACCAGACTTGGGAGCGAGAGTATGGTCTTGGCTGATTTCTTTTGATTTTCCCATGATGTCGAGCAAAGAGGCACTGAGTTTGAAGGTAGGCCTTGAAATACATCCACAGGTTGACTCAAATACACCTCCAATTGACTCAAATGATGTCAATTAGACAATCAGAAGCTTCTAAAGCCATGACATAATTTTCTGGAATTTTCCAAGCTGTTTAAAGGCACAGTCAACTTAGTGCTTCTGACCCACTGGAATTGTGATATAGTGAATTATAAGTGAAATAATCGGTCTATAAACAATTGTTGGAAGAATTACTTGTGTCATGCACAAAGTAGATGTCCTAACCGACTTGCCAAAACTATAGTATAACATTAAATCTGTGGAGTTGTTGAAAAATGTATTTGAAGGACTTCAACCTAAGTGTATGTTAACTTCCGGCTTCAACTGTACATTATGTAAAATTGGGATATTATATTCACATACCCATACTGATACAGACAGGCCGTTGCCTGGACCGTATTCCTCCAATACAAACTACCAGACCACGTATTGCTAAGTGTCATTATTGTGGTGAATGTAGTATTGACAAATAACAGTGTCAGTATTGTGGTGAACGTAGTATTGACAAATATCTGTGTCAGTATTGTGGTGAACATAGTATTGACAAATAATAGTGTCAGTATTGTGGTGAACATAGTATTGACAAATAACTGTGTCAGTATTGTGGTGAATGTAGTATTGACAAATAACAGTGTCAGTATTGTGGTGAACATAGTATTGACAAATAACTGTGTCAGTATTGTGGTGAACATAGTATTGACAAATAACTGTGTCAGTATTGTGGTGAATGTGGTATTGACAAATGATAGTGTCAGTATTGTGGTGATTGTAGAATTGAAAAATAACTGTCAGTATTGTGGTGAATGTAGTATTGAAAAATAATAGTGTCAGTATTGTGGTGAATGTGGTATTGACAAATAATAGTGTCAGTATTGTGGTGATTGTAGAATTGAAAAATAACTGTCAGTATTGTGGTGAATGTAGTATTGAAAAATAACTGTGTCAGTATTGTGGTGAATGTGGTATTGACAAATAATAGTGTCAGTGTTGTGGTGATTGTAGAATTGAAAAATAACTGTCAGTATTGTGGTGAATGTAGAATTGACAAAAAACTGTGTCAGTATTGTGGTGATTGTAGAATTGACAAATAACTGTGTCAGTATTGTGGTGAATGTGTGTGACTTCAGGGGATAGTCAGAACAGCCAACGTTACGGCAATCTAACCATAGTACCCATAAGAGTTACCTCACTTGGAATTGCTTGTAACTGACCAAGGCTAGGGTCATTACAGTATTTTACACTAAATTGTGTAACAGACCTTATAAAATGTGACATTATAAACGTTTTTAGGTAATGCTTGAACTCCTCGCCATAAAATGTTATTACGATGTTGTGAACATGTCGTAAAGCTTCATAGCATGTGTCATAACTTGTCATAACTTGACAAATATAAATTATGGCAATGTTATGACATGTTATGACATGTGTTGTGACATATTGGGATATTTTCTAGCCTTATGACACTGATTATATTTTGCAGTAAACAAAGATTACTGCATAATAATGTAAATGTTTCCATATTGAAGTGTTCTTACCTGAGCCCCACATTGGCAGCTCCTCTCCTCCTTGGTTGAATGGATCCAGTACTTCAAAACTTTACAGATTTCCCAGAATTAAAAGTTCAACAACTGGTATAAATGAAGAGAGAAAATGTTGTCCTCTTGTTCACAGAGGGATAAGAGAGAAGGAGCAAGTCCAACAGATCCTATAGAATCGCACGTAACTGTAGGAGAACGTATGAATCACAATACTACAGAGAGCTTACCTCATAAAACGCAAACACACTCCGAGTGAGTGAGAGAGACGTAGAGTGTACGCAGCCACGTGCCCACAGTAAAGCAGAGGTCAAACACCAGGCTTATTCACGCTCTCTCTCTCTCTCTTACTCTCTCCCCTCTTTTTTGACTCTCTCTCTCTCTCTCTCTCTCTCTCTCTCTATCTCTCTCTCTCACGGCTTCCTTTGCTTTAATGTCACTCTTTTTCCTCCACTCTCTCTTCAATCCTTCCTTGCTTCTCCACCCCCGGAGAGAGAACGGAACAAGTGCACAAGATTCCAGCAGCTAATTCTGGTTCTTAAGACGGGGAACTTAATATGTGAGGACAACTGTGAGAACGGGGAGGGGGGGTTAGGAGAAGGGAGCAGGGACAAAATGAAGGATGGCAAATTCAAAGAAGAGAATTGGATAGAGGGAAGGAGGGAGGGTGTTAAAACTAAGAGTAACTGAAATTAGGGAGAGAGGGGGAAAGGAAGAGAGGGAGAGGATTTGGAGATAGAAAGAGGGAGAGCGAGAGAGACTGTTGAGGGAAGTGAGATTGGCAGAGGAAAGCATAACACAGCGAGAGGATTGTTTGTTTTGTTTGACTTAGAGATGAATTCACACAGTAGTTTCAACTGCTCCCCAATGAGCTCCTATGTCAGCCACACTAGAAGTTGTGAATGGCTGTGGCCCCAGCGGGACCTGTGTATCATAACTATTTTACTGACATCCATCGTCACCGTAATTAATTGAACACACCATGGAGAGAGAAGAGGCAATACAAGTATCGGTCCATCTCAATGTCTCCTCTATGTCATCTAAGCTTACCAACTCCTCTAGATAATTCCTTGCCCCTGCTTCCTTAGATCAAAACAGAAGAGTCTTTTTAACACTCACATTTGTCATTTGGGGTAGAGTTGCTGTAATATAACGGGATCGCCTGCTGTTTTTATTAGATTATGTAATGGAATGATACACTGATATAAAGAAGAACACAGAACGCCTGATCCATAACAAGTTAACTCCTGCTATTGCACCAACCAGTAGTTTTACAGGAAATGTAGATCCGATGTCATGAAATGTGCTTGCAGGGTGCCATATAAGAGAGGTAAGAGAGGAGGGGTGGAGGAGGGTGGAGAGGCAGTGAGACATGGTGCAATGTCGAGTAAATGTCAATCTAATTCTGACGTGCTAAATGGCCTTCTTAGAAGTCTGTTTTCCCCCTCTCCAGTGACTTTTATCCTGCCAGTAAAATGACATGTGGATTGACTGCCATTAGATAACTGAGTATTGTATATCTCATTATTAATTATAAGATGTTTAAGTGACATATTTAACGATGAGGGCCAGTTTCCCAGACACAGATTAAGCCTAGTCCTGGATTGAAATGCCTGCTCAGTGGAAAATGTCCTTTGAAATAGCTTTTTACTCCAGGACTAGGATTAACCTGTCCTGAAAAACCGGCCCTGAGTATATCAGAATGGTAGTACTTTTGAGTTTTGAGTTGAGTTTAAGAATTAGTCATGCATGCATTTATGGGTATTAGTATTATTTTAATGATTAGTTATTTAGTTGCCTATAGGATTTCCTAAGGATGAAGTAATGGGGTATTTATGTGCATCTATATTCCAGGATTATGTCTGAGTGTTTGACGGAGGCAGTAAAAGCAGTAATGCGTCTGCCCCGTTAGGCTTGGCAGGGCCCCACGGTGTGAATACTGAGCAGGAGAGTGTCCATGTAAACTCATATCCATGTGTTCAGGCAGGTCAGACAGCCGTCCTCTGCAAAGTCTATCCTGACCTATGGACACATGCATTCGGACGCACATTCATAAATCACATACATGCATGTGCATATGCTCTCTCTCTCTCTCTCTCTCTCTCTCACACACACACACACGCACACATGCACGCACACACACAAACAAAAACACTACCACCTCCCCTTCTGCGTCCGCCTTTGGCCACCTTCCATGGAAGGGTCAGTAAGGAAGGGCAAAAAACTGGAACAGGAAGCACATTTCACCATCTGAGAACGTTAGTGAGTGTGTTCCCCTGTAACTATATCCACACCGCTAGCTTGTCCGCTGCCTTTCTCTAATAAAATGTTTACAAGAATAGTGGTGGCCATTAAATATGGCAACTTAACGAAGAACGTCTTAGTTCTCCCTGACTGAGCTGTATTTGGCCCTTAACATATGTCTTTTATACAGTATGTCCCCGCATGCCACCTATTGGTATCAGCATATCAACATGCCAAAGGCCCAAGATGTTATTTCTTGCATTTTGAAGTAGCCTTTTCTTTCTAACAAAACTGGTAACTGGAAGTGTAATTCTTATGGCAGGAAATGACCGTAGGTGTCGGAAAACAAGTTTGGTGGTCTATGTAATCCAATATTTTGTCAAATTTTTTATCACAAAACCTAAGCTTCTGTTTTGTTTAAATTATATATCCTAAGTCTATTTCAAACAGAAAACTATTTCTGTGTAAACTGCAAAGCGTGCAAACTTGTCCTGGAGGATAGATATAATTATTGTACCATACTCTCGCTCTCGTTTTTCCTTCAAAGTTTCCTTTGAAGATGTAATCAGTGTGATTTCATGATGAATCCTTTTTCATGTCTGACCACGGCAATTAATGATAGATTCCGATGATAGCGCAGGACTGTATGCAGATTTCTGTTAGAGGCTATTCCCCAGCTAGCTTCATTAGCCTAATTATTCCATAAGAGAAGAAGCTCACTTCATCACTAAGTCTATATGCAAATGGATTAGATACTCCAAGATACTCCACTCCTACTGTAGGGAACATACAGTAAGTAGTCTTATGTCTAATGGGTAAGATTCTGAGATTCCCTCCCACCCCCTCCTCTGTTCTCCCTCTCTCTACTCCCACTGTTTTCACTCCTCGTGGTCACAGCAGAACTTTGAAAGTGGTTTTGAATATTAATCACTAGATCACTCTGCAGTAGGCTATGCCTCATGTTGTCCTGCTGTGCTGTGTTGTGTTCTGTCACGAAGAGACGGGCCGTCATGTTTATAACATGATAGATCAATGTTTGATGGACAAAAAAAACGGTATGCCACGTCATAGCGCAAACCAACGTCGTTATGCTTTTGCTACCATATTAGATTGCGTCTTATCGAATAGTCTTATCAAAAAGTTATAAACCTATCATATTGTCTGTGTATTTGAATTGCCTTATTGTCAACTTGACCGATATCGTTCGAGGAAACGTAACATCGTGCAAGGAGTCTCCACTAATAAATCTGTTTCACGATCACCAGTAACACCATCAATATTAAACTACTATGGCCATCTTGTGGCTAGACTGATGAACAGCCTCAGCTCTGGTCTACACACTAAAACAAAATGTAGGACTGCAGTCTCACGCTAGGTGGCACTGTGACTCTATTATTGTAATTTTTAGGTATACTGTACTGGGACGATATTTGAACTGGACATTGTATTTATTGGCAATGCATTTTCTCAAGATTGACAGTGAATGTTACTTTAGATTGTAGTAAGATTTGTGTGTAGAATCCTGTAACCATCAGGGATGTTTGGATGTGGACAGTGTTGGGGAAGCTACTCTACTCATAAACACAGTTTATGAAGCTACCAATTACTTCACACTGGATGAAGTTAAGCTACACCAAAGCTACTCTTCAGAAATATATAGTTTAATTAACTAAAGTTACTTTGAAAAGTAGTTCACTACATCCAGACTACTTTGTGATACATTTTGGTATCTAAAGATGAAATGTCATAGACCACAAATTGCTAACAGAATGTGTAATTTAGCATATTAAACACAAAGACTATGTTTCAAGTCAGAATTAGGCAGGTCTGATGCCTAATTCACCCATATTTAATTTTTGCAAAAAAAAGTGCTGTGTAGTTCCAGTAGTTAGCTACACCGCTACATGGCAAAAATGTAATTAACTACTGAAAACACAACCAAGATTTGAATTTGCCACAAAGCTACTGCAAAATATAGTTAGATGTGGTTAACTACTCCCCAACACTGGATGCAGGCCCGTATGAACTTGGAATGTTTATAATGGCTTGATCTGAATGCTTTGTAGTACTGTCTATTTTTCAAGCTTTTTGTTTTTGAGGTGAACAAATACAGTTGAAGTCGGAAGTTTACATACACTTAGGTTGAAGTCATTAAAACTCATTTTTCAACCACTCCACAGATTTCATGTTAACAAACTATAGTTTTGGCAAGTCGGTTAGGACATCTACTTTGTCCATGACACAAGTCATTCTTCCAACACTTATAATTAATTCACTATATCACAATTCCAGTGGGTCAGAAGTTTACATACACCAAGATGACTGTGCCTTTAAACAGCTTGGAAGATTCCAGAAAATGATGTCATGGCTTTAGAAGCTTCTGATAGGCTAATTGACATAATTTGAGTCAATTGGAGGTGTACCTGTGGATGTACTTTGGTGCGAAAAGTGCAAGTCAATTCCAGAACAACAGCAAAGGACCTTGTGAAGATGCTGGAGGAAACAGGTACAAAAGTATCTATATCCACAGTGAAACAAGTCCTATATCGGCAGCAAGGAAGAAGCCACTGCTCCAAAACCGCCATAAAAAAGCTACGGTTTGCAACTGCACATGGGGACAAAGATCGTACCTTTTGGAGAAATGTCCTCTGGTCTGATGAAACAAAAATAGAACTGTTTGGCCATAATTACCGTTGTTATGTTTGGAGGAAAAAGGGGGAGGCTTGCAAGCCGAAGAACACCATCCCAAACGTGAAGCACGGGGGTGGCAGCATCATGTTATGGGGGTGCTTTGCAAAAATAGATGGCATCATGAGGAAGGAATATTATGTGGATATATTGAAGCAACATCTCAAGACATCAGTCAGGAAGTTAAAGCTTGGTCGCTAATGGGTCTTCCAAATGGACAATGACCCCAAGCATACTTCCAAATTTGTGACAAAATGGCTTAAGGACAAAAGGCAAGGTATTGGAGTGGCCATCACAAAGCCCTGACCTCAATCCTATAGAAACTTTGTGGGCAGAACTGAAAAAGCGTGTGTGAGCAAGAAGGCCTACAAACCTGACTCAGTTACACCAGTTCTGTCTGGAGGAATGGGCCAACATTTACCCAACTTATTGTGGTGAAGAGTGAAGAGAAGAGTGTGTGTGCGTGCGTTTGTGGCGTGAATTGGGCTATTTGTGGTGTGTGTGTGGGTGCTTGATGAGGATTGTGCAAAGCTGTATTATTGCACAATGAGTAGGTACATTACACTGCAGTGTACTTCATGAGTGAGGATGAGGAGTTTCCTCCCCTACCCATCTTCCCTCTGTCAGGATTAGTGTGGTAATGCAGTGATTCGGACACTGAGCTCTGATCAGCTGCTTAATACTGCTTTATCCCTCCAAACGACAGCACACACGTAATGTATGCACATGTAACACGTATAGGTTTATATTTGTATACAATCCTCAGGTGGTACGGTAGAGTCCCACTCATAGATGTAGAGCAGCCTGTTTACAGAGGCATCATGCCATATCATTAGGGCTGGCTCTAGCCTTTTGAGGGCCCTAAGCGAGATTTGAGGGCCCCTTCTGACGGTGGAGAGAATAAATCCAGCAATTCTACACATTTAGCCATGGGGCATAGAGAGAATGTTGCAGTTTTAAAGGCCCAATGCAGTCAAAAACGTGATTTTCCTGTGTTTTATATATATTTTCACACTATGAGGTCACACTATGAGTTTTGGTTCCAAACCTGTCTGCCAATAACAGCTAATTGTCAGTTTTCCCCTCCCTACTCAGATCATTCCCATAAAGTCCTAGCAAAATTCTTGCTTGAGAAATTGTTCTTTGCCATGAAGCTATTTTTGTTTACTTTTGACCATTTTAATTGGAAACAATCACAGTAAGGTACTTAATTGTTACCCAGAAATGTTTTGATATTGAAATGTAAAAAAAAAAATGGCTGCATTGGACCTTTAATGCAATTTTATAACACATTTCATGCAATTCTACTCATATTGCCATGTGGCAGAGAGATCATTTTTGGTTTGTTTTACAGCTAATGTTCTGCAATTCTACCCATTTTGGCCATGGGGTAGAGAGAAATGTTTGCCGTTTTAAAGCAGATTTTCTGCAATTCTACAAGTTTTGGAAGTCATTACAAAAGCCATTACATGCCACGTTAATATGATATCTGAGTGAGAATGATTACTTAGATAGCTGGCTAGACTAACTAACAATCAAAAACATTTTAGCTAATTAAGTGACTGTCAGTGACTGACAGAACAAGAAAGAAAACTGGCGATGCACAACAAAATGTCGAAACTGCACCTTGTGTATTCTACTATTATTACTCTCAATAATAAGTTGAGATCCTGACAGAGGTTCCAAAGAAAATACCGGGGGCCCGCTAGCGTCCGGGGACCGTAAACGACCACGTCGCTTATGCCTGGAACCGGTCCTGCATATCATATCATATTTAAATACACAACAACTGACAGATGTCACCAGCCAATATTTCACACAGAGAATTATGAATACAGAACCTCTAAACACGATGGCCCTGCTCAATATGTTGCCCCAAGACCCCCACATTCACCTCGCTATCATTGTTTTCTCACATACTGATCAGTGACCAGTATTCAATGTTGACTCTGTATGTGTGTTTCATTATGTGCTTGAAGTTCAGAGGTACACGCACACACACACACACACACACACACACACACACACACACACACACACACACACACACACACACACACACACACACACACACACACACACACACACACACACACACATAGAGAGAGAGGCTTATGTTAATCCTTGTAAAAACAAAGCAATATGTTTTGCCCAAGCCAAGCGTGGGATGTCCGTTTATATCATGATTACGTTTTCAAATATATCTCCTCTGCTCCAACATGATCTGAAACTGAACTGACATCTATATTGGACTGGGTGCACATTTGATGTAAACATTGTGTAACAGCACAGATTGTTACTACTCAAGTAGGGCTGGGAGGTATACCATATTTTATGATATACCGGTATTGATGCAGGGACCTGATTGTGTTTTTACTTTACCTTCTATACCGGTATTTGAATGTTTGGTTTGTTAACTGTGATACGCCATGTGAAATGTCAATTTTTATAGTTTACTTCGCTACTTGAGTCATCTCTCTCCGCTCTTTCTTTCCATGCCGCTTTCAACACAGACCTAGCCACGCCCCCTGTCATTCAAGGAGCGCATTAGTTGTTACTCGACCAGGAGACACTTGCGTTCAGTCTGCATGGACAATGCAGCACATGCAACAGTGTTGATGACAACAATGCTGTTTTCACTTTGCTTCTTAATATAAATCCACTAGTGTTCTATAATGACACTATTAGTTTGTGTTTCTTACATCTGCAAACAGCTAGTTTGTATTTTCTTAGCAAGTTGGGCCTAAATCTTGTGAGACGCTAATTGTTAGCCGCTAATGCTAATAGCTAGCTAGCTAATAAATGTACTGAGTAAGAGAACATATCTAGCTATACAGCCTGATAATACCAGTGATGGTGTAGACCTAAATTCTAAATCAAAGGAATACGCAAAGCAAGAATATGTTAGCTACATGAAGTAGCTAAGAGAAAAAAATGTAATGTAGCCAAAGCTTTAAGGGTCCCCTAGGAAACACTTCCTACCCTGTCACAATAACTCCTCCCAGGCATTATCATTCATTGTCATGTCAAACAACACTGTATTCAAAGTGCCCACTATTATATTCTAACTATAGAACTAGAATAGTCATTCTATTTCCATGATTATAACAGTTCACCCGAGTGTTTTGCTCTAAATCACAAGTCAAATCGCAATTGCAACATTTGGTTAAAGAAAGTCCTAGATTATTTGCCCGTTTCGTGCAGCCCCACGTGGCAGTGTGGAAATGATCTCAATTAAGTGCAGGAAATGCAGAAAATTATAAAAGTGCTGAAATTAATTTGGGTTGAAGTTTAATTGAACAGAATAAAAGAGATGAGAAAGAATAAAAGAGATTGAAAAGAGATTGAAATCACGTAGAGTGTATGTGTTGCCACCCTAGGGTCATGCACTACTCTTAAAGCAAATGTAGAACTTTTATTATTCAAAAACATCAAATAACGTCCAGTTTTATTTAAATATCGTGATATAATATTTCGGCCATATCAGCCAGCCCTATACTCAAGTGGATGATGTGATGTAACTGACCACCAAGAAGCTCTTAGACCACTCCCACCCCTGACCCCTGATGACCTACTGACCACAGTAAACTGACCTCTCAGTGGGTGGTCTCATCTCAGGCCAGTACAGAGGTTGGATAGACAGACACAGCACTGGGCCTCCTCTTGGATCGAAATACAGTGCCTAGAGAAAGTCTACACACCCTTTGCTCTGTCTTTACATTTTGCTGCCTTCACATTTTATCTGAAAATGTATTACATTACATTTTTTCCCTACTGATCTACAAAACCTACTCCACATTTTCATAGAGAAAACTATTATAGAACATTCCGCCAAAAAAATGAGTAATGTAACATGTTCACACCCAAGAGTTAATACTTGGTGAAAGCAAATAAACTATTACATCTGTGAATAAGATTCTACCAACTTTTCACAACTCTTAGGGCAAAATACTCTATATGCCATTGTTTTTGTCAAAATTGCACAAGCTCAGTAACTTTGGTTGGGAATCATTGCTGGACAGCAATATTCAAACCTAGTCTCAGATTTTCAAGCAGATTTAAGTCAGGATGGAGACTGGACCATTCAGGAACACGCAACACCTCTTGGAAAGCAATTCTGGTGTGTCTTTAACATTTGTCTAATTGTTCCACTGAAAAATAAGAAGACTGAGGTGGGTTTTCCTCTAACTTTTTACATGGGCTTTGCT